>VZTU01005386.1:0-10117 GCA_013400835.1 Zapornia atra
TGCCCGCACAGCGCTCCCGGCCGCCAGACCGGACGAGCCCGGGCTGCGGACCCCGCGCCGCCGCCGTGCCGCCTCCCGCCACGCTCCGTTGCCGTCGCACGGCTCCCCCGCGGAGCATCCCGGGGGCCGGAGCATCCCGGGGACCGGAGCATCCCGGGGACCGGAGCATCCCGGGGGCCGGCGCGTCGCTCGGTCCGTTCTTCCCCTCGGGCTCGGCGTTGCGTCGGTGCAGCCGCCCCCGGGCCCCGCCGGCTGTCCCGCAGCGTGTCCCCGCACCCGCCGCGGGTTTGCAGCCTTGCAGGAGCCCAGCTGGCTGGGGGAGGCGAGCAGAGAGGGAACCCGGCGCTCGTTCCCCCTTCCCAAACGCGGGCTGCGAGCTGCCGATGAGGCTTTCCTGCAGCAGGGACTGGCTTTCCCGGGGGAGGCACCGGCCCTGGCTGGGCACTGCCCTGCCCGCCCTGGCACGGTCCCTCTGGAGAGGAGGGTCTCCTGTCCCGCAGAGACCCCCCAGCCCGGTGCTGTCCCCAGGAACAGGCAGAGATAACCCCCTCTGAGGGAGGGTGTGAGCCGCGGTGCCTGTCAGCTGCCCCCAGGCTCTGGTCAGAGGGAGATGCGTAGTGCCAGGCACGCTCAGGGCAACGAATCCCCCTCTCTGGCCTTCCAGGAGAGATCCTGGCTTCCCACACTCAACCATCTCACTCGGGCACCCCGAGTTTGCTGCTGGGGATCGCTGCTCCCTGGGGCCTGAACTGGCCTCTGTTGCCTCTATCGCCGTGGCCTGGGGAGGGACCCTGTGCGAGCTCTGGCTGGGGAAGCCTGGGGTGGGAGTTGGTTCAACTTCTGAGGAGGAAGCAAGGTCACTCACGGGTGCCGTGCTCTGAGCACCCATCCCTGCATCCCTAATGCTGTCAGCACAGCCCCTCCTGGAGACACTGGCTTCACCTGCTGCCCATCCAGAGGCCACCAGCTGCTGAGAACAGCCAGGTCCTTGGTGCCGCTTCAGGAACAACCACCAACCTGCTGCTGACTGTGAGGACACCAGCACGAGGAGACAGCCCTTCTTCCCTGGCAGAACCCCCTGCCCTCAGTGAGGAAGAGACGCCCCAGCCTGGCCTTGCCCCTCAGGCAGGGTGAGGCTGAGGTGTGCAGTGTTGTCAGCCTTTGGTTGCCTCTTTTCCACAGTGCTGAGCGATGTTCCTCCCAGCCCCCTGTGCTCCCTCCTGATCCGGCCCTTGTGCTGCCTCCATCGCTGTGTGCTGCCTCAGCTGCTGCTTTCCCAGCTCCATCCCTCCTCGACTGCAGCTCTGCTGTAGCTCAGTTCATCGTGATCTCCTTTGTGCTCCTTGTTCTGCCCTTGTTGTGAGCCTCCTGGACCGAGAGCCTTGTTGCTGCCCCGATGAACCCTCTGCTCTTGTGATGCCCAGCGCCAGGCTGGCACTGTGGTGCTCATACTGCCCCTTCTTGCCTGTCCAGCCTTTGAGCTTCTAACTGCATGACTAAGTACGAGCTTACACCTGTGGATGCTGGTGTTCACATCAGTCCTGCTGCAATGCTTCTCTCCTCCATCAGCCACGGAAGGGAGCTGTCAGGAGAAGCCCTGCTCTGTGTGTGCAGGTGCAGCAGGCTCAGCTCTTCCCCAGGAGCAGCTCCCTTTGCTCCCTTTCCCTGACTTCTCTGGGACCTGTCATGAATATGCAGATGCTGAATCCTGAATGGGTGGGATCATTACTTCCCCCAGTCTGCAATGCTCTCACCCTCCTGCCAGGACAGCTAACAAGGCCTGCTGGAATGCTGGAGCATTCCCAGAGCCTTGAAAGATTCTGTTTCATTAAGAATGAAAGCAAGCTGGCTTGGATAAAGTCCTTGAACTGTCCTGTTCTCCCAGAGCTACCAGGGATGTCTGAGGGCAGAGAGAGAACTGAGAACATCCATGTAAGAAGATGGACTCACTTCTTGGCCAGGCCAGGCATATCCCAGGGATCCTGGCCAGTCTTAACCACCCTCAGATCCTCACCAGAGCACACCTCAACACATAGACAGGTGACAGGCAAGCGGTGTGCTTCCCTGGTGTTTTCTCCAGCCTCCCTGAACGCTCCTGTCTGTAAGCTGCATAGCTGTAAGGAGGGCCCTGTGCCTGGGAAAGGCTCCTGTCCTGGCAGTGCAGACACGCAGCTGTGAGTGGCTGTCTGCAGAGGGGTCCCCAGGCACCCTATCAGTGGCATCTCTCTTGCTTTTTCCTTTCTTTCCCCCTTTCCTTTCTTTCCCCCCCCTCTTGTGCAGCTTGTCATGTGCCACGTGGGTCGGGGTGGTTCTGGGGCGTGTTACTCGTGGTGTGTATCACTTCCATCTCACTCAGCACCTCCTTCTCTTTTCAGAGCTGGATCCAAATGCCTCTTCAGCCTGCTGTGCTAGAGCTGATCCTGCTTCAGGTCAACGGGAGCATCTGCTGCTAACTCACCATGACATAAGACCTGGTCTGCTGCCCCATCCCTCCGGATAAGTTCCCTGCTTCCTCTTGGTCTGTGCACATGTGACTCCGGGTGTTCATCCACCACCTCGCCTGGTACAGGTAGGTTTCACCCCTCTGAACAACTTCTAGGTGGGAAGAATGTGTCTGTGAGTTCCAGGCCTGGAAAACACTTGCCTTTGGGCGTACAGGAAGAGTTACTGTGTGAAATAAGCCCTGGACTGCCTGCTCACTGCTGCTGACCTCAGCTGGGCCTTTAACCAGCCAACAACTGGTGTGAGAGTTGCTGCTGCTGCTGGCAGAGAGGCTGCTAATTAGGCAGAGTGAGCAGCCTTTGAGGATGCAGGTGTACTGGAGGAAAGAAGGAAGGGTGGCAGAAGCAGGTGCTCTTCCTGGTAATTCATGGCTCCATTAGCTGCAAGTCATTGTCATTAGTTCTTGTCAGGGGCTTGTTGATCTGTAGGGTCACTGTGCTGGTTTACAGGAGCCTGGTTAGCTCTTCCCAGCTGGCAGGCTTCTCCAGTACCTGCTGGTGTTGGATATGCATTCGTCATCTCCATGGTAAGATGCTGAAATGTGCCACTCTGGTCTTTATTCTCTGCCATGAGTTCCCTCCCTCTTGTTCCTTCCTCTGGTGAACACCCCCCTGCACCCACCTCCTGCACACCAGTCAGGGGCTTGTTTTTCCCACAGCTGGACCAGTGCCTGGGTCACCTCACTGGTGGTGCAACTCCTCTGAATGGTTGGGTGCAAGAAGGCAGAGTAGTTTGCAATGGAACTAAATAACTGAGGTTATAACTGGGGGGGTTTGTCTGCTTTTTAGGTTTGGGGTTGGTTTTTTCCTTCACACCAGATTAGGCTAATTATTGTTGTATGATTTGGCCTGTGGCAGTGTAATGATGAACTCAGACCAGTGCCTGCTGCCTCTGGGGCTTTTCCTTCTTGGATAAACTAGGGAAAGTCTGTTACAGAGGGATGGATACCAGGACTAGTCTCCTAATAATACTGATTATTAATACAGTCTGATACTAGTCTGCTAATCGTAACTGCCAGGGGTTTCAAACTGTGTTCCACTGAGTCAGAGCAAAACACCCTGTCTCTGCCTGGGAATGGAAATGTGGAAAGAGAAGAGGAAAATGAGCCAAATGCTGAAGCTTTTTTTTTCTCCCTTCCACATAACTTTTAAGGTTTTGCTGTCATCTAGTTGTGAAGCCATCAGTTTGGAGTAGACAGCAGGAGGAGATCCCCCAGGTCCTTAGGGGTGCTGTTTCAGTGTCATCCCAGCTGAAAGGTGGCTGACTTGCCTGTGATTACGTTTTCTGTTGGAATTGCTGCCTTCTCTGTTCAGTCCTCTTGGATTTTGAGGCCAGGGAGGACTATAGGACCATGTGCTCTGGTGTGTTCCTAAAGTGGGTGCCTGTCTCTGGCTTGTGGCTGTAGCTGAGTGAGGGGCTGTCTCCTAGAAAGGCAGCTTGATAGCTCTCCTCATTCAGGCTCCAAGTGCTGGAGAAGGGCTCTGGGGGGACCTGAGAGTGGCCTTCCAGTACTCAAAGGGGACTTGCAGGAAAGGCAGGAAGGGACTTCTTACAAGGGCATGAAATGGTAGGACGATGGGTAATGGCTGCAAACTGGAAGAGGGCAGGTTTAGGCTGGATATAGGGAAGTTGTTCACTGTGAGGGTGGTGAGGCCCTGGCACAGAGAGCCCAGGGAAGTTGTGGCTGCCTCCTCCCTGAAGTCTTCAAGGCCAGGCTGGATGGGGCCTTGAGCAGCCTGGGCTGGTGGGAGCTGTCCTTGTCCATAGCAGGGGGCTTGGGACAAGATGACCTCAAAGGACTCTTCCAACTCAGACCGTTGGGTGATGCTCTGAAGGCTGAGGCATGGGTGACAGCTATTTGGCAGAGGGAGAGACCAGGCAAAAAAGGGGTTGGCAAAAGAAGCTGGAAGTAAAGACAGTGAGAGTAACAACAGCCTCAGCAGGAAATGCCCTTGTGATGTGAATTTATTTCCCCTTTTGCTTGTGTTTGCACTTGGATGGTGTTGGGTTCCAGAGGACCCCTGGACTCCAGGCAGCAAATGTGGCAACAGGCTTTTTCTGGTTGTCATCTTGGGAAGTGTATCTTTCCTTCTCCCCTCTGACACACGCTCCCTTTCCTTCTGTTCCTGTAACTCTCACGTGTCATGGTCTCTGTTCTGACCAGCTTGTTACGATCCCCTGGATGTGGCTGCAGAATATACCTGCCAGTCAGAGTCCACAACCCTCCTGGAGTCAGAAGAGCTTCAATTATTTAACAATTTTGTGTTTATTTGAAAATTTAGCTGATGTAATAAAGCTGTTCTGGCTCCTTGGGGACAGGTGAGCCGTTAACTCCAGCCCTCAGTGCTCCTCGGGCTCCGGCCGCTCACTCCTCTCCCAGTGCAGTGTTGTCACAGGGGGTTCCAAGCAGAATGCCTAACGCCTGGAACTCGCTGCTCTGCCCTTAAATCGAGCAGCATTCCAGGAGCTTTGCTTTTCTGGAGAAGAGCAGTTGGAGGAATGAAGAGTTCTTTGTCAGGGAAGGCAGCAGGCCTGCCCGCGGCCTAGCTCTCTCCACCAAAGACACAGGCCCTGCCAATATCCTCCTGTTCCCATGAGACAGGAAGGTTCCTCGTGCTGAGAGGATCTTAATAATCACATTCTCAAAACACAGCAGCCTTGGTGACAGGGTACAGGCTGCCCTAAACCAAGAAGCAGTTATGGGAAGGTACTTGGGAGTAATGGAACATGATAGGAACCAGCCAGAAGAAGATGGTCAAACCAGCCGGTGTGTGGATGCTCTTAGGCATCAAAGGGAAACTAAGGATGTTTGGCTATAAGATATGCTTATCAGAACTCGTTGTAATCACTAACCAATCAGTGGGGTGCAAGCAGTGTGTGTAATCAATGAGCAGTCTTTTAGCTTGCCACGTTTGCAGTAACAAATGTCTAGGATCTGGGGGATTTCACCCAATAAATGGCTTCACCTCAAGTTCGTATGGAGTCGTGTGCTGCCCATCGCCAGTCACCACAGTGCCTGGTTTAAAGTGTAAAGGATGGAGAGTTCTGGTGTCCCACCCCAGGAGCTCTGCAGGGTTTGCATTGAAACAGAAGCGGCCGGAGAGCACAGAAACAAGCATGTACCTACAGCTTGCATACTTACTGTAGCTCATATAGATGTTCACAGAATCACAGGGACATCTGGGTTGGAAGAGACCTTTAAGATCATAGAGTCCAGCCAGAGCCCAACCCTGGCCAGCCCACCTCTAGCCCATGTCCTTAAGGCCTCCATCCACAGGCCTCTGAAATCCTTCCAGGGATGGTGACCCCACCACCGCCCTGGGCAGCCTGTGCTGATGCCTGACAACCCTTTCAGTGAAGGAATGCCTCCTGATGTCCAACCTCATCTCCCCTGGTGCAATCTGAAACCATTTCCTCTCGACTTACTGCTTGTTACCTGAGAGGAGAGACCACCCCCACCCCCCCACCCTCCNCCTGGCAGAGCTGTGGGGCTGTGGCAGGGGCTGCCCAGGGAGGGGCTGAGTCCCCAGCCCTGGGGGTGTTGAACAGAGGGGAGATGAGGTGCTCAGGGCTCTGGGTCAGCACAGGATGGGGATGGTTGGACTTGATCAGGCTCGTATGTCTTGTGTCTGGTATGTCTTGGTCAGGAGACACTGCTCAAAGCCCCTCAGGTGAGGCATGTGTGTTCTTCATGGATCAACAGCCTGACATACCCTTGTCAGATGCTTCTGGTACTCACCCAGTAACCATGGAAGTGCCAGTGGTAGGGTCGCTCTTGTAACTGGCTGTATTGATAGCACTGGCTCCTCAGTGCAGGATGAGGGTCCCATGAGTTTTATGGAAAGCTGGTTTGATCTTCCTTCTGTTCTGTTAATTGTGTCCAGTCTTTGAGACACAAACTCCCTGTCCTGCCCTTTGTGGCCTTTGCTGGTCCAACAGCCCATACTGGTTCGTGCTCTTACCAGAATGGTGACGACTCTGCTCTGGTTGCTGTCCCAAGCTGGGGACAGAAGCATTCCTCTTTGAATATTACTATCACCATGACTTAAATGAACCCCCTGGTTAGACCAGAGAGTTTTCATGCTCTGTCAGTAATCAGCACTGTCTCTCCTCACTTTCACCCTGAATCCTGGCTCGCTGCCTGTGAAGGAATCTTTCCAACACTGTTTAAAGGCAGCTCAGCTCCTTGCAGGGTCCCAAACTTCAGAGAGGGAAATACAGTCTGACCAGGGGTATATTTCAAAGTGTGTATGTGCAGCTCTTGCACTGAGTGGGAAATGATACAAACCTCATAGCCACAGAAGTGGAACTGCTAATGAGCACGTGGCCTTTCATTTGCAGATGTGCTTTTGATGATGGGAAGGAAATCAGACTTCATTTGGTGCAATTGCAAGGGATAATGTCCCAAACTTATAAATCAATGATTTTTAAAGATTTAAAACAGTAATTTTTTTTTTTCCCCTGGCAAAATATGTCTGGTTCATGGCAACTGTCATTGACACTGTCTCCCATGGTATTCTCCTGCAGAAACTGGCAGCCCGTGGCTTGGATGGGCACAGCCTTGGCTGGGTAAGGAGCTGGCTGGAGGGCCGGGCTCAGAGAGTGGTAGTAAATGGAGTTAAATCCAGCTGGCGACCGGTCACAAGTGGTGTTCCCCAGGGCTCAGTGCTGGGGCCTGTCCTCTTCAATCTCTTTATTGATGACCTGGATGAGGGCATTGAGTGCACCCTCAGTAAGTTTGCAGATGACACTAAACTGGCTGGGAGTGTGGATCTGCCTGGGGGTAGCGAGGCCCTACAGAGGGATCTGGCCAGGCTGGAGAGCTGGGCTGTAGCCAATGGCATGAGGTTCAACAAGAGCAAATGCCGAGTCCTGCACTTTGGCCACAACAACCCCAGGCAGCGCTATAGGCTTGGGGCGGAGTGGCTGGAGGACTGTGTGGAGGAAATGGACCTGGGGGTACTGATTGATGCACGGCTGAACATGAGCCGACAGTGTGCGCAGGTGGCCAAGAAGGCCAACGGCATCCTGGCTTGCATCAAAAATAGTGTTACTAGTAGGAACAGGGAGGTAATTGTCCCCCTGTACTCAGCACTTGTGAGGCCGCATCTCGAGTACTGTGTCCAGTTTTGGGCCCCTCATTACAGGAAAGACATTGAGGCCCTGGAACGCGTTCAGAGGAGGGCTACTAAGCTGGTGAGGGGTCTGGGACACAGGCCTTACGAGGAGCGGCTGAGGGAGCTGGGATTGTTCAGCCTGGAGAAGAGGAGGCTCAGGGGAGACCTTATAGCTCTCTCTAACTTCCTGAAGGGAGGTTGTAGTGAACTGGGGGCCGGCCTCTTCTCCCGTGTAGACAGTGACAGAACTAGAGGGAATGGTGTCAAGCTGCGCCAGGGGAGATTCAGGCTGGACATTAGGAAGCACTACTGCTGGGAAAGGGTAGTCAGGCACTGGAATGCACTGCCCAGGGAGGTGGTGGAGTCACCGGCCCTGGGAGTGTTCAAGGAAAGACTAGATGTTGTATTGAGGGACATGGTTTAGTGGGAGCTGGTAGTAATAGGTGAATGGTTGGACTGGATGATCTTTTAGGTCTTTTCCAACCTTGATAATTCTGTGATTCTGTGAACTGCAGAGCTCACAGCTAGAAGGTGATGTCTAGGTGGAGGCCAAGAGCTGTGCTGCAGTTATTGGGTCGGTGAGGAATGAGGTTTTTAAACATTACTTGTAGATATATATTTTTAAAGCTTTCTATTTCCATGGTGTAGGTGGCTTAAGCTTTAGGGCTTTTTAATCTTGTGTTTTCTTTGAGATCACAGTGGCTGAGCTGGCAGGTATGCTCATGGGACTCTCTGTGGCCACTGGCCAGTATGAGGAGCTGCAAGAGAAAGTGCAGTGCTCATTGGGTGTGTAGCTCATAGGATGATGGAAGGGGTTGGGTTGGAAGGGACTTCCAAGGATCATCTCATCCTGTTCCAGTGTGTCAGTCCTTATCATAAAAAAGGTCTTCCTTGAGTCCAATCTAAACCTAAACCATTGCCCCTTGGCCCATGGCTACAGACCTTTGTAGAAAGTCTCTCTGCATCTTCCCTATGAGCCCCCTGTAAGGACTGACAGGCTGCAGGAAGTTCCCCTGGCACCTTCTCTTCCCCAGGCTGAGGAACCCCAACCCTTTCACCTGCACAGAACCACAGCATACTGGGTTGAAAGGGGCCTCCAGTACCATCTGGTCCAACCTTTCTGGACAAAAGCTGAATAGCAGAGGTGTTACACCCCCTTTTCATGGCCCTCTTCTGGACCTGCTCTAACTGGGCCATATCTGTTTTGTGCTATTGACCACAGAGCTGGATCCAGGTGGAGTCCCAGGAGGGCAGAGCAGAGGAGGAATCCCTCCCTCAACCTGCTTGCCACGCTGCTTTAGCAGAGTACAGTGGGCTTCCTGGGCTGCCAGGGCACGGTGCTGGGTCATGGCTGGTTTATCTACTGATATCCTCAGGTCCTTCTCTGCAGAGCTGCTCCCCATCAGCTCCCCTCCAGCCCGTACTGGTACCAGTGAGTGCCCCGAGCCAGGGGCAGCACCTCACCCTGGGCCCTGCTGAACTCATGAGGCCCACGAGGCCCCATCTCTTGGGCCTGTCCTGGTTTAACCCCAGGCAGCAGCGAAGCACCGGGCAGCCTCTGGCTCCCTTCCCCTGCAGTGGGGTGTGCAGGAGAACTGAGGGCAAGGACAGCCTGTGGCTGGAGGTGGAGACAGTTTAACAGGGCAGCGAAGGAGGAGAAGCTGATAACAGTGAGAGGAGAAGGTACAAAGTGAGTGATGGGCAGTGCAGTCGCTCCCCACTCGTGGGCTGATGCTGAGCCCGTCCCTGAGCTGCCATCACTCCCTCAGCCAGCAGCCTCCAGGCTCATACACTGAGCAGCATGCTGTGGTGTGGTGCATCCCTTTGGGCCTGTCTGGGACAGCTGTCCTGGCCATGTCCCCTCCCAGCTTCTTGTGCACCCCTGGTCTCCTCCTGGCAGTGCAGTGTGAGAAGCTGGAAAGGCCTTGACCTGGTAAACATTGCTTAGCAACCACCAGCCCAGCAGTGTGGCAGCACCACCATTCGCAGCCTAAACCTGCAGCTCAGCATTCTATCTGCTGCTGAGGAGGAAATGAAGCCTCTCCTGGCCAAACCCAGGACATGAATAGAGATATAGAAGAGTACTGGTTCCACTATGGGCTCCTGAAGGACACCAGTTGATGCTGATCTCCAGCTGGATGTTGGGCTGGCAGCTATTTAAAGTCCTTTTTCTTAAACCACAAGAACTATTGATTCCCATTGTTTTGGGTTTGTGTGGCAAGGGGAGGTGGGGGGGGAGTGGGGGGCAGAGCTACAGGGGTGGCTTCTGTGAGAAGCTGGTAGAAGCTTCTTGTGCCTTACAGAGCCAAGGCCAGCCTCAGGATGAGTAAGGACCTCCTGGTCAAACCAGAATAGGAGAGGGGGATGTGTAGTGTGGAAGCAGGAACACCCATCCTGGGGGGAACACAGGGACACTGCTCAGGAGTGGCTGGGGAAAACTAAGGGACAACTGGAGCTCAATTTATCAAGGGATGTGAATAATAAGAAGGGCTTCTACA
>VZTU01005395.1:0-102005 GCA_013400835.1 Zapornia atra
TTAAATATATATATATTTATTATAAGAGTACGCTGAAAAGATAATTAAATCATGTATGCATATATCCACATAGAAAGCAGTTCAAATTAGGGAAAGATATATGCAAGGAAGAGCTTCTAGCTATGATAACTTTGGTACAAAATCATCATGCAGCCATGTGTGTTTCCTGGATTTTACTTGTAGAGTTGGAGAAAGCTCTTTCAGCAGGAAATTCTGATAGTCCTAAATGTGCCTCTTTTCTTTAAAGGCAAGTAAAACAAAGCAATGAAATATTGCATTTGAATATTGCATATCCAAATTTGCTCATTGTAATTGCACATGCCAAAATGGAATCTTTTACTAATTCCTTGATTGCTTCAACACTTTCACATTAAAATTTCACTGAAATTGATACAGTTTCACCTTTCCTTTCCAAAGAGTAGTCACATCTTCTGAAATAATATGCTTCCTTTTTGGAAAAATACTCTTTTCCAGATTCATTATTCATAGAAATGGGGCTCATTTAATTGTAGCTAATTAGACATCACATAACACTGTGGAGTTACGTTGGTATAGGGATTGTGGTGTTGGGATAGTGGTATCAGTAGACACATGGCCCAGAAGAAAATCTGTTCAGAGAGGGTAAGGGAAGTCCAAACACCAGATAAACCTGTGGGTATGCAGCTTAACAGTCCACTCCTGTGTAATGAAACACATTGACATTTCTCAACCAAGTCCTAAGAATATTTGTATTCTGCAAAGGTCTCAGATATCTCACCATTTTTATAAGTTTTATGTGCTGCTGTCTTCTTTGTACATTTTTAGTTAGATCAATATTTCTTCAGTGTGAAATGCATTATACTGGGTTTTTTTCCACAATTCTAAGTTATTACCCTAAAGACAGATCACATAATTTGCAGTTTCATTGTAAATACACATTACTCACATATTCATGGTCATTAATAAATTCTACTCCTCCTCATTTTTATTTGCTTGGAAACGGAGCCTATTTGAATAGCAAATCACAAGTATTGATTAAGTAGTATAAATATGAGTAAATTGTCATATATTACGAGTTTATCCTTGTACAAATGGAGCTAAAATGATTTGGCTGCAGTGTACTTTAGAAGGAGGTTCCCAGTAAGTCCAATATCAAAGATTTAAAATAACTTGCTGGCTTGGAAGAATACTGATATATTGGTATATTCAAATGTTACTATAAATTGGAAAGGACATAAGAAGAGAGAACAAGAGGGAATAGACTGCCTTTTGCTTGAGATCTTTAAATCAAGATGGGAATCAGGGGAGGTCCCACTAATATATGTTCCCAAAGTCTTTAACCTACTAAAGAATTTTTTTGGGAACATTTTATAACTGTTTTTCTATAAAAAGATTTTGAAGCAAATGGAATATAATCATTTGGTCTATGAATTCTTAAAACACTCAGGGCTTTTTTTTTGTTTGTTTAAAGTTAAGAGATATCAATGTGATTTGAGAAGTCTGACATTCCTGGGGAACTATGAAATTGAGCACCAGAATATAGCATTTTTTAACATTTTTTTAGGTTTAGATACTGACACAATTGGTCCAGGATGTGATTCCTCTAATTGATGAAAAGTGTTTTCCAGTGGTTGCATGAAGAAGTTAATGAAAACATGTATGTGGTCCCTGTCTTACCAGCTTATGTTAAAATTTTCTTAAAATAATTCTTCAAAGAATTCTGTGTATTAGACAGCATACTACAGAACACACAAAGTCATTAAATCATTGTTTATCACATGAATTCATTAATTCGCTTCCTTCAGTGATGTAAACATATTAATTAGGAAAAAGCCCACACCAGGAGATGAATCCCTGATCTATATGCAAAGTTTAATAATCACTGTACCACGGTGATTAGAATGATTATGGGGATACTGTGAAGAATTCATTTGCAGCAACTAAGACAACAACTTTGCATTTGTTCTGAAAAAACAGTTATAGAGCTTAACTGGAAGTCATGTAATGATGACAGCAGTTATTCCAGTGATTGATTCCGAAATTAAAGAGAACTGGCAAACTAAATACCAGAATATCCTATATTAGAAACTCAAAAGGTTTAGGCAGCACGTACCATATGCAAATCCTGAAACATGGCAAAATCTTAACTGTGCTCCACAATATTACTTCATAGAAAAGGCTCAAGGATGGATTTTGCTCAGCTTGAGGGGGAAAAAATGCTAACCTCCCCCCACCAGCAGCAACAACAAAAAGAGACCAACTAAAGCAAAATATAAAAAGGAATAGGGCAGAAGGCAGAGGCCTTGAAAATCATGTGGAAGTGGTAGATAGAATTGCCAAATTCACAGTATTCAATTGATTTAATATTTTAATCAGTCATTACTCATCATTAAAATCCAGAAGTGCCCACTTAAAAGGTCAGGATCCTCACTTCTGCAGATATTTGTCCATGTTTCTCTTAGAACACAGGATTGCATTTCACAGCACAGCTTGAAAACCTTCCTCCAAAAGAACAGTTACCTATGCAGTCCAGTCGTGTAGAGGAAGCTCTGTGGGTGTTCAAAGTAAAGCATTGGGCTGGATATCCAGGTCAGATCTTCCAGGAGTCTAGTTATGGTGCAGGTTTGCTTCAATTTGTTAAGTGTGGAAACTGCCATCGCTGTCAACAAGTTCATCTCTGCAAAAAAACCAAGACATCTACATTTTTTATTCTGTGAATCTTCAGATAATTTACAAGGAGACTATTATCTTTGTTTCAAAGACTGACATAAAGCCTTCTGCAAGCCTAAAGTGAACCAGTAGTGACTCCTGTGAGGTCTTTGCATCCTATGGAAGGGTGGGCATCACACCCACATAGGTCAGAAGAAACAATACAAGCTGAAGAGTTGGTCATGGTATAAAATTAGGAGAAGAAAATATGTGGTTCTGTAGTTTTAGGATTGCTGATTAGCCTAAAGTGTGGCATAAACAAGCCCAAAGCTTGCAGACATCAGTGACTGAGCTCCTTTGTTCTTCCTTTGAGCCTTGTGTGGACAATGAACGTTCAACCCTTATGTAACGAATGGTTACCATTAAAATTTCCCTCCTTAAAAAAGATAACATTTATTTTCTTTGAAATATAATATTCTTTTTGACATTTGTAAATAGCTGTGTAATGTTGCATACACAATCCATTTTCTACTTAGTGGACTAACAGGGACAAATCATGCTTTAAAATAGCAGGATTCTCATCATTAAATTATCAGTCTCAAACTTGCTGTATTAAAACTTCTCTTCCTGCTTTCTTCTGTCCTCTGAAATGTAATCCTTCCTGATTTATGTCTCCAAATAATTTTTTATTAACCAAATTTATGACATAATTTGGAAGGACTGTAAAGCACATTCTGGTAGCATTTCTATTATAAAGAAATAATAACACAGGTAGCTGCAGTTGAGGTGTATACCACGCTCCCAACTTGGATGGATAACGTTCGTATGAGTAAGTTATAATTACTTTTTGTAGACATTTTGGATGAACATTGGTGACTAGCATAAAAGCAGTAAAGATTTTTCTAGGAACAGAATTATTGATATCATTAAGATTGATATAAGAAGCAGCCTTGTGTGAAAAATGATATAATTTTGTGATATTTAACTACATTTTTATCATTACAGGTATGCTACAGCACACTATTTAAGATAAATATGAATAGGCTCTGTAAATTATAAGCATAATTTGATTTTTTTCCCCTCAAAGGTGGAAGCAAAATGGCACAGATATTGATCTTACCATGAGTTATCACTACAGGTTGGTTGGAGGCAGCTTGGCAATCAATAACCCACATAAAAAACAGGATATTGGAACATACCAGTGTTTGGCCACAAATTCATTTGGAACAATTCTGAGCAGGAAGGCAAAGCTTCAATTTGCATGTAAGTTGGGAAGATCATATTTATTAGAGCATTATTTTCCGATTAATTCTGGATGTGAACTGTAATTTATTGGCCAATTAAAGTATCATCGATGATTCTGTTCAAAAGGTTTGGCTTACTTCAGCAGTGCTTATTCTTAAAAAAAAAATAATTCCTAGTAAATATTAATAACAAAACCAGACATCTGATGGCTGTTAGCCCTCAGGAACAAGAATAACTTTCAGAAAATTGAAAGGTCAAGGAAGATGAGCACAATTATTTTCACTTAGTAAAGGTGTTCTCACATTTTAAGGCCATATGCTTTCTTTTGCTGTGTTTCAGGTAGTCACAGCTTCGGGGGGTGGGGGGAAGAATGTTGCAAAAAAGTTAGGCTTTCTGTTCTCTATAGCGTAATGAGGTTGTAAAAACATCATACCCCTAATTGCCACCCTGACATTTGGATATGTCCATAGAGTGAGAAGCACCTTTGCACAGTGTGCAAGAGGGTGGGCGACGCGCAGAAACGCTTCGTATTTCAGCTCCGTTGGCTGGAGCACGTTGGCTGCCTTGAGATGCTTTAAGATTTCTTTTAGGCTTGCTCCCCATTTTGCTTCTTTACAACTTCACAACCTTTTCCATAAACTGTATATGTGGTGACTGAGTTCTGTGACCACCCCAGGGTGGGGGAGTGAACAGCAACAACAACCCCCTCCCCAGATATTCCCTCCATTCCTTTCTCTGCAGTATAAAGGTCTGAGCTGTCTGTTGCTGGGAGAAAGCAATTGTTTTCAAACCTCATTAATAAAACATGTGTCTAAAGCCAACCTTGTGTCGCTATTTCAGACACCAGCAAACGTATTAATTATTAATCTTGTTCCATTTCTCATAGCAAATCTCATGTCGCAGGGGTTACACAAAGGAGACATTAGAGGTCATGATGGTTCACAGGCTCTCTTTTAGTAGAGCTGATCAAACAGTATATTGCTAGTATCTCATTTAATAATGTTTTACTCCAAATTTGTCAAAGAGCTTTTGATTCCCAAGAGCTGGTCAAACAGAAACAAAAATTTTGATTTATTATTTTCTCACTTTTTCTGAAACATATTTGCACGCCAGCTCTCCTGTCTGGGAAATTATTTCGAGGTCTGGAGGATGCAAATTGTTTAGTGGCAGAACAAATCCCATTTTAGAAAGAAGCCAAAATAGATGGCCACCTTGAAATTGTCTCTGGAATCTGTAATCCCCAAGGAACCAAGATAGGCCAGGAATGGAACTGGGAAAAGATGGAAAGAAAATAAAGAGTACCCTCAACTGAAGACAAAAAAGAGGTGGAAAAAATAATAAAGGGAAAGACAAAGGAAAGTTAGGAGCATCTGTGAAAGAAAGAAGGCTCTGGTGATTGTTCAGCTTATCATATCTCTCTATGATTTCATCTTTTTTCTGGAAAATTCTATCCTCAACTCAAACTCCTGAAAGCTCTTGGCATATATAAACAGCGCTTCTGGCAAGTGCTCCTTTGCATAATATTTAATTGCACTTCCTTCCGATGGTTTTCTATGTTTACTTTTGCCTCTCACCATTTCATAGCCATGTGGAGGACCAAAGTGAACTCTGTGAAACTGCCTTGTTTTAACTCTTTGCAAGGGGAAGTGTTTGGAGAGAGTGGAAAGAGTGAAAGGAGGGAAAGAAAGCTTATGGGGAAAGCCTCACTGGTAAGGAAGAGAGAGGAGAAAGGTCCTTTCTCAGGATGCTGGTCCACATTTGCCCTATATTCACAAATGCATCTCTGATAGTTCTTGGGGGAATGGAAGATGCTGGTTGGCACAGAAGCATCTCACCTTGTTGGAAGTGTGACCCTTTGGAAGATTTCCCTTATGGAAAAGAGGAACTGCCCATCACAACGCACAGTTTTCTTCACAAGGCAGAGTTCACTGAGGATCTGAACATGGGAGTGCACCTTCCCCTAGAAAGCAAGGTGGCTCTGCAGAGCCCTCCTGCCATATCCGCATCCCTGGTGTGGCTCTGGGCCAGGGCTCTGTGCTCAGACACATGAAGCTGAATGAAATCAACTTGCAGTTTCTGGCCTGTCTGAAGCAGAGCCAGCCCATCACAGAGCAACGTAGCTGATGCCTCTAAGCAGCTAGAGGACCCATCTGCCATAAAATGGGCTTTGTTGATGGCATTAAATACTTTCAGCTGTTAAACACCAGTTCTTTAATAGTCCATGCTGGTGAAGCACTTAACTCACTAATAACTTGAAGTCTCATGTCAATACCTGACAGTCAAAATGGGCTGCATATCAAGCAGTTCCTTTACTTAAGCTTTATACCAAGACATTTCCCAGAATTATTGTGGGGATCAAGTCTCAACAAAGTTGGGTCTCCTTTGCCCACAGCTACCACCCTGCCTTAATCCTCCAGATCTTCCAGCAGCCATAGTACAGTAAATACATCCCGTATTCAAAAAGCACACTACTTTTTCATTAGCAGTGACAGACGTTTGCACCCTTTCCCATATAAAAGAGAGAGGACAAACAAATTGAAGGTTGTCATTTACATTGTCAAATATAAACATACAGGAAAATGTTCAATTTAGCAGCATTACTGTGAGGCTAGGAGTTCTTACTTGTCTTACAATAGAAAAAAACCACAGTCCATAGAAAACGTTATAATGACCTGATGAGAATAGTGGAACAAGTTACCTTGAAACAGTTATTTCAGTGTTAATATTTTCTCGTTTCTTATTTTCATGCTGCCATCCAATTTACTTCTCTGTTTCAACCAATACTTCAGGCTATATCTTAAAATCCAGGCGGGCATGTTGATATTATGACACTTTCATTCAATACCCAACAAAAAGGGACTCTTTCCTGAATCAGTCTGTTTGTGTATTGTTGCAATCACCGTGATAAATAATTGAATCAAGCCCATTATCCAAGTAACAGGGTTTGTGCATATTTGTCCTTTTACTACAAGGTAACTAACTCCAAGTTTGAATTAAGAATACCTCTGGAAACCTATTGTACATCTTGACTTAACATGTGAAAAATACTTTCTCCCCTGTTCAAGGTAGTGAGCTCTCTGAGTAGCAAAATAAATGCAGTATGAGATTAGAAATATGTCTTTGGATTCAGCTGGAGTTTCATGCTTACCCTCTATTAAAAACAGAGCTGTCAAATGAAAGCTGCAGGAGGAATATTGTACAGGAGGAAGTGGCACAGAGTTTTAAAGCTACAAGATGAAAACGAGAGGCAGCATTGGTGTGAGAGAGCAGAGCAAGAGCCTGTAAATGCATTAGTGGGGTACGTAGGATCCAGCCCTGTGTTATTCCTGCTTCCTGGCACAGGTTTGTTTTGTCATAAATAACGTGGAAAGGTCCCTGTAAATCCTGCATGCCTCTGGCTACCCAGCGAGCAGCACATTTGAAAGAGCTAAGGTGTGTCTTGCAAGAGCTGGATCCACAGTCTGCATAGAATCATTGGTGTCAGAACCCTGCTGGCACAGCGCCGAGCTCCTCACGCTGGCTGGAGTTATGAGCTTCGCTCCCAAGTCACAACCTGCCACCCACACAGCACTTTCCCTCCTGTTCAGCGCCGACATCCGACACAAGGTCAGCTCTATGTGAAGGGAAGGTCACAGAGAGCTCTGCGGCGAGTTCATCTTTCTGAACTACAGTCTGAAGAAAGAGATGGGGACATGGAGGGGTTTCCTTCAGGTTTTACACAACCTGGTTTCCAAACCTACATGAAGATGCTCGTGCACAAGCCTCCCACATCACAGGCTTTGCTTGCACTGCGTGCACCACGGAGCAGACACCTCTGAGGAGGCTGCCCTGAGCACTGCCACCTCCTCGAGCTGGAGAGGGCACAAGCCCAGCAGCAATGCATTGGAGCTGGAGATAGTGGGATCACAGCCACGTTCCAAACTCACAGAAGAAATAAAACACCCATGTTTAACGAAGTGTTTTGATCGTTGAAACCAGAGTCTCTCCTATTCTGAGGTGCCAAGATGCACTTACATGCATATTAATGAGGTGCTCTGCAAAAATCTATTTTTATTAATGAAGAGCATCTAAATTGCATTTCATGCCTTGGAAAAGACAAATAAAAAAGCTGTTAGAGAGAAATGGTTAAATATGGCTTCAACCAGAACTCTATCCCAAGGCACACAGGGGATTTGTTTTAATTATTTCATGAGTTTTAAGTAAAAGTAACTGCGTGCAAACAACTGGTCTTGAGGGAAATCCCATAACTAGCAGCAGTAAAACAGACTGTCCAGGCCTGTTACTGATTCTTTTCATTCTCATACATGTCTGTAACAGAGACATTAAGAGATATGCAGGAGAAACAAGAAGTGCAATTAAACAAAGTAGAAAAAAACCCAAGTACTCCAGCATGAAAAAGAATCATGTGTGAACCCAATTCATAACTATTCAGGGCATAAACCCAGAAAATTCTGTACTAATTGAAAACATCTAGTTGCCTAGGGATCTTAAATTAGATTCTCAGTCAAATTGTTCTACCATTGCTGATAGACAGTCGTGATGATTGCGGCATTCTCAGACCTCAGGCCCCCATTATTAATCATGAATTCTGAGAAACAATGGCAACAATTTAAATTCATGAATAGGATTAGTCATTTTGTCCTGAGCCACACAGGAGGGCACACAGTGGAGACACGAGACCATGTATTTAAAAGTTTCCCCCTGGTGCTACAGACCAAAGAAATCTTTCTTGGCTTTTTTTTGGGGGGTACATACATCCTCCCTCCTCTTGGCCAGTGATGATGTGCTCGTAACAGTGTGGATGGCAGCGACAGTGCTGGAATAAAATCTGCTCCCAAGTGCTCTCACGTGCTTTTTTTCAGACAGACAGAAGACACCACAGTTTGGATGAATTAAGAAATTAAAGAGACAACAAGGATTCCTGGGCAGAGTTTTTCCATTCCAAACCATAAAATAATAGTCCTTCATTAGCATTTAACCATTTCAGGGGGAACAGATCAAAAGCAATCACATCCGCTTAGTCTTTGCTAAATCATGACAGCCTGAGCATTAGCGAAGCCCCGTTAGAGTGACTGCCTGTGAGATGCTCAGCTAGCATGAAAGCCCACTTTTCATCTGATTACTTCATCATGTTATTTACCTTTGACTGCACACAAATTACAGAAACATCACAAAGCAATACAGCGTGCCTCAAAATGTCATAACCCTTTTTACTTGCAGTATACGCTTTGAAACAGAAAATGGAAAAATCAATGCACTTAGATCAGATAGTCTGAATTTGCAAAGTCTGGACATGCATGAATTTTCATCTAAACGGCACATTCCCTTCTGGGTTGGTTGTGTTGTGGTACTGCATGTGTCCAGAAATTCCTCTGTAACAATTGTATTTGATTAAAAAGGTGTGCTAGGTGTTGTAACTACCAGCTGGAGTAAAGCTCTCTGGGTCTTTAAACTGATTGTTAATTCATCCCTGCGTGTGAGGGCTGGCATGCTGATCAGGCTGTCTGGCAGCACACACCGAAAGAAGGAAAGCTGTGATCTCCTTTTTCCAAAGGAGATGCAGGCTTCTCAATGCAGCGCTCAGGAGGTGCTCAGGGATGGCCGACTGATAAATGCAGAGTAAACAGGAGGCAGCGCTCAGCTGTCCAGTGGCAGAAGCAGGTCACCATCAAAGATATATCCCTCAAAGTTTTACTTCATTTACTACATTCCCTATCCTCTACAGGGACACTCCAGGCAAAGTTGCAGACTGTCCTCTTCGCATCGCTCTCTAACCAAGTACTGCATTCAGCCTACCTCCCTGCTTTGAAAGGTCTTCCTTGTGTATAACACAGAAACACATCTCAACTTGCAGACAGGTACAGAATCAGGCCTAAGCCAGTGTCATCTCCAGCCTTCCTGATGGTCTGGACAACACCTCACAACCAGCATCTTCCCCTGAGCAGGTGAGAAAGTGATGCAACCTGCAGTAGCAACGCTCCTGTCTGGAGGCTGGAAATACTGCCATCATCTCTCCTCATGTCACTAAAGAGGTTTACAGCTCAAAACTGCCCTTTGGACATTGAAGTGGAGTTACAGAATCCAATATAAATACAGCAGCAGCACCTACCTCTTCCTGTGCATGGGGATGTGGCGTGCAAGCTTCTGAAGAGGACGTGTTACAGTAAATATACCAAGACCTCAGTTTATTACTTGGGAATCAAGTCCATGCTTTGTCAGAATTCTGCCTGGAGGAAAAAGAAACAGAACTTTCATTTATCAATTCTGATTGCTATGGACACTTTGTGCCAATGCTCCAGCAATCTCTGCAGCAGTTCCCCATGGTGGGACTCCACATCCAGGTCTTTGCTTAATGGATGCTCTCCATGGAGCAGACCCAGCAGCCTCAGGCATATTTTTTTTTTCCCTCTTCTTCCCCACAAAATTAGGAAACCCATGGTGAGAACCTGATACACAGTGCTACAAGGGGTCTGGCTGTAGCCAATCAGAAGCAGGGCACTCTGTTTCCTTCAAGGCTACTTCGAGCAGAATATTAGCGGAGAACTGACTATAAATGATGCACCTTATTCACCCAAAGACCAAAATCACTGCAAGACCTCACTACATTCAGCTCACCTTTCTGTATCGCTGTCGAGCTTTCTGGTATTTATTTCTTTGCAGAAGTCTGCATGCACACAGGCTCTCACAGGCTTAAGGAAAAGCTGGATCCATCAACCAGCATTCAGCAGGGATGAAGCTGGAAGCCTGGAAGGTTTTCACTTGCTGACAGGACAAGGCAGGGTGATAATAGCATTTCTATTTTAAAGCTTAGATACCGCAAGAATAGGATTATGCAAATATCCAGACATTCTTGAAGACAGAAAGAACATCCTGGAATCATAAAGCCAGAAGATATGTGTATGTCTACATAATCAAGGGGTTTTACTCTATCATTCCCTAAAGATTTGAGTCCACTCTGAGTTCTCAGAGCCCATCTGGGATCTTCCATCCTCTCTCTCTTCTTCAACACACAAACTGGAGCTGATGGTAGCAACATTCTCCTTCGATTTAACATCACAGCAGAGCAAGCAGCACCAGAACCCCGAGCTGCTTTTTTCTCCCTCTCAAAGAGCTTTAAACATCTCAGAGTACTTACCCACCATGTTCAGGGCTATTCTGTATCGAGACACTTTGCTAAAGCTGTTGAATTCCATTAGGTTAGTTGCTTAAACTTTTATTATAAAAGGAGCCTCTCAATCCCCTTGTACGGGAATTCTTTATCTATGAAACGGAGACGTACCTTATAGAGATATTGTAAGGAATGTTACAGGCAGAGAGCTAGTCAGATAAAGTAGTAATAGGGAACATAGAAGTATTTGAAGATTATCTCTTAGTTATATATTACTTACTATTCTGTAGTTCCTATAAAAGTGTTTATCCTAAATCAACGCATTGCAAGTTGTATTGGAAAAGCAATATACGTGATTGAGATATGGTAGGTAACAAAACACCTATAGGTCCCAGAGCTGCTAGATTCTGAATGATAAAATTTAATATTTTTGAAGGATAAAACCAGTCCATATTTGCAGTCTGGGTGATTTTCTTTTTATCTGCTCTACTTTCATCGCAGACAATATGACTTACATTCCAATAAATTATTGAATGAAATACCTGTAACATCCACATGAGCTTCTTCATTCTTTGGTGTGACACACACACACAAAAGTTAGAGTTGGAGGCCTGCAAGGGGAAAAAAAGCCCTGAATTAAATGATTTAGAATAAATTACTGACTTTTTTGAATAAAAATAATGAAATTGAATAGTTATTGTTGCATTGATGGCTGATGCTATTACAAATGTTTTGAGGTACAAGATAAACTTCTTTATTCTATAGCTTATGTGGAAGAAGGAGGAGCAGCATGTGCCATTGGTACCCTCCACAGTGTGAAGGAATAAAACCATGTCTGGTAGGGACAATGCACTGAGCTGCAAATATTCACTTCTAAATGCTACCAAAGGACCAACTAATAACATGTACCACACTTGCAATTCCACCTACAAGATTCACATTCAAAAATCTTTCACATCAGTCCCATCAGTCAGGTAAATCCTGAAATGCCCATCAGAAGAAAGTCTTTGACAGCTTTGCAGCTGGAATGAGCAAGATAAAGCCGTGGTGCCTGGGGATAACCCAAGCTGATGCCGTAAGAAGTAATTCTGTGGTGGATGGAGGTCTTCAAAAGGCTGGTCAGGAATTTGGGAAGGGCTGAGCATGGACATGCTCATTACACACTTTCAGCAGTGCATGAGAACCCCCTCTACCTTGCTAGGTTTTTTAATTGTATGTTTTATGACTCTAGATTGTTAACTTGTTGGTAGAAGTGATAGAAAAATAAATTAATAGCCTGAAGTGGGATGATGGGGTGTTTGACAGGAGGTACCCAGCAGACCCTGGACACAGAGGCAAATGGGTTCTCCACAGGACCAGGGCCATGGTTGCTTGCTGCCAACAAGACTGTCAAGGTCCAATTCATGAACCCCCTCTACACACCCTGGGAAACCAAGTCTCCGTGTGAACAGGGGGAAATATGAACAAAAGAAGGTTTTGGATAAGAGTTAACACCTCTGCCAAGAGGGCATTTGCCACAGAGGACATAGGCTATCTCCAGTGTAGGGCCAGCCTAATCGGTAAGAGTTTTGGCAGGGCTAAATCTGGCCGGTGAGATTTAGACTGGGGAGAGAAATCTGTTTTTAAGAGCACTCCAATCTGGAGAAAACTCATGCAGACGGCAAAGTGACTCTGTGATGACAGGTGACAAATGAACTCTGCTGTGACAAGTGAGAAAACTGTTCAGGAATATAAAATATTAAAAATATATTTCTTACAGCCCCCCTCCCTTTGCGAGGTCAGATCTTCAGATACGCCTCTGGCCTGCAGATGGGCTTTAGAGTAAGAGCCCTCAGGCTGCATCAACACTTACTGCTCGGTGCAAGTCCCGTGTTCGGTTCAGAAGAGAGCCTTAATATTTTATGCTGCTAACTCTGTAAAAGAGAGAAGAAAAAAAAAATAACAAAACCCAGATGCAGACCAGCACTACAGCTTCACAGCATATGTTTCTTTGCACTGGGTTTCTCAGTGGATGAATAAAAAAATCAAGTCAGCTAAAGCTTTCCCCCCCCACCCCCACTCTCTCCCTGTTTAATTTAATTGTGACCTTCCATTTTTTCCTCTAGAGAAGCTTGATATTACTTTGTAAAGGGCATTTTCGCTCTTTAATTGAAAAAGACAATCAGGCTGTGGCAGAAATTATTGTTCCCCACCTTGAAAATTAGTGCCAGGATTGGCTATTCATACCATTTAAGCTGAATTGAAGACCTGGGGCCCATGTGCATCCTAATGTGTAAATTACAGGTCCCCTCTCCTTAGAAGCTGCAAAGCAATTTAACTAAATAAAGTAGCACTGATGAAGGTCTTTGGTTGATTATGCAGCTTTGGAGAAGGACAAGACCCAGTAACTGTGCTTTTCCCTCCCAGTTTGGCAGACTGCTCCATCGGGGCAGAGACACACAGTGGGGTGGCAGGGTGGTCTTCTTCAGGGGGAAAGGAGAGGGCAACTCTCTCTTAGCCAGGGTGAGATGTTCAGGTGGAAAACTAGAACAGATGTGGGAATTAAAGTTGTTTTTTAACCTGCCCTGGTGAAAGGAGATACTTGGGTGTTTCCCAGGTTTGTCCTGGCTGAAGTCGCTCCAACTCCTACAGATCCCAGGATGCTACAACACTGGCAAAGCAGAGGCTCACATGTGCTTTAAATAGGGAAGGAGCAGAACAACTCAGTTGGTGTTTAGTAGAAAACACGAGCATTTCAAAATCAGGAAATGGGAAACGCTAAGCAGCTCTCAGACACCTTAATTAGAGATAACACTGCTCTTAATCTCAAATTTGAATTCATAGAAAATCAATTAGAACATTTAAAAATTGAGATTAGATGGTAAAGGGAAAAGATTAATGTATCGACACTATTATCAAGACAAAAGAACTGTCAGAGAGTTTGTTTAGCAAGTTTACTACAGTTCTGAAAGCTTGGGAAAAAGTTTACTTTCTAGTGAAAGTCGTAGGAAACAGATTAGCCATTCCTCTGGGAGATAGCTGGAGAATGAGAGATATTTCTATTTAGACACCCTCTTGGTAACCAAGCTACAAGCGGTCAGTACTAGTCTCCTTCAAAGAGATTCAGTACAACAATGCTGAGGAGAAACAGGAGACATGGTTAGATGCACAGGATGTCTCCTGGAGAGGTCTGAAGAGATGATGGCAACCTTTTGGCTACAGGCACAGTAGCCCAACAAAAGTTTGGGACTTCTGGTCAAGTATGGGACACCCCAGAATTTGAAATAATTTTAAAAGGTCGAATAAATGTCAGGTTTTCCATTTAGTGGCAATAACAGAGCTGATTCCTTTGAATCAGGTGTGGAATTCAGACCCACGCTTACCAACGGGCTGCCCTAATCCATCACATCACAGGCAAGTGACAGCATAAAATCACAGAATCATAGGGGTTAGAAGGGACCTCAGGAGATCATCGGGTCCCACCCCCTGCCAAAGCAGCTCCCCAGCTCATATTGCACAGGTTGGTGTCCAGATGGGTCTTGAATATCTCCAGAGAAGGAGACTGCACACCCCCCTGGGCAGCCTGTCCCAGGGCTCACTCACCCTCACTGGGGAAAAGTTCTTCTCCATGTTGGTGTAGAACTTCCTATGCTCTAACTTGCAGCCATTGCCCCTTGTCCTGTCCCCACAGAGCACTGAAAAGGGGCTGGCCATTTCCTCCTGCATCCTATACTTAAGATATTTATAAGCATTAATAAGGTTCCTCCTTAGCCTTTTCTCCAGGCTGAACAGCCTGGTCACTCAGCCTTTCCTCACAGGGGAGATGCTCCAGGCCCTCAATCATCTACCTATTAACTAATTGTCAGCTCATAACCCAGGTGTTGGAAATGCTGATAGCAAATCATAACCATGAGCTTCTTTCCACAGCTGTTGAGGTTGAAATTCTTATCCCATCTCCCTGCGAGAGAATTTCTATTGTGATACATCACACCCAGGAACTCCACTCATATTGCAATATATCACAGCTGATAAGAGAAACAGAAGAAGCTGGAACAGATGTGATATATCACAATTTGACATGGCCACACGGGAACGTGAACAATTGTATTGATTTGTCCTCAAGGAGTGTAGCTAATTTGTAAGGTGCTCTTACTACTAATGCCTTAACATTCACTGCACGTTTCAATAAGAAGCAATTACAACTACAATATTTGGGATTACATAATGACAAAACATTTATGAAAGAAATCAAAAGTTCAAGAAAGCATGAAATTACATTAATTCAGATTAACTGTTAATAATTACGCAAGGTGATAAATTGGACTTTCTCTAATTGTCTGTAACAATTTCATATATTAAAATGCCCCAGTTTTCTTGTTTGCTATTTGGTAACACAGAGATGTCCTATTCCTGTTCTGAAAATGAATCTTTTGGAAGTGTTACACCTATCCCTGAGCAGTTTAAGGAATTCCAAACATGTGACTGGGAGGTTGAAATGAACAAGTTGCTACTCACATTAAGTTTTTACTCATATCTCAAGTATTTGAGTAGTACTTCCCTAATCCCAGGAAGACTGACCATGTCTTTGTGCATTCTGTAAATTGAACTTTGCACTCTAACACTTTCCAGGCAGCTTTATTAAAAAAACCCTACAGCAACAAATAGGAAACAAACCAGCAAAACCACACAAAAACCCCAAAACAAAAAAAAAACCCACACCAAAACAGGTATGAGGGTAATAGTGGTGGGGAAATTAGAACACACATATTCGTGATACAATCAGCAGTGCAGAGTTTTAAAAGACTAAAGAAAAAAATACTGTGGGGCTGAACCTATTAACACAAGTACTTAAGCAGGAAATATTTGTGTATATCAGTTACATTTGTTTCTCCCTCCATAGACCATCACTTCAAAAAAACACCTCACCCACCATTGTGGGTTTACTTGCTTTCTCTCAATCTCAGCTGTGCACTCAGAGCTACACCAATGGTCATCATCATCCAAAACAACTCTTCTTCCCACTTTCTCTTCTTATTTTAATCAAGTATCTACACTGAAGACCTGCAGGCTATATATTGGCATATTTCCCTTGACCATCCCTTCTCCTTATTCCTCCCTTCATAGCTGGTAAGCAGAAAGCCTCCTTCACCTAAATCACTCCCACTTATATCAAGAAAACCCTGTCATCCTCTAATTTGCCTCCCACAAGACGCCACACCTTTTGCTTGTTCTGAGCTCATACCTTTCCTGCTTAGGTCTGCAAACGTTCCCAGCCAAAGATGATGACTTCTTGCCACACACAGCTGAGCCCATACACTTCCACTCTTCGCTGTGAAGAATCACTTGTTCACCCAAGCATTATTTTGCTTAGCCTACATGCCCTCATTATCACATCTGACTGATTAATAGTGCTACACCTGTAGTAATCTGCCAGCATGCTAGAAAATAGTTGGGTTTTTGTTGAAACTCACAGCTGAGAGAGCAATGCAGTGTGAGGGAACTCTTTGTTCATAAAGTGAGATAAATACAGACAAAGGATGGAAGGAATTATGTAGGAACTAGGTGATAATTTATTTATAGATCTCTGCAGAAACACTGAAGTTAGCAAATATACCATCTGTTAAATAGTCATACTATTCCTAAGTGCATATTAGCAATCTAAATGTGTGCCAAACACCTGATCTTAGCAATCTTATTTTGATACTCTTTTTGACAAGCAACATTATGCTTTATTAGATTATGTCACTTTATGTTATAAAGCCATGCTAGGTAACAGTAACTGGGAGAATGGAGTGGTTGTGCTCTGATGGTGTAAATGCCCACTCAGGGCAAAGAGAAGTGGTTTAGAGAAGCAGCGAGATTTTCAGAAAAACAAGAGTAAAGAAGAATATCTGCATCTCATGTTATTTTTTAAATATATATTTATCACATTGTGGATTGCAATTAATCATTGAAAATACAAACATCCTCATGGGTGGGGTGGGGGAGGCAGGAGAGAGGAATGAATGAAATAATCTTTGGGGCAAAAAGACTGCTTTCAGCAAAATGAAACCTTATTTCCAATGGTCCAGCTCATTGCTCTGTTTCTCACCCTGGGCTACATAACAAAGATAGACAATTTTACAACTCATCATTGAATCCCATCTGAATGAGGTGTCATAATATTTCATAGGAGATGCTGCCTGCCTAGAGAAAGGGTCCAATAAAGATGACAACAGAAGTAAGACCATCTCCCCTAATGAGTTATTTTTACTCATTTTGCTTGTTTTGCTCTTTCAGAGTTGTTTTGGGGTTTTTTTTTGTTTGTGCAATGATTCTTTATTACAGAGAGAGACACTGAATAAATTTATGCATGATTATCTATCAAAAATCAACCTCAGATAGAGAAAAGATGATAATTCCTGTTTAGGTTTCTAAAAAAAGCAGCACGATGATGATCTCAGAGTCAAGCACTGGAAGGGAATGTCTAAAGAAAATGTCTATCCCTAGAGGTCTTTAAAAATGGGTTGAATAAGTATCTATTAGAAAGGACATAGCATACTGTTATGGGTACCAGTTATGGGCCAGTAGAATACATTAAATGACCATTTATGTGCCTCCATACCTCCTTTTTTATACCTATGATTCACTAGTAAGCTTAATGGGCTGAAAACCCTCTCTCCAGTGCTAGGAAAAGCTTTGTATAACCAAACTATAAACCTGCTATGGAAGAGCTTGGACTCTTGCATACAGATTTGGATACTCAATTTAAGGTTGAAATGGGTGAATTAAAAAGGCAAAGTCAACTTTTCCCCCCACATGTAATCAAAAGAAGCCCTGCTAATTATAACACAGTGGATCCCATAAAAGAAGTCTCACACTGTTGCTTTTTTTGATATTTAAATCAGGGATTTAAATGGAGAAACAGAGAGAGGTGATACAGTTTCTAAAATTAGAGTAGAAATGATACCATGACATACCATGTCATTAAACTAAGAATTGCTACTAGCAACTTATTACTTTCCAAAATCTATTCCAATTTCAGAGCAAAGTATTACATAGTTAAACCTGAATCGTGCTGAAAACCTTTTGCTGCTGCTGCACTGTGCTTTTTCTTCTTCCCTTTCCCCTCCTTTCTCAGGTATCTCATAACAAGTAAAATTTTGTTCTCAGCAAAAAAAGTAGACCTGATTTACCATGGCAGAAAGCAGTGGAAACCACTAGTTATGCTACATATTTTCCATGCAGCCCAAGAGTTTTGGTTGGTTGATTTGGGTTTTTTGAAATGTAGAAATTTCACATCTGCCTTGTATTAACTGGTCAAGGAAAGTGGAAGGAAAGGCAAGCGTGAACATTTTTGTTGATAGTTCCCAAGTCATGAAAGAAGAGCTGTTTTGGAGCTTTCCTACCTTTTTTCTATTTAACATAGGAAGTAGTGAAATTCAAGGGTGTTTTTCCTCCTCTCCATACAAAGCTTGCCCCTTCTCCCAGAACATACAAGCCTCAGGGCAGCCAACCCAAGCAAATCCCCATCTAATGTCTGGGCAGTTGACCCAGCAGCTGCTTTTCCACGCAACTATTTTGTGCTGGCCTGCTCAGAAAACACTAGACCCACTGGGAGGAAAAGAAAAAGGAAAAAGCTGATAATTCAGCTTTCTGAAATTTCAGAATTTTCAAACTGGTAAATAAGTAAATCCACTTGTTCAGAGATCGAACCAGTAACTTCTAAGTATGAATCCAAACTCTGGCTGGTCTATTATATCCATCCAATGTTTTCCAATTAGTCTTACAGAAAAGAATAAAACTAAGTAAATATTTTTATTTTTCTTTTTTTTTGGCTTTTCTTGCCTTTTTTTGGTCCCTCTGGACTACCCAGACTGCAAGACAGATCTAGCCAGCAGGCAATTAAAAGAACATCAGAGTTTAAAACACTTTCCCAGTGTATTGACAGGTACCATCTATTGTAGCTATGACAGCACAAGGAGGTGCTACAGCTGTCTAATTCAATTCAGTCACCTCTGAGTAGACAATGTCTTCATAGGAGACCAATATACAGGAGATGAAGAGGAGGAAAAGAAAAATTAACTGTGTAAAGTTCAACTAAGGGGGAGAAAATTGATATATTGACATAAATAGCTGAGCCTGTGCAGGTAGTAATCATTATTGCTTTGACCAACGAGAACTGTTTCTCTCTATTGAACTTTGGATCGGGTAACTGTTCAGCTGATGAAAAATGGAACAATTGTTTGAAACAAGAATCTGCAGCAAGGTAAATAAAATAAGCTTGAGGCAAGTGGTATACAACATTATGGAATAAAGTTTTTCAAGGGGAAGCAGATATTTTATTATATTAAAAAATATTCTGGATGTATTTCAAGCAATCATTTCCCAAAGTCGTTTGACAAAGGTCGGAAGTTCTCATTAGGATGAACTGAGCAAAAGAGTAACTCAGTTTTAAAAGTACATCTATTGTCTCAGGTTCTGTAACCTAATTATTAAGGGGAACAAGACTGATAAAAATACTTTCACTTCTTAGTGAAATGCAAGGAAGCAGAAGAGATTGTGATGTTAGATTCATTTAAAAAAATTAATAGTTATAAAAATTGCCTATGAGAGATAGGCACAGTCATGTTTATACAGGAGATTTCCCCAACCCATCATTTGATGTCCTACTGAATATATCATCTTTCTCCCCTTTAAAACCAGTGCTAACATTTCTTTGAGTGAATTAAAACATATCTACTTACTGCAGCCAGCTTTAGGACAGAACAGACTCATTAAGAATACAACATGCTTTTATCATCATTTAAACACACACTACGTGGGAGTCCTGATGATGTTTAATTATAATTTGTGTATACAGAAGAGCACACCTGCTTTTGATTTCTTTAGAAAAATTAAACAATGCAAAGTGCATTTTTCCCCTACTCTTGTAGATTAAGAATCTATTAAGTTCCAAAAAATGATGCCAGAACAACTCATAGAATAATACACTAGCTTTGCAATTAGGAATTGTAAGAAGAAATTCACAGGGTTATACTCTACCTGCTGTGTGAACTGGTATTTCAGAATTGCCAGAGGACTAGATGCTAATCTGGACAAAGTATTTTCCTATACAGTGTGGCAATTTGCATACTGGTATATTATATTAAATACACGACCGTGTTCTCGAGTTACATAAGCATTGCATAGCTTAGGGCACCATTTGGTATCTGACTGATAATAATTGGGTCTTGTTTTCTCCTCCTCTCTCAAGATCTTGAAAATTTTGAAGCGAAAACCAGAAGCACAGTGTCAGTCAGAGAAGGACAAGGAGTGGTCCTGCTCTGCGGTCCTCCACCACATTTCGGAGGTATGATGAACAGCCCCGCAGCACACGCAGCCTGAGTATCAACTGCTATAGCTCAGGCAAAGTAGCCTATGCAGTTCCCTACCTTACTAGCACTGGAATTTATTTCTGCATGAAGTAAGTTTGTTGTAAACTTGGATTTCATTTCTTTAAAGGACTTTGGGGCTTGCACTTCTGAAGGGGACTTTTGTTATTCTGTGGTTACTTGAGGGACTAGACCACATCATTGCTCTTTGGTTGTGACACATGCAAAGAGAGCCTGAAGGTCTAAAGACTGTCTCCTGACATGAATGGTTATGTCAGCTCCTTCACCCATATGGAACAGCAGAAAGGCAGCAAACAGCAAATCTTTCTACATTAAAGCCACTTGAGGTCTGGGTGGAAAGGCTGTTTTGCCTGTTAGTGCTTGCTACTTCAGTGCTATAACTTGAATCCTGCATTTTATACATTAGATTTCTTGAAGATGTGTCTTTTGTTCTTGACTATCTGAGTCCTTCCTGATAATCATTTAAAAAAAAAAATCACAAAAAGATTTAGATTGAAAGGGAATTCTGAAGAGGTAAACTATTTGATCAAAGGAGGTCTGATTAGATCAGGTTTCTTGATAATTTTCAACGCTTCGGGTAAAGAACAGAAAGGATTTTTCTGGGGTATTGATCTAGAGATACCTTGCATCTGTTGCTGTTGCCTACTACTGCTTCTTAGCCATAATGCTGTGCTTGAAGACCTCTAGGACAAGGTAAAAGCCAGGTGACAACCAATGAGCCAGTAATGCATTTAGCATAATGTTTCAGATCTTTCATCAATGACAACTCTAAGCATGGGGCACAGTCTGCCTTTTCCTTCTTCTTATAGGTGTATTACCACCTCTAACATCAGCATTTGCAGAGCAATACAAAGGCTTGATCATGTAGGTACACTGCTGTGGTAATTTTTTTCCCTCCACCATGCATGAGAAGCTTGAGTGATATTTTGATCTTTATTTTTTTCCTCTCCAACCTTGAGCCATATACATACACAGATCTCCTCTGGGGGCATTAGAATCCAGATCAAAACCATTTCACATCTTTTGAAGTCTGGAGTAAGAACTACAGCTTCCTAACATAACTGGGTGAAGATGAATGTAAATTTCACCCTGTAAAACTGTAAATGTGTATTTAAAAAGGGAAATAGCAATAGCATAGTTACCAAGTTGTCTGGTTCTGGACTGAAGGAATCTGCAGTTTTTAGATGTTGTCCTGCTTTCAGCACATCCACAGCCATGCTTCTTCAATTCTCCTTAAAGAAACAGAGCCGTAAGACAAACTCCCATGAGAAGGTAAATAGTGATCTATAAAGAGGATGCAGTATATCAGAGATGTAGAGAAACCCATCAATCAATTTAAAGCCCACAAGCTTTGAGCGGAGAGGAAATGTCAGTTCACTTTGTGTTTACAGCTATATGAAGGAACTATATAATCAAGGAAATGAAGTGAAACCTGGTCCTTAAGGGCAGAAAAGGCTTGAAAGAGTTCCTGAAATGTATCAATGGGACAGACAGAAAGACAACACATCCATCCTTGAGTCAGTAAGCTATATATTTTCCTCCCGCTGTAGGGTGAAATTATGATTTGACAAATAGGAATGACTGGAAGAAAACATTCAGAACAAATAAATAGTTAACAAGTGAGCTCACCCCAGATTAATTGAGCTGACAAAATGGTATCCATGAAGAAAGCCTTTGCCACAGTGTTTCTTAAGCTGGAGATAGGAGCTGTTGACCAATAGGCCTGAAAAATACATTATCTGAAATAACAAGTCTCTAGAGAACAGAGAGAGTTCTTTAGACATCCATAAACACTGTATTTGTGATCCAAAACTACATGCCACAGGGATGAAGTACATGGTATGAACTATGGTATGTTGTACACCACCTCAGAATGTTTAGGAAGGCATTTTTATTGAAAACAAATGTATATTTAGGTATTTTTAATTGAAACCCTTGTCTCTGACCCACAACACCTGTAGGAGAAGAGATTACTGGCCTGACATACACCTTCCATTGCAAGTGTATTTACAGTATTTTAAATGTGGCATGAATTAGTGAAGTATCAAGGAATTTTGAAAATATACCATGCCAGCAGGAAACACAGCTGACTTTCCTACAATATAGCATAAGACAATACAAGTTACACTAGGAAACAAAACTGCTCTTTGGATCTCCTATGCAGCTTCAGAGATACAGCCTAGCACCACTGCAGACCTCCTGTTAGTATACACAGTTACAGGAAAACTGAGAGTAACTGTTTGGGTACAGAGAACAGACTGTGTTCTTTTAGAAGGATACATGATATCAAGTGTTCTGGAAAATCCCTTTGTCACTGGGGTCAGCTGTGACCTCAGGGTCACTGGTTTGTTTTCCTTTGACTTGGGGAAGGATTGGAAACCTCTGTACAGCAGTTATGTGAAGCAGCTATCATTAATACAGATGTTTTGGAATAGGATGGACTAACTAACCTAGAAGTTTTTCTGCTTCCAGCAATAGAAGAGACAGGAAGAAAAGAACCTAAGAAAGCAAGCAATGAGGCTGTATTATTTGAAGTTGCTTCCATAAACCATTGAGACACAGGAATAGGTAGCCACAATGGAAGCACAACAAGTTTTTCTCCCACCTACATTACCTAGGGAAATAGCACACGTCTCTTCTTCCCTCCCACCACAGTCACCAACATTTTGCCCAGCTGACCCTATACCATAAACAGCCTGAAGTCAGGTTCTCTGCTGGGTTCACAGGAAGGCAAGCTCTACAGCTGTTTGTTATAGGCTGCAAATGTTTCTCTACATTCTAAGTATTTAAAACATTTAAAGCTTAACTTAAGCCAAACTTCACTTTCCGGCAAAAACAGCTACACTACTTCTTGCTTTACATACACACTTCTTACCTGAGTGTACTGCGTCTATTTTGGTTCATGCAAGAACGATAAGCTATTTCACTCTAATAAGAGATAAATGCATCAGGCAGCTCAATAATAAAAGTTTAGAAGGATCATTTCAACATCAACATCAGACCTTAAACTAGCGCTCAGAAAACAAAAGCCTTAAAGAGGTGCTCTTAAAGCTACATTAAACCCTTCAACAGCAAAACAGAAGCTACTCTAGACTACTACGAGCAAACATCAGCACTTAGGGAAAAACCAAACAAGCCCACACCCTTTAAAAGCACAGCTTATCCTTTCAACAAAGCAAGACACAAAAAAGTTGCCGGCTAATGAACAAAAAACCTACAGCCTACAATTAGCTACACAAAGAGCAGGAAAAACTACCCCACAATACCTGACCCAGACCATCTCTTCCCCTCGCCCCTCCTTGCCTATTTATGCACCAGCCACTCTCCAGCTTCAGCTGTCATTATTTAGGAGGCTAATTAACACACCGTATAAAGTTCAGCATGTGACTTTCCTCTGCTTGTTAGTGAGGCTCTGGAGTGCGGAGGTGGGAATGTGAGCTGTATTTCTTTCCCTAGGAAGTGTCTCTGTAGCTGGAGGAGTCCTTTAGGTCAGCTGGTTTTCCCTATGTAATCAACATGCAGCATTATTTAAAAATAATGCTTTATATGGAGTGAAGAAGTAGAGGAAAGTATGTGAGGAGGAAGTGAGTTTGAAGAAGCTTTCATTTCTGTAGCTATATACAAGCTTGACCTGCCTATGATTAAGAAACTGCTGCCTAAATAGCAATACTTGACAGGAGGCTGTGGGGTGGACTGTTTTCCATTTATTTTCTCAAGTGAAGTCTGATGTAAGGCCTGTTTCCTTCAAGCTAGCTCCCTGCAGGGCTTTAAGGAAGTTGCTAATCTTGTTAGGAGCAGCAGGATCACTCATGCATTTGTATTTAGTTGCTCCTAAGAGCTGCCAGGGTTTGAAGCTGGGATGCTGCTGAGTTGAGGCTTTTCTCCATACTGTTGTTCCTATACCAAGGCAGCATAAAAAAAAAATCCCCAAAACAAATCAAAGACACTCTTAAGGAAGTTGGAGCTCTGTAGACCTGCTTAGTGGGGGGAATGTGCCAAATCTTCAGCTAGCAGAAGGGTAAGGAAGGAGGTGCATGTGAAAGCAGGAGTTGAGTAGCTAGGTTTGTGGAGAAGATTTGTGTTGGGTGCTGGTGAGGCTGCACCTCAAGTTCTGGGGCCTTGCTACAAGAAAGATGTTGAGGTGCTGGAGCAGGTCTGGAGAAGAGCAGTGAAGCTGGTGGAGGACTGCTTGAAATACTGGAGCAAAGGCAGCTGAGGGGAGACTTGATGGCTCTCTACAGCTGCCTGAACGGTGCAGTGAGGTGGGGGTTGATCTCTTCTCCCAAGTGGCAAGTGATAGGATGAGAGGAAATATCCTCTATGTATATATTGGGTATTAGGAAAGGTTTCTTCACCGAAAGCCAGGCTGGCTGGAAAGCGACCAGTCACCACCCCTGGAGGTATGTACAAGATGTGGAACTGTGGTGCTTAGGGACATGGGTTAGTGATGATCTTGGCAATGCTGAGTTGATGATGACCTTAAAGGTCTGTTCCAACGCAAATGATTCTATGATAGGATGGGATGAGCAGTCCTGACACATGTGAAAGGGTCTTTGACTTCTCTCTCAGGTTGTCTCTGGGTTCTGTATTAAGCAGTCACTTGATAATGTCTGTAATCTTAAAGTGATGGTTTGAAGCATTTTTAAATAAACTCCCTTTATAAAGCTGAATGCCTTAGTGATGGGTTTAGAGTCCCTTTCTCACTGTTCCTATGAATCTTTAATCTTTTCCTGCTAGCTCCAGCGGGAGGGAAGAGCCTCTTCCCAGAGACCAGCCTGTAGCTGTTCTCCTGCCAAAGGAGTGATATTGATTTGAATGTGCTTGGGCTCAGGGAAGCACTGAAATGTTATATTCCCCACATTAGTATATCAGGAGTGATTATCAGCTGCCCTTCTTCATTCCCAGCTGCGCTCTGAAAGAAAGTGCTCATAGCTGCCAGGCACAGGCAGTGCTCTCCTGCCTGGCCAAGCTCAGGGCCTGACCATCAGGTGAGACCTGCAGAGTGAGGATGGAGACTGACACCACGTAGTTATCTGCCTTGGATTAAAAACACAAGCAAAACACCCAATGAACACACCCTAGGATTGCAGCACTAATGAAATAGCTCTTGCTCTGGCATATGCTTAATGAAGTCTATGTTGATGTAATTATCTTTCCACTGACATGTACCCCCTTTGATGTAAAGGCAGTTCTGTGCTTTCCAAGGCATCTTCTCACAGTCAATAGCAGCGTTGGGATTGCTGACTTTTGAGAGCAAATATAATTTTCCAATGTTTTGTGCTCAAATATGTTAATCTGGGCTGAGACAAATTACCTGTACATGTGAAAAGGAGCTGCACTGTCATACTTGTCATGCCATAACTAGACAGAGTTTAAAAATATTAATTACCTACCTGAAGGTGATTGGTTTTGAAGTTTGTCTTGGAAAACACCTTGACATGCAGGTGTTAAACTGAAAAATCGAGGCTAGAAATTATATGAATAATAGTTAATTACTTGGTTTTGTGAACTAAATTCTGAAACTTCTGTAGTGCTCTGAATTTTATATTGTCATTATTTGTAGTTCCAGATATCAGAGGAATTCTTTCTGGGTTTAAAACTCTATATGGTTAGCAGAATATTCTTGGGACCTAGGGATAAATCATAGTTTCTCTCTATTTGTCTTTGGAGCAAGCTCTACTCTTACTGTAAGCAATTTCAAAAGTTTATGCTGGCATAAAACCTGAACTCAGCTTTTTTGGCCCATCCCTAAAGCACCACTGAGTAAGGACTCACCTGAAATTATTTCAACTTGCTTCTCACCACAGCAGTCCCCTGTAATCAGTGAAGATTTCTCTGGAAAGGCTCCCTTCCAACCTCCTCTTTACCTTCTGCCCCCCTACATAGCTTCAGCTCATATTTATCTTTCTAAAACATTACACATTAACTTTAGTGAAAAGAGCAATAGGGAAACCAGGCTGATTTAGTATAGAAAAACTTCTATTCCCTTACTTCAGACACACGGATTCATCTTTAACATCATGTGAAAAGCGGTTACTTAAGAGGGAAAGTTACAGACCAAACAGGTCTATCCACAAAGGAAAAAAAAATAGAAAAAAAGCCCACAAAATCTTTGGTGCTGATGATGGCTAAGACTTGTGTAAGACCTTTTACACTGAAGTCCTTTCAGAGTGTTCTCTGAAATTCAATAATTCTGAGGCTGCCATGGGTCTGTCGGAGTGTGATCCCAACTGCTATCTGTTTCAGAAATCCTCTGGTTAAGTGGAAATCAAAAATATAATCTAAAAAATAATTGTGACTGTTCTTTCATAAAATAGCTGGCAGCAGCAATTTGTGTTCATTTTAGCTAGACTTCATTAGCAGGTTACTATCTTTTTATAATATCCCTTCTATGCCTCTACTACCTTCTGTTCAGCATTACTTTCATCAGACTCTTACCAACTGCTGATTTTCTCATGCAAATGAATGTAACCCTAAAACTGATGGCATGGGCCTTTTATTACTTTCATTTGCTCATTCAACAGGTCTGTTCCACATCTGATTTATTCAAAGTGACCCAAACCAGAAATGTTTAAGTGATAGCAGCTTTTTCCTCACACCCCCTCAGGTTTTCTAGCCTATTACATCTGTTGATGCTGTCACTTAACTTTCTTAGAACAGATACTGTCTAAGGGAGTAGGATGCTGGTATTATGCCTGAGAAAAAAAGTTCCATCTCCAAAGTTTGGTTCGTTTCTCCTGAGGTTTTATCCGAGTCCCTCTGAAGTCAATTAAAGTCCGGGTTTGTTCAGAGTTTAGTGAAGCTGAATTAGGCTCTAGGCAAGTATGGGCTGTGGGCTGGTGCTGATGAACCTGCACATAGAAGAGCAGTAGTGTTTATATCCCTCATACTGGGCGGGGGAAGAAGTATTTAAATATGAAAAGGAGGGACCTGCACATGTTCCCAACTGATGGGGAAACTCATCAGTAGGCCTTAAGGCAATGGAGGAGCGAAGACAGGGAGAGAGGAACAGACTTGGGAAGATGAAGTCAGCTGGAACACCCTGAAATCAGGACAAAGACTGGCTCTCTGTTACTGGATAATTCACAGGTTGATTCAGCACTTTCTTCACCCTTGTAATTGCAGCACCAGAACTAGATAATGGGGAGGGAGCCTCCAAAGTAATTTTTTCTATTTATATTGCTTTTTAAACTACCTTCAGCTGATCATTAGATACACTAAACTTTCGTGAAAGTCTGTGTGTCCAACTCTCAGTGGTTCAAGTGCTCGGAGCAGTTTTGTTATACACGAGCCTGTATGTGCCTCTGTAACACTGTGCAAGGAGGAAAGCACGGCTTCCAGCTCCCACAAAAGGGACATCAGGTGTTCTTGTGAAATCTGAAGCAACTCAGATCTAAGGTATTTCTTCCACAGAAATCCCAGGTTTACAGCTTCTACTGAATGTCAAGTATGTACCCTGTAAATCTTCAGCATTTTATTCACAGTCCCTAGTTTGCAGGGTAGAGAACTTCAAAAAATGGGTTCAGACTCTCTAGTTCTTACCTCTGCCATCTGGGTGGTTCCAAAGAATGTTTATCAACATGGTGATAGGCTCTTTGTATATATAAACATATAAATCAAAACCCAGTGACTTCACACTGTCCTCCAGCCAGGCTATAGTCATCAAACTTTATCCAAGACAGGGACACTCTGTATATGGTATATCTCTGGAAGACACATCAAGCCATGGCTGCATCTTTTATCTAGCTGTATAGACTGGTTGTCCCTGCAGAAAAACCCACCCATCTCTCCATTTCTTCTGTGAATACATGCTTCAACCAGGTACCTAAAAATACATGGGTGTGTGCAAATGTGAAAATATCCAGTGCTTTTATTGTCTGTGTATGTAATGTTTGGTATTAAGCTGTTTTAGGAACTGTTGCATCTTCTAAGTTTACTGTACCTCAGGAAAAGAAAAAAATTAGCATTAAGCTGTAGTAAAACAGAGCCTATTGCAGGATCTAGCCAAGTATAGAAAATGTTATTGATTGCTCCCTGGAGATGCATCATTTCTAATGAGAGTCCTAAAATGCTAGAAGATGGTAACATAAAACTCCACAAAACTACTGGAGTTTGCAGACTTATTACCATACTGCACCCATGTTGTAGCGGAGTGGGGGGAAGAAACGTAAATAATCTTTTTCAAATGGGATTGTTGATGGGGGAAATGTGTAAAAATGAAGCTGTTGGCAGAACACTGTTAGCTTATGAATTATACATTTAATTAAGGGAAGCTAAACTGGTAGTTTTTGAAACTTCTGATTTACTGTGTCTTATTAAAGATAGAATTTCAGTCCTGCTCCCACTGTTGGATGCTGGCAGCGATGTGGAGCGGCCACGGAGCAGGGCTGGCAGGACACCTTGGGTGCAGCAGCACGCTGTGGTGCTGGTGGCAGGGTAACACGGCTTGGCCAAAGAGCCTTGATCCTGGAGAGATCTGTCCTCTCAGGGTGAGCTAGTCAAAAAAAGCTGTCTAGACTATAGGCAGACATTGCTGAGGTCTGAACTGTGAAACACCATTTGGAAAAAGATGGCAGTAAAGGGTTAGGAAGTCAGAGTAGGATAAATGTGGAGCAAAAGTAAGTGTGGAAGGTAAGGAGAAAGGCGAATTGTGCAATAGGAGCAAATGCTGAATATTGGGGTGCAGCTGAGCTCCCCCCTTGTGAGAATGTCATGATAAAGCTCCACGGTACTAGTCTCATTTTTCCATATTCAGAGCGAAGGAAGCTGCTGCAGTGTTCACCCGCAGCTTGCTCTCTGGATGTTTGGAGGCAAAGTGTTAGCAATCACTTACTAAACCAGGTTTCTCATGGCAGTGCAGCACTGCCATTCTGATTTAGCAACAGGCTAAGCAGGAAAACTAAAAGAAGCAGGGAACAAAAACTTCTGTGACCTTCTGAAGTGTCTTGAACTCAGTTAAGAACTAAAGCTTTTCATTTGCTTTTGTGAATTTGGGCATCCCCAGTGCTTTGCCCTGAACTGATGCATTCTTCCAACTGGTAATATTGCACTTAAGCACAAACAGGGAGCAGATTATACTGGAAAGGATGCATGACACGTATCTGGTGTTTTCTAGGCTTGTCCTATGCATGGATCTTCAACAATAATACCTTATCTGTTCAGGAAGACAGTCGCCGCTTTGTTTCACAAGAAACGGGCAATCTGTACATTGCCAAAGTAGAGCCAACAGATGTGGGCAGCTACACTTGTGTTGTGACCAACTCCAAAGCAGGGAGGAGCGTGCGAGGGCCCCCCACTCCTCTCACTCTCCGCAGTGACGGTAAGTTATCTGGGCGTGCTTGGCTGGGACAAATTGGGCAGTGGGACACGGTCCCATGGTTTCTGCTGGATTGAGATGGTATTTGAACTGTCAGGAGAAGGATGATGAGAGAAACATAAGCAAAAAAAAAAAAGTGGTGCTCAAACTCATTGAAAAGTAGCAAGAGGATGTCAAACGGTGCATTAATATTTCTCATCTTATGGATGTCTGTGTTGAGGTTTGAATCCAGCAGAGCTTTCTAAATTTATAATCTAGGCATAGCTCAAAAATCAGACCTAGAAAGCTGTTTCAAAATGAGTTATTGAGGTGGGAAACTCACCTGCACATATACAAATACCTTTTGTGGCAACACTTTTAATCAGATGTCCACAGTGAGAAATGTATACCTGGGAAATCTTTATGCAAAGTTTGTTTGGTAAGTTTGCTCACTTAAATTTCAATATACTGGTACTGTTTGCAAAGCAGTGGTGGCAATCAGTAACAAAAGTCTGTGTAGAATTAGGTTTCTAGGATAAATAAAACTGGACTCTGCATTATAGAATAATACTTCCGCTATAAGGCTGTGCCACTTTATAATGTTATCAAATGGCCTAAAACAAAACTATGGTTCCACAGCTCAAAAGTTAATTAACTCAGTATGAACTGTGACTGTAAATTCTTAAGATGTTTTGGTTTTTCTTTTTCCTTTTCATTGCTCTACTACATTATTCCTTTTCTCAAATTCATTCTATCAGTCTTTTTATCTTCTCCCATTTGCTTTGGTGGCCTCTGTATTGGGTTCTAAGCAAGCAGCTGCTAAGGCAAGGGTGCAAATTGTGTAATATTAGCCACATTCCCATTAAACATAAAATCAGTGTGTTTTCAGTGTGGGACCTGGGCAAAGACACTATGTGCAAGAAAATACCTGGTTCATAGCTGTCACTACCATTGCAGTGAGTCATGCTGAAAGATGCATGCACATTTAAGTAGTTCAGCTAAAAGTTTAGTTTGCTAAAGCAATCCCAAAGCTGCTGCAAAGTTAAATGCCCTAAACTCATGTTGGATTATCTGTGATTTATCAGATGTTCAGCCAGATTTTTTTAAAATGTGATAATCACATCTAATTACACCAGCCTTTCTCAAGTCTGGAGCTCACATTTGGATGTTTTAAAGAAATTTTAAGTGTTTTTTCACGTATTTTGGCCACAGAATCCCATAATTTCCTTTTGCACCTCAGTGTCCTGAGAAGTGACCAATGTTAGCATTGCTTGCTAACACTTCTAAAGCCTGAATGCACAAGATACTTGTACATACAGCACTGGTATATAAAGTCAAGCTCTTCAACTCTGACACACAGGGCTTAGAGAGCTCACAAAAAGCTTTCAGCATAGAGTTGAATTTCACCCAACAGGCTAAGTCTGCTCCATAGACATCATGTGTTGATTGCCACGGGTGGAACATACGGCTCTGACGTTATTAATGCCATCCTTTCTTTTACACTGAAATTCTGTTGCACTAGACAGGTCTGAGGCTCAACTGGAGTGCTAGCTGTTTTGATGTTCAACAGGTGTGATGGGGGAGTACGAACCAAAGATTGAAGTACGTTTTCCAGAAACAACATATGCAGCAAAGGGCTCATCTGTTAAACTGGAATGCTTTGCCCTTGGAAAGTAAGGTTTTTTTGTCTCTTATTAAAATGTGGGTTCTAGCACTGTGCTATAGTGACAAGCAATGGTTCTTCTTAATCCTCACAGTACAATTTTTTTTGGTCAGAATGTGAATCTGTAAAATGTCTTCTTTTTTTTTTTTTAAACCTTATCTTGGTTTGAATGTTTCTGCACAATATGTTCCCAAGGGAGCAAGAGAGAAAACTATACAGTAACTGCCTCTCATTTGGTTGCAGCTTGAAGTGTGTGTGAGGGGGAAGTAGGGTTGGGAGGGAAAAGCAGAACAGTTTATATTCCTCGAGAGTAGTTTTAACTCTGAGACCTGACTTCAGGTCGCAGCATTCAGTGTAACTGCACATCCACATCCAAATAGGAATGTTTTTCTCCGTGGCATCATTAAGAATGGAACTTTGGGGGAAACAGGCTGCATTTCAAGACCACGTTGACTGTCTAGAATGGATCTAACACTCACGTGGCTCTCAGCACCCTCTCTGAAGTGATGCTGAGCACCCCAGGAAGCCCCTAGCAGTAGTCCTTCCTGCTAAAATCTACCAATTGATTAGGCTTATGGCAGCCTATGTGTTTTGGAGGCTGCTTACGCTGTTGTGTTCATGTACAGAAGTAGTAGTGCATTCAGACAGCAAGCGGTGCTCTGTATTCAAAGAGCAGATGGTTAACTGAATAAGCGTAACCAGCCTACGAAAACTAATCTTTCCAATGAGCATCCGTTTTCCCTGGAAAAGCTAAAATAACCTTAGATTGTTGACCTCTATTTAGTTTAAGTTCACTTTGACAATCTGTTTTAAGGCTGTAAGCTTTTAAAGTGTTTAGAGCTTTCCCAGAGGTTAAAAGCCTGACTTGCAGACAGCACAAATTAATCAAATGTTCCTCTGGAACTTACACTGGAAAGTAGAAAAATAAAGCAAATAAAAAGTTAATAAGATGGGAAATGGCCTTCCCTTTCAGATGAGATTTTTATATAAACTAATCTTAGGGCTAATTTTTATTTAAGGCTGAAGAATATTTCTACGGAGCCATATTCAAAGGCATATGCATTTTTTTTTGGCCCAAAACAAGTACCAGACTGGAACACTCCTGCTTAAAGCTGATTTTCCTTTCCAAATACTGTCAAGCTACTTCTCTTTAAATACCTCCTTAATTGTGTGTGAGTCAGTGCAGGCTTTACATTTCAAGTTGTCATTTCATATTTCCATCTGTTGCATGGAAAGCATTTAACAATGATACATTGACTGCAGAGAAGCATTTCAAAACCAGGGTAAATGATATGTACAAAACCATCCCTTCTTACTGCAGGGTAAAGATGGGTCATGTTCATGTTGTGTGAAGGCTTGGCCATTGTAAGAACACCTTAAAGAGGATTAAAAAAAAGGTGGACTGGAAAGACATACCATGAAATCTCTCAGTACCTGCTAGGCTGAGCTAAGGAAAGGGAATGGCTGAGAGGGTTAATGGAGCTTTAATATACAACTGTTGTCTTTAAATATAGGACTGCAGCTGAAACCAGGGCTGCCACATGACCCTAGAGTTACACTGTGTAAACACCAGTGATCCATGGGCAGATATTCATTCTTCATGATTTTTTTTCCTATCATACTGTTAGTGTGTATCTAGTCTAGTGTGTGTGTTTGAGAGGTGCTGCTTGTGAATAGAAGCTCTTCAGGGGTGTTGCTGGAGAGTTTCTCCTATCTAGATTATTTTTTGATAGATTAGGTGTCTCATACAAAACCATACTGTTTTCAGCCTTTTTTTTTTCCTCTCTGAACAGAGCCTTGAACCACACTTTCACTAACTTGTCAATCAGTGAGAAAGCTTTATTTCAGGGCTGGTATTTATAGGTGAATAAAGCAAGAGAAACAGATTGCAGGTGAAATACTCTTAACTTATTAGATAAGGCCAGATTTCTAAAGGTATATAGGTGATTAGTTGTATTGTTAAAAGCTCGAAGTTTCCTGCCTCCAGCTGTTCACAATTGTAGTTAGGCACATATAAATGCAGCAGTGTGGCCATCTGCACCTTTAGATGCCTAAATTCCACTAAAACTCTAGCCTCTGCTATTGTCTGTTTATGTTAAAATCAATTCAGCTCAACATTTGTTGAGCTATACCTCTGATCTGCCACAAGCACTAACGGTTATTATCTCTCTTGGATTTCAGAACTGCTTTCCCATTATCCATAATTTTCTATATTCATACTGTTAGTCCACTGGTTCAGACAATGCTGTCAGCTGCTACTACCTCTGCGCTATGAATAACAGAAATCTTTCACATCTGAGGCAGATTATAGGCAACCTGCTGTGGTTTTGGTCTCCAAAAGTCTCAAATGAAAGTACTTTCCTGGTATTTAGAGAAATAACATCTCTTTTCTATATGGAACAGCAAATCATACCTCTTGGACCTTGCTCAAAAAGCACTTCCACATTTAAAACATGAGTGCAAGAGGGCAGATTTATGGCTGGGTTTTAAGACTCCTTTTTATCTGGGGGAACTCAAAGCCACCTTCAGCCAGGCTGTGGGACACCCAGAGGTAGGTACATTCCACATTGCGGTGTTGCAAAGCTCTCTTGGCATTGTACATTGAAATATCATGACTGAGTCACAAATGGTCTTTTAGCCTGGTCATAAACTCTTGTATGTTTTGAGGAAAATAAATAGAAGGGTGCCAAAGGGTTGGTATTTCTGAGAAAAGAGTTTGGAGGGATGGATCCTGAATGGATGAAAGTGCTTGGGCTCACTCTTGGCTCTGAATCCTTTTTATGTAGAACAGCTACCATGAATAGTAAAGAAGAGTTTGAGAAGTAATTTAGTATTCTCTATGGTGGAAATAAAATTAGGCAAAAAGTAGCCTGTAATTGCCTGCTGATTGGCATGGGGAATCTAAACAGGCAAAAAAATGCACCTTACACATATTTCTCTAAAAAAGGAAAACTGAAATATGAAATAGTAGCCTGACTGTTTAAATACTGAAGCCTCTAGCAATTTAAGAGATGAGCCTTTGTGTCCTGCACTAATGTTCATTATGTTGACAGTGTTTAATACTAAGCCAGTATTAAAAGCTGTGCTTTGGATCAAGCTATATTAGTCATGCCATACATCTAAATTACTGCTCGTTATGTCTTTGAGGGTACCGAGTACCAGGGAAGGAGTTATGTTCAGCTGAGTTACTGTGCTGCTTTCTCTAGACTTCTTTCACAATAACCTTTTTTTCTGTTACACAAACAAGAATAATTTCTGGAATGAAAATCACCAAAGTAGTTTCCATGTCTGGTGCACACATCGATTAAACTGTGTCGTGTTTTACATCTTTCTTCATTCTCTTCTCAAAGATAGGGAAATAATCTGTTCAGAATCCCTGCAGATGGGCCATTGCCAGCTGAGGTTGTAAAAAGCATATGTGAATAATATAAACCAGGAATTCTTTCAACCTAGAATATTCTTTTTTTATGGGAAGACCCCCACATGTTCATGTGAATGTATTCAGGGAAGGGATTTTTTGGATGCTGTTAGCATAACTAGGTAATCACACACAGCTACAAGGGGGGTCCAAATAACTGTCTTTCCTAAACTTAGATGGAAATATCAGGCTTCACTTCTTCATTAGAAAGCTATTTTAGTATGTTCTCAAGGAGTTTATGCAGGAGGCTATAAAAGCATTAATCATAGGATTCTACAATCATATATATATGATCGACTTCTGCCATCACAAGTGATGTCTGCTACTTTCAACCCACATTCCTGATAGAGCTAATACCTTGAGATTGGTACTTTGAGGGATGAGTAGGCAGCTCTGGAAGATTCTTTCCTACATTACTGAAGGTGAAGGGGCTTGTGACCACAGGGGAATGAGACGCAATACCAGGTTTCAGAAAACTTTGCTGATTTGCTGTTTCCCAAGTGATGCATCAGGATGATTAGAAGCCTGAGTGCTTTAATTATGATGCCCCTTGGATCCTCATTCTTCCTTGTGTCAGCAGTTGATGCAGACATGATAGCAGCTCTCAAACCTCAGCTTTGTCTCATTTGTTTAACTAGGCATGGTTTTCATTACCAGGGCTGTAGATTTAATTTTATTGTGAAGTGCCCTCAGATGCATAGAACGAAAGATGAGGCACAGATGCTGTGCATCATCTGGCTGCTGAGTCTTTGCTGCAAAAAGGTGGAACCTTCATCTTGGTGTGGGCTGTAATGCTGCAGACAAATTAATTTCGTGTTCGGTGTGACAAGACTTGTCACCAACCAAAAAATATTTTCCATCGCCTTTTCTGAGTTAGTAACTTATGGTTTTGTGATTCTGCCACCTGTATGGTAGAATATAAATTAAATTAGTATTCCTAGATGCTCTGAAGGTTTCAAATAAACCGCAGATTTATGTACAAAGACAGTCTCTTATTTATGTGCTGTTTTCTTATTTACCCAGGTGAAAGCAAGACTTTGTCTATGAAGTGCAATAAATTTAGGAAGCGTGCTCATTGTTTCTTTATATATTCCAAAACTTTTTAGCACCAGCAGTAATATATTTTAATCTGGTTATTGGAAGTGACTAAATGAAAAAGACCCACCAGTTGCAGGACCACCCCAAATCAGGATGGGGAAATACAGGTCTGTGTGGTGATGTCAGGTGCTGTCCTTCAGTAGAATATACACTATGCCACATAATCCTACAAAAATTAATGAGGTTATGTTTATTAAACTAGCTCTTGTAGACACTTAGCTATGCCTAAAGGTTTGCTTCTGAAATCATCAACTTGCCAAATAGATGATCTGTTGCAAAAAGCAAGTTCACTAAAGTAAATTCTAACCTTAAATTTAGGGGTGTGTTTTACCTGGAAAGGTTTCATGTAGTAATAGCTGCTGTTAAGAGATTTGGTTCTCAAAATGTAAACTAGCCTCAAAGAAGGTGAAGCCAGCCAGAAAACCTGCCTCCTGCAAAATCCAGTGACTGACAGTGCTGGAAAGCCTATGGTAATGAGGTGTCAGCAAAGTCACGGAAGAAATGCCGATCTTCCCAAGCTGCTGTGACAAGGCAGGTCCTTCCTATGGATGATGGCACACAGCTGAGCCACGGATCCTCCTGCAGTCTGTTCATTTAACCTATAGCTCAGGCTGATGAGGAGCTGCTGTCCTGACAAATGAATTCCCTCTGCTGATAAAACTAGGCCACTCGGTGCAAGGCTCCCTGGCAGGAGAACAAAGCACTGTTAACTATTGCAATGGCCTGTTTAGGAGCAGCAAAGTCAATGAAATGAACTGAGGTTTTTATGTCATCCCACCACGGTTAATGTTGGAGGGTGTGCATTTCAAACCCCCTTGTGTTTGACCAAAAAAAAAAAGAGGCAAGTTTGCCTTGAAACATCCCCAAGGATGTCATTATAAGCATGTGGTGTGGATAAGGAAAACAGGACGGCAGCTTCAGCTTGAACCTTGGTAAACTTGACTTGACAAGTTGACAGAGGGGGACTTTTTCCACTGAGCCCTGCCTCTGGCCTTGGTGTCAGCCTGGGCTCCCCTTGTTCATGAATAGTCAGTGCTGAGAGCAAACAGATAATAGAATAAGAAATACTTTCAGGTAGCAGAGCATGAATGAGAAGGTCTAATTGTTGTTTTTCTTCTCCCATATGCCTGTTAGTTTCCTTTAATCTCTTTGTTTAAAAAAAGAAAAATCATCCAGAAGAGGTGCCTTTAAAGTAAGTAGTTAAATGCTTCTGGCATTCAATGTGCTGCATGTTTGTGCTATACAGTAGCTATTCACCCACTGTTTAATATGCAGCAGCATTTTAAAAGCACTCCTTCCTGTCGTCAACCGTCTGTATCAATCTACCATGAGGTTGCAAAATACCTCTGGCTGTTTTCCTGACTGGAGTGTGGCAATTGAGGGACAGACCTACTCTGTGCTAGAGCTGCGTTTCTTTTGAATAACTCAAATATCTTTGTTTTCAGAAATTCTGTACAGATAATGTTATGAGGAAGCAGCACTTTTTATAACAGACCAATCTGTGTGCCTGAAGGCAGCAGACAAACCCTTTTAAAGTGCCTAATAAAGAGTAATATTAAATGAGTTTGCATCTGAAATAGGTTTTGGTCTCATAGTGAAGAACAATATTGGTGGTGATGACACTACTGTTGTCTGAAAAGATTTTTAATTTGAACAACCTCTTTCACAAGTTAATGATGACTGGCACGTCCCAGTCTCATTTGCTGTAAATTGTTTGGCTGTATTGGAGGGGTTCTGTAAGAGCCAGGGCTTGTGTGTGTATGTATAAGGTACCCATGTATATACAAATACCAGTGCAGAGCTAACACCAAAATCTGGGGCAAATTGCTTGTGGTTCCAAACATCTTTCACATGCAGTTCAGTTATTCTGGGAGATGTAAGGTAGCTAGAGAAATTAATACACTGCTTGAATAGCTCTTAGACATCCCTTGGTCATATTTGTGGTCTGGGGACTATGACTTTTCATTTTACAGAGCAGGAGGAAGAACAGTTTGGAGAGTCTCTTGTTCAGTTGAATTTCCACCAGCACAAGGACTTCCAGTGTACCCATCCTCTCTTGCAAGCTTAAATGCAGAACTAAGCAAAGTTATGGGATTGTTAATCATTCTAACTGTAAATTGTCCTACTCTTAGCCTATTTCTCTTGATTCTGTGTTTGTGCTTTCTGTGTTAGCACCTGCCCAGCTGTTCAGCCCCTGTAATGTGCTGGGTGCTCATACTCCTCCTGGGCCCTGGTTTGCCTGATGCTGGGTCAACAGGCAAATGTTACAGCCACACAGGCTCAAAATGCAGAAATTAGGCCTAAACTCACCTGTGTTAAGTAATTCACCCATTTTGTGTTTGTGACTTGATTTCTTTGGTCACTAAACAAGGATTTGAACCAGACACCGAAGTAATTTAAGGTACAAGCAGTTGTAGCGCCTGCTAAAAAGGAATAAATGTTTTGTAAGTCAGCACTGCAGGCCAGAGACCTTGGGGACTGGCAGAGAAGGGCAATGTGCACTTCTAATTTCCATGAAAGTTATGTTTTCAGGTTCAGAGCTGAATGTTTGCTGCCGATGGGATTTCCGATGGGAAAGAAGTCAGCGTTTAGCCAAAGCCTCTGTAAAAAGCTGTTCAAAACATAACTGCTCATCTGCTTAGAAAAAGCAGCTTGCTTTACTTTGCAGCAACAGAAAGCAACTGTGAAATCCAAGACTATTAATATATCAGAGTGTTTTGGTGACATAATAGATCATGAAAGTGAGGCTTGTATGGTTTGTGAAACCAGAAATCCAAGAAGTATTTATAGCCGCCTTCACACTTGACTATTTTCTTATTGTGTAGAATACATTGATCCAGATATAAATGAAAATGATAGAAAGCAATGAAAACATGAAACAAGAAATATTCTCTTTTGTCTCTATCTCCTTTCAGCCTCAATGCTTCATGCTTTCCACTTCCCTGCTCAACTGTCTGTCTGCCTTCCTCTACCCTGGCTCCCATTTTTTATACCTTGATTTATTGGTATTTTTAGGTCCTTTGAATTCTTGTCCAATATTTCCTATTTTGAGGTGTGAAAATACCTCGAATGCTACAGGGAATTTGTTTGCTCTGAAAACCGGTCAATAATTTAGTGCTTCTACGGTGTTTGTTTGGACTTCCAAAAACATTCCTTCAGTGTGGCAGTGTTTAAAAGCAGGGTTGAGCCCTAAGTACAAGTTACTGCAGGGGAAATCCAAAATGGCCTAAAAAGCAATCATAGATGGACTGAGGACAGGGTTCATCCCACAGTTGGACTCCTGCCTCTAAATTGTATGGGTTATAAATCTCAGCCTTATGAACTTCTCTATGTCATGCTTAGAAATGTTGGGGTGTTTAAAATATTACTCTTATGAAAGGGTTTCACATTACCTTCTCTCTGCCATAACAAATGCTCTCTCTTTTTCTCTAATGAAATACATTTAGTCCTGTCCCTAGTATTAGCTGGAGGAGGTCTGACGGAAACTCATTGACAAAGAAAACGGAACACAGCAAAACCAAAGGAGTTCTTGAAATCCCAGATGTTCAGCAAGAAGATGAAGGCTCTTACGAGTGCATTGCAGGAAACATTCGAGGAAGAAACATTGCAAGAGGTCAATTATTTGTCTATGGTAAGCAGAGTGATTAATTTCTTCAATTATTATTTATTTACAGAGCGTGATGGTGTTCAGATGTATTTTGTAGATGAAGTCTATTAGCCCCTTACTGGAGATACAAAATGTAGTTCAGGTTAAGCTGATTAAAAAATGATTGGAGGTCTGCAGTGACCTTCACTGAATTACATCCTCAGCAAATAAAGATATTTTGCATTAAAACTCAGATTGAAAATGTGGGCTGTGCTGTGATGAAGTTGTAAAGGTTAATACGAGGCAGAAATCCCTGGTACATTTACATGAAACGTCGAGGGCAGGCAAAAAAGAGAGATTTACTCTCACTAGCTCCCAGCAGCGTGAAGTTGTGCTGCCCCAGATGCAGACCAGAGTAGGATTCATGAGGTTTTGGTTCACGGGAGTGTAAGGTTATTTCACCTCCAATTCGAGCTGAACTGTATTGCTCCGTAAACAGATGAGTGCAAAGCAGGGGAAACTTATTCCGCCACCTCCCTCTCCTTCCTCCTTGCCTAATAGTGAAGGGCAATATTTTTGTGAGACTCTTTTCCCTTTCCTTTTTCCTTCCTGCACACATTAATTTCCTGCAATCCGAGTCACACACGATGGTCCCTCACAGCCAAGGTGAATTATATGCTCTTCAGTCCCATTGTTAAAACCCAGGGAAAGCAACGTATTTTGACATGAATAAGAAGGGAGATGTTTTCTTTACCTCATAAATCTTTCACTAGAGAAGGAAAAAAGAATTCAAATAGGTCGGGGGGGGGGTGTGTGGAAATTACAGAAAGCTAGGCTGAGTCTACAATTAACATCTGTTGAGAAGACCTTGGTGAGTATTTTTTTTTGGAGTAAATCTCTTCTAATGAAGAGATGCAGGCTTTGCTGATAAGCTACCAGTCTCCCGCAGCCATGGCTAATATCAAGATATATGCCAGGAATAGAGCAGTCTGCTGCTGTTTTGAATATTTAATTATTTCTTTGCTTTTAGGGGGTTATTTTTGTTCTCGTTGCTCACTAATTTTTGCAGAACATCAATCAAGCAGTTCCATTAAAATTAAGTTCAGTAGATTACCTGGACATGATTGATAACAGCATAGGCAATTACAAAATTATGATCAGCTAATACAATCTAAAACAATGTGCTTATTAAATGTGCTTTGTAAATTAATTAATAGCTGTTCATAGTGAAATGTATAAACAGCACTCCTGAAGCTTTTGCACAAGACTTTATCATATTAGGAGTGGGCTGGTATATTATCTACCTAATTGACTTCCTCTTGCTTAATATCTGTGTTTTTACACTGTTGGCAGCGTGTCTCTAAGAAAGTGAGGGTTTCTTTCCTGAGTGCTGCCTTCTGCTCTGTGTATGATGCCTGGATGCCACACTTTTGGCTCCAAAGGCAGTGAAAATGGCATGGAATTAGTATCGCTTTTAAGCACAGTGAGCTGTATCCCAGATGCTTTCCCAATAACTTTGGTGTTCTGTTACTCTAGTGCTGGAAAAATCTTTAAGTGCCTCTTTTTTTGGGCAGAGTCATGATCTACCTGTAGGGCAGAGGGAAGCATTTTAGAATCATACAATCATTAAGGTTGGAAAAGATCTCCAAGGTCATTTAGTCCAACCATCCCCCTACCACTGATATTACTTACTAATCCATGTCCTGAACTAGCTTGTTTTGCTAGTCTGAAAAGTTAATGACTCTCTTCATAATGTTAACTTGTTTGTGTAAGAACTACATGTGTATGTGTATGTATAGGGGAGATTTAGGTTGGAAGTTAGGAGAAAGTTCTTCGATATGAGGGTGGTGGGTCACTGGCACAGGTTGCCCAGAGAGGTAGGGGAGGTCCCATCCCTGGAGACATCAAAGGTCAGGCTGGATGGGGCTCTGAGTGACCTGCTCTAGTGAAGATGCCCCTAGATGCTCACTGCAGGGTGGTTGGACTAGATGGCCTCTAAAGGTCCATTCCCACCTAACACATTCCATGATTCTATGATTCCATGTATATTTAGAACAACCCACCCAAAAATTTTTCACAGGATGTTAAGACCACCTATGCTACAGGCAGAGCAATACAGTCTAGTAACCCACTTGCATAGCGCTTTGGTCTACACTGAAGTTAAGTGGGTGTTAGTTGATCTCCTTGGGTCTCTCAGCAACCTGTATCTCGACAACTGTTCTGAATGACAGCCTGACTCAAGGCAATTCCTGCTTAGCTAAGGCCTTGAGTGCTTAGCTCGACCTTCACAGAGCTTGTGGGTGATCCCTGCAAATTTTTGATCCCTGTTTTTGCGCACTAATGAACTTATGTCAGTGTGCTGCAAGTGCTCAGGTGTTACTCTAATCTGAGCAGCCTGAAATCTTTTGCATAGTATTTGTTATACCTCAAGAGAACCCGTGGTCTGAACGCAGGGTCTCAGGTGTGTGAGGAAACCAGAGGCACAATATTTACAAGCCCTTATTTTTATCAGCTACTAACTAGTGATTTTGATAGTTTCTGGTTTTAGAACCAGACAGACCAAGACTTTTTCAGATAGTATGGGTCTTGGTGCTTTCAGAGAGCACATCCAGAATTTCAGGCACCCAAATTCACTGCTGCTGCAAATTTTGGTCATAAAAATGAATAATATCTAAACTGATCTTCCTGCCCTCTAGCCACTTGATCTGTAACATTTTTCCCCGTTAGTCCTGAGGTTTAATCTCAGGGAACTGTTGTGCAAAATTCGCTTGCAATATAATAAGAAAGTGTTGGACAAATCCTAATTATCCTTGCTCAGTTCATTAATTAATGGCAGCGTACCTCCAGCAAAATAATTTTTCTCCTGCTTAAAATGGTTTGCATATTCTTTTCAGCACTCCCTGAATGGGATAAAAAAATCCAAAATGCCTTTCTGTCTCTCTATGACAGTTTAGTTTGGGAATGTAAGGCAAAAGGAAAACCCAGCCCTTCCTACAGTTGGTTAAAAAACGGCCAGCCGCTCGCATCAGAGGTAAGGCTCCTGTTGTCTTGTTTGCTTTCTTGTCTTTTTGGTTTTATGTGATTTAGTCATGGCATTAATTTTACAGTGCATTATGTTTTTCAGAAATTGAATTAAAGGTTAACAGATACAAAACAAACATAGTAGCACAAACACAGAGCCTTGGTCCTAGGAGTTCTTTATTGAGAAAGCACGGCGTTGCCAGTTTCTATGTGTATATGTAGATAGGTACACCAGTTTCCTCATATGATTTATCTTAGAGAACCCAATTGCTACATGATATGGCATGAATGAGTTTTAAAATAATAATTAAAGATGGGTCTGGTCAGAAACCTTAGATGTGTTTGCAGGCATGATCTGTAACTCGGGAAACTCGTAGGATGCCACTGGCTCTTTGTGGAAGAGTATTTCTGAGCTGGTGTTGCAAAGTGACCAGACTGTCAACTTGCACTTTTTTTCCTGTTCTTAATCTGCAGGCTGGATGGACCTTTGGTCTCCTAGAGTGTGGCCATTCTTATGCTATGTTAATCCTTTAGCTGAATTAACCAGTCAGCTATGAAAATGACTTAATATTGAGGTTAATACTTTTCTGGAGCCATGTAGAGGAATAATAGACTAAAGAAAAAAAAAAACACATGAAGTTATAACAAAAAGGTGGATAAGTGACAAATCTCACTTAAATGAAAAGAGAAGGACCAAGTGAAAAGAAAAGCAGTGAAGTGATAGTTCAGGAGGAGAGTGGAAATCTATTGGAGCTCAGACACTGAAGAAACCTGATCAGATACTCATGTAGAGAGGTCTTTGAGAACGCAGCTCTGTTTCTTTCCAGGCAATATAATTACACTTCTGTGGTGGCCAAGCTTTGACACACCCATCTTGCAATCTCCAGCTGTTAGCCACCCCATGAAGAATGATTTCTGTGGCAAGAGACTCTGCTGCATTTGCATCTTGTCGAGGCCAAGTTTCCTTTTTTATTAAGCATCAATTCAGTATCTCTCAGGCATAGAATGGCATGGCTCATCTGCAATGCATCTTTATTTGGTTGGGAAAAAAATAATACTGTGATTGTGTCTGTTCCTGCTAGACAAATTAGAATCACTTCCAAAACATACAGGGCAAATTAGCACCTGCTGGGTTACAGGATAAGCACTTTTTTGACTTGGTGGTACTTATTTGCAGCAATTGGAGGTGGGTCTGCAATCTTTTGTAGGATTTTCTGCTGTATTAGTCCTAACCAGAACCCAGCTAAGGGCTAGCCAGAATTTACTCAGATTGATCTGATCATTCCACTCATTCACCTATTCCTAAGCAAGATTATCTAGTTTCTGTCTCTTTCAAGACAGCAATATTTGGAACCTGTCACTCTTCAATTGCATAGCTTCAATAAAAAAGAATAACCCACTCTACAGACATATTTTCAACCAACATTTTCCCAGTACTTACAGCGCATTGTAAATGCAATACTTGAGGTAACAAAATGCTGAATGTTATTGCTCAATGGACAAAATGGATAGTTTGGAGGTGAAAGTACAAGGGAGGCATAATAAAATATTCAGCCTTTCACAGCACCCTGCTTGTTGGAAATATCACAGGAAGAATACCTTTCCACCTTGGGGCTGATTCTGAGGATATTGTCTACTCTTTGTCAAATCTTTCTCCCTGACCACCTAGTTGGTCATCCCTGCGTTAGTCCTGCTTGTGTACATGGTGTGATTTATTCTTCTCTTTGTCTGCATAACTCAAAAGAGCGAGCAGGGAATGGTGGGGGATTCAGCTGGTGTATGAAACAGAGTGTTGCTTCAGGACAGGGTTTTATAGTCAAAGGCTGTTTGTAAAAATAGGATGCAATGAGGATAGCAAACAGCCTGAAGGTAAAACTAAATAGGCAAAGATGTATGTAGTGAGGGCCTCAAAAATAGTTAAGAGTGGGTAAATAATGTAATGTTGTTAATTAGTTTGCCATACAACTGTAAGCTATGCTCTCATCTGATTTCTAAGCTAAACAAGGTTGGTCTGGTCAGTTCTTGGCTGGGAGACCTCCAAGGGAAAGCCAGAGTACTGGAAAACAGAGTTCCATAGCTCCATAGGTGGCATTCATCCCTCAGCTGGTACCCCAAGAGAAACCCCTCCACAATGGGCCATACAACTGCCCCAGCTGCAGCACCTCACCAAGCCAGGTTATGTACCTTCAGAGGGCATAACTAGGTTTAAGATGCTTGCAGCTGTTCAGCAAAGGCTGTGTAATATGCTCTAACAGAGTGTACTCCTGTTACTGCTTTGGAGGCAGCAGAGCCAGGCTAAAGGAGTAACCCAATAATAAGAGTGATATCTGTTGCCTCAGACTTGTGTTTGGCGATGGAAATTTTATTCCCAGTTGTGGGATTCTTCCACACTGATCTGTTTTGGGGAACATATTCTCTTCTCAGCGTTACACGTTGCAATGGAGCTATTCTTGTCCCCAGAGGCTAGTAATAGTAAAATCACAAAATATTTAGCTTTAAGTGGTGGTGTAGCAGGAAACAGGCTTTTTTCTATTTGCCAAGATAGAGGAAATAAAACTCCTTTTAATACACCAAACCCTGAGCTCTGGTCCCACTGTGCAGTTTCCTCTATTCCAGCAGAATTGCACTGAAGAAACTTAATGTGTATAAAGAAATTCAAGCCAAGAGGAGCATGCTGTCCCTCTGATCTGAACAGCTGCCCATGGGTTTCCAGCAGGAATGTAAAAGTTTTGGCTTTCAGTAGAGCTTTTGCAGTGGATCCTTTTCCTGTGACTTGTGATCTGATGATGTTTGAAATGTTCCCATTATTGGAGCATCTCTGTCTCCTGTGGAGCTTTTCTGATCATCTTAGATTATTATCATCAGATTCGTCTAATCAGATGAGGGTGTAAGGCCATGCTTCTTTGCACTTCTGGATGCAGCTGCAGGTGCTGCTTCTCGGGAGCCACATGGAAGATGCTCTGGGCTCCCAGTCAGGAGGAGCTGTACCTGCCCCGCAGTAGCTGCTTCTGCTTCATGGTGAGGCATACGCACAGATTCACAGTTCAGCACGGCAGAGAAATGCATGTCACAGCTGGAACATCTGGGCAAACCTGCCCAAGGCAGTGACTCTGCAACAGGTGTCTGGAGTTCTGGAAAAGTTTGAAGAGCTACGAGGTCTGAAAACGTAACCACCATCATATAACTGAGATATACATCATACCTCTGAGGTATTCAGTCATGTAGCTTCCAAGAAAATAACATCTCTTCTTCTGAATAATGATCAGGGGCATCAGCGTGATACCAAAACAAATAATATTGGGATTGTAAACTCATGGGCTCTGTCAGTGTTTCCTGCTTGTTTTTCTTTTATCAGGAAAGGATTCAGATAGAAAATGGAACTCTTACAATACCTGTGCTGAATATGTCAGACTCTGGCCTCTATCAGTGCGTGGCGGAAAACAAGTACGATACCATTTATGCCAATGCTGAGCTGCGGGTGATAGGTGAGTAAATGCCACTAGAGGTGAGCAGGAGCTGAGTATAGTGGGATGCTCATTGGGAAAAACTGAAATGAAGGGATGAGTAAATCAAATTCCACTTGGCAGTTTGAGTCTGTTGATGTGTCTTTGCTGTTTGCTCCTCACCCACGTGCGGGTGCGTTTTTGTTTTATTTCGTGACTGGTGTTGGGGAAGAATCTGATCCCATGTGTGGTCTTTTTTTATCACATACACACAAGTTTAATGAATGCTGTTTCTCACTTAGCATTTCCAGTTATTAATAGTTATTCTGCGGTTTTTAAAAGTCGTTTCAGAAAGTGGGAAAAATAGTTTTTAACTGTAAACAAAGAGCATATGCCAAATATGTATATAAAAACAAATAGCAAGTAATCTCACAAATGACTACCACAGATGCACATAAAATGGCATTTGCTTATCAATTATAAAAGGTATGCTGTTACAGCTACCAAAGTTTGTTCAACAGCCAAATTCTAGTGAAACCATTAAAACATGGGCTTTAAAAGCACATAACTGTTGTACAGGTCTTATACAGGTCTCTTTCTCCAAGAGTGAAATTTCACATAAATAACTGCAAAAATAAACACATTTTCAGAAAACAGTATCACTTTATTAATAGAAAGTTGTTAAAAACCCATGTTTGTAATAGAATGTCATCCACTGATGAATTCCTGTGGCTGGAAACAGGAGTGTGATGTTCATCCTGCTGACATGGCTCTGCTCAGGAATCTCGCTCTTCATCACAGACAGACCTCTGTACTCCCATTCTGCAGATAACCCCAAGGAAAGGTTGTCAGGGTGGACAGTTTAGAAACAGTATAAATAAGGTGCAATGAATTCTGTTCATTGGTACTTAAATATATTTTTCATGTTTGATATATCTACTTCAAATGCCAAGCAATTGTTGGATTCACCTACTATGTAACTCAGGATTTAGCAAGTTCCTTTAGTAACTTCTCAGCTGCATACTCTTCTGCTCTTCTTTCTTGCTTCTCTATTCTTAGCTGCAGCCCCGGATTTTTCCAAAAATCCCGTGAAAAAGATGACTGTTGTTCAAGTTGGAGGTGAAGTTACAATTGGTTGCAAACCAAGCGCTTCTCCCAGAGCACTTATTAACTGGAGAAAGGGCTCCGAGGTTCTGCGCCCGAACAAAAGGTACCATCATAAACCAGTTGCTGGATTGTTGGGTGTTCTCTGCTTTAGTGATATCACTTAAGCATCACTTTGAAACGCAGCTGACTTAATATAGCTTTTGACAGCTCCTTGATGGAAAACCTTGATGCCAGAGGCCTGTTTGTCTTTAGCAGTGGACGTACAGTTCTGCAGATACAAAGCTGATTGAGAACAAAGCCAAACCCAATACACGTGGGTAATTGTGTGATACATACACTTGTGTTCATCAGCAGTTAATTCACTGCAGCACTATCAAAGCTGACTGTTTACCGCACACGAAGCCTGAGTGAATCAGCTTTGTGTAGGAGACATCAGTGGAGGCTTCAGGGAAGCAGAATATACCCCCAGGCTGTGGCATAATTGCTTCTCAGCTGTACAGGTTGTACAATAACCCATAGATAAATCTGCCTCCGGATTCTCCTTCTGTTTAAACAGGATTTAGCCACCAGGCCAGCTACTGGTACCCAACCAACTGGTGTAGGGTCTCATGGTCTTTGGCAGGACTTTATCCAGCCTTTTGTCTGTGATACCTAATAGTTTACTTGTGAGTTGCCACAAACCATCAACATGCTCATGTCAATTAAATGGTAGAGTTTTAAAATCAAAAGCAGCTTGCTGACATGAGCAAGTTGTGAATAGCACACACAATGTACAACTGTGATGTATTTCCACCTACAAACGTAGACAGCTGGGTGAAATGTGTGACAGTGCCTAAGAACTGTAATCTTTCTCAGCATCTTTCAGTTCACAAATACAGCAGCTACACTGTTTTATCACATTATCCTTTTCAAAGCTGAAAACATCATCAGGGATTTTATAAAGCTCTGGAAATTGAACCCCAGACTTTGTACACAGGACCAGTTGCTCAAGGTTCGTGTGGGTCACATGAGATAAAATAATTAACAGCAGTATCCAAAACTGATGCAAAGAAATATTTCCCTACCCCACACTGCAGTAATGTGTAAGGCAGGTAAATGTAAATCAGAGCATATGTGAAAGAAAGTGCAAACATTAGAAGAGGTGTTTCACATAGGTACAAGGAACATTTGGTAAGCAATCCATGCCATGGGATGCAGAGAACTTTCCAATGACTTTTTCCCAGCCTTTCAGTAAAGGCAGTTTTATTTTCCATTTAACTGCTCAGCTATTGATGAAAAATCTGTTTCTAACTAGAGTTCAGTCAGATCTCTTTTGCATTTTGATCAGTCTGTTCAAGATGCCAGCATGTTCATGTTAGACACAGCCTATCCCTACAGCATGCAGGAAATGTGCTCTGTATACAATCCACCACTGGTAATCTCTGGATCACATTGGTGAGGAGCAAGGAGAGCTCCAATTAAAACTTACAATATAAATCATTGAATTAAGCCTAGATCTTCAGGATCTAGTACCATGATATCCCCCCATCTGACTTGCTTATAAAAAAAATATTTACTTACTATATACAGTATTTACTTGTTCTTCTGTATTAATTCACTAACAATAATTATAAGCACGCTGTAATTTTTGAGCATCCCAGAAGGCCTTCTGCTGCTTAGCTGGAGTAAACAAAAGGAGCAGGATTTACAGGGAGGCAAAGGGAGACAGTGTTTAAACTCTGCATGTGCAAAGCATTATTACCAATGTGTCCACTGGTGCAAAGCAGAATTTATGAGGCTTTTTGATTATTAAATGACAAAATAGCTAATGCTGCCGTTTTGAAGAAAAGAAAAATAACTCATCTCTACAGTGTTTTTCCAGAGATCTTTGTGACAGAAAACAGAAAATGAAATAAGGATTTGTATGGCTGTAATTACCGAACAGAGCTAATTAAAGTACTAAAATCACATGTATCTTCGCTCATAAAAGAGAAGGAATCTGCTCTGCCTTTCTGTATGTATGTTTAAACCCTGACATGTCACATAGAGATTAACTATTTTAACTTGATTAATAAGGAAATAAGATTTCCTTATTTCTTCTTCTGTTTTATTGTGTAGCATTTATAATCTCTCTGGACTTCTTTACTGGTGGCTTGGGTTTTTTTAATGTTTGGTTGCTTGATAAATGCTGAAAACCAGAAAACTGCAGTCCCTTACCATTCTGGCTGCACTGATGGACACATTGCTAAATAAATCAGATCACATGTGTTCTTCAGAATGATACAGACAAATTCAGTCTTTTGTTACAGAAAGAGTGCAACTAGACCTGTTCCACCCTAAGGGGAAAGGATATTCTTCCTTTTGCACCTTCTTTCTCACTCATGATAGATAATAGCTTATTCCTGATAGTCACGCATGCATGGCCACTGCCCTTCCTGACCATTTAAGCTCTTAATATGACAAGATAACACTGCTTTATATTATGGTTAGTTCTTAAGTATGTAAAGAGAAGTGTGCTAACTAGGAAGAGCTAATTAATAGACAATCCCTATTAATAAAACCACCATGAAATAGTTTTAATTTTATTTCCTCTGTAGTTTTTTTATCAAGCCTTTTAAAGTTTCCCAAGCTGCAGTATTTAGGTCTCTGATATTTGAAAAGTATCTGAATGTTTCCTGAGTGTGAAGCATTGTCTTCTGAGTCTCTTGCTGTGGTCCAGCAGTGAAGGTCCTCATCCCTCAGTCCCCTTTTCAGGGGACAGTTTTCCTTCAGCCTCACTTGTTTCTCTCATCTTGAGCATTGTCAATGATCAATGACTCTCAAGTACATCTTCACCTAGATCTTCAGCAGCTTGTATGCCCTGATTCACATAGAATACTTTACTGCATTTGAAGCATATAAATAAGTCTTTTCCATTTCCCAAAGCAATACATTTTTGCATTAGATGGTAAAACAAAGCTTGAACGTACCGGGTCTGCTTACTGCTCCCAGTTTCAGTGTCCCTGCTGCATTGAGTATTCTACTTCAAAATTTTCAGAAATAGATTAATTCCACCCTCATGCATACAGCTCATCTGTTGAGTAGTGGAATTTATCCTTGGCTCATTCTGCTGGCCACCTTAGAGAAGGAATTCAGGGTTATCAGCTGCAGGAATCAAAAAAGTTCCATAGTTGGCTGATCCTGGCTGGTTTTACCTGCTCTCTGATCTCCTGATCCCCCTCGGGATCATATGGCTGTACACCTTCAGGTTTTCTTTTGGGCAATTAGCCTCCTCCTTTGGATCAGAGTCTTGAGAAATGGGCTTTCAGGAGCAGTGTCCAATGGGCAACTGTTTGAAAAGGTTTTGTTTGGCCTTTGCTGAATATGTGACTTTTTCCTGGCATGTGCTGTGAATTTTAGCTTAATGTAGAAATGAAATGCAACAAAGAAAAAGAACAAGCTTCACACTCTGAACTCCCACCCTGTAGAGTTTGACACAGATACGATCTGTCTTCATGCATGTCATATTCTCAATAAGTGCAATGGGAGTTTTCTTCATCTTGCTTCTCACTTCTATCATTTCATGAGTCCACCAAGGAAAAGAGGAAAAGAAAGAGTAGAAAGGAACAATTCACATGTTAACTAAAGCAAATTTGCAAGTCTAGACACTGATCTCATAACAAATGTATGTCTTGTTATCACCTTCAGTAGATTCAGGGTCAGGACCCTAATGGAAAACTTTTTAAACATAAAATTTCTTTTTGATTGAAGCATTTTAATAAATGGGAATTGGAACCCCCTTCTTGCTTTGCCAGAGAGAGGTGCTATTCCCTCACTGTGAGCTGAGGAACCCCAAATGCTGTAGTGAACGTGTATAAACATATGTGATTCACTCCACTCAGAATCTAAATGAGGATAGCTGAGGGAAAACCAAGAAATGAGGTAGGCTGAAAGAATGCATTAGTCATATACAGTACTTCCCATGCATTAATAATCAGTAATAAGCAAAGATTCATAAATTAAATCTGTTTTCTGGGGCCTGGACAAAGAAGTATGTTTAGGAGTCAATAAAATATGCTCAATACTTGTTGGTTCCCAGACTTGCTTGTAGGACACAGTTCAGTCCCATCTCTGTGAAGGATGGTAATTGATTCTCTGCCCTTAATAAAGCTGCTCCAGGTGGTAACTTCTCTCTCCCCTGCAACACTTGGTTTGGTGTTTTGTACTTAAGTTGTTGCTGTTTTTCAAAGGAAACATGGGGGAATGATTGAGCACCGAAATTAAAAGCTGTCTTTGAACAACCTTATGCAAGGAAAGCTGAGCAGATGTTGTGATTGGAGACTTCTAACGCTATGGCTGGGGCAATTATCTGATAATTGCTGAGGTCTTACAGCTCAGCTGCCCCTTGGAGCCTCAAACTCAAGGGGTTTCTGCTCCTGTGTGAAACATAAGGACCCAGCAGGTTTCATTAACTACAGGGTTGGATCTGCTCTTGGTTGTGTGTTGCATCTGAATTGCTCTATCAGTCTCCTGGGCAGGACCATTCTCCTACATCCTTCTGAGTCTGGTGGCCACCATCTGCTTCTGCCTTTCTTTTGCTGTTCCATCGTTCCGAGCCAGATTCCAAACCCATGAACATTTTAACACATTTTAAACCTTTTTTTTTTTTATTTGGCAAAAAGAATTCTGTCTTCTTGTGACTGCTATTGGATTTAGAGAAATAGGGAGGTAAAAAAATAAAGCCAATTAATTGGTAAACAGGAGAAGTCCTCAATCCGCTGATCAAATATAACATACAAAACATACTGTACTGTGAAATAGCATTTCAGCTTGAACCAATTTGAGAAGAAATATGTCAGGGCAGTTCAACAAACTTCAGTGAAACATTTCAATTACCAGAATGTCAACGCTGTTTGTTTAGCTTGTACTGAAACCTTCCAGAATATCCATTATCTTTTAAAAAAAAAAAAAAAATCCAGCTTGGGGAGAAATCAAGATAAAATGGATTGAAAATTCCAAAATTTGCACTAGTCTACTAACAAAGGAGGAGATTGATGTCACTTAACTTTTATTTAGCTGAAGTCAATATGCAGTCTAAGGTAATTATTTACTTTCTCTTGGCAGGCACCTCCATCTCAAATGAGATGCCTAACTCTTAGATGAGCAAAACTGGGGGAATGAAACCTACCCAGAGTGCCTGAAAAAAACCCCTACCTATATTGAAGTCAGACCCGATGAGGAGCACAGACAAAGAGAAGCTTTGCTTGTCATGCTGCTTAGTGCCACAAACCACCCTGCTTTATGCACCCGCTGTTTGCAGATAAAGGGACTATAGACATTTGTATGCTGGTAGCAAGTTTCCTACAGAACGTGTTGTTTTAGGCTGTTCCAGCATTTACCATTCTATTCCCAGTTTTCTACTGCAGTGCAGCTAGGTGAATAGCAATGGGATATTAATATTACTATTATTTTATTTTTTAAGGCTGGATTTGAAGCCTGGATTAAGTGTATCTCCATTTTTGCCCTCCTTGCTTTTCCAGCACAAGAAGCTTTGTGCAGCTTTGATGATATGCCTTAACCCTTCTATCTCATCAGCGTCTCTGTGCTTGTAAAGAAGTTCATTTCCTATTTTAGTTTTTAAATAGAGCACTTGAAGTGTGGGCATCAGCAATCAGAGCAATTCCAGATATCTGAGACACCATCGCTGTAAGTCAACATGAATACAAATTAAGCTTATCTCTTGATGAAATTCTAATTTTGCTTAGGGAACCAATGGAATTGATTCCACATCTGCTAAATTTGATTAATCACTTCAGTTCCATTCCTTGCTAACAAATAGATTGACAGACATCAAAGGCAAGGCTTTACCTGCCTGCTTTCAGTGTTTGGCCTGAACTTATGTATTAAGATATGAAAACTCCTACAAGACCTGAGATTGCTGTATAGAATTACTTCGGGTTTTTTAATCTCTCAGGCCACACTACTGCTACATATTTGGTGCTAACCAGACAAAAACCCATCACTGCACCTTTCCCAAGGGAATTCTGAGAGCTGCAAGGAGCATTCTGTGTTCTAGCTAAAAATGCCTTACACTCAAATTACAGTGGTGGCTGGTTCTATATGAAGGGTAGCAAAGAAGAGGGTAATGCAGAGGCAGCTATAACATATTTGTTGAATATTTATTTTTTAAAAGCAGTGGTATTTTTCTGGTTTGAGTGCTGGCTTTAGGCATAAGTGTGCAAGCCTTTACCCATGCTTCCTTGTGAAAACATGTCTGAATCGAGGAGGAAAATGAAGCATGTCAGTACTCACTGAAGAGTGAGTACACGTGGGTACCCATGAGTAGAAATGTTTGGTGATCCGGCAAACCTAATGATATTGGCATAAGGGATGCCAGAAAATGCCTCAGGCTGACCTGAAGTTCCTCGGGACTGTCCTTCTTCATGTTCTCCACTTTCCCCAGATATTTCTGTCTTCTCCCCCAAGCTGAGAGTGAAGGCAGGGGAGTGGAAAGCATGAGTGAAAGATGAGTAGGCAGATATAAGGCGAAGGACATTGAGCACAGATGAGGGGAAGAAAAAGACAATATTTTATTTTTCTTCTTAATCTTATTTTGCTTTGTTTTCCCCCTTTCTTCTTTCTCTGTCATCTTTCCATTTGAAGTCAATCCACTGCAGAGTAATGAGAAGGCAGAAGGGGACCCCCATTGCTACTTGACCCAATGAAACGCTGCCAGGTAGCAGAAGAGAATATTAGTGCAGTGGAACACATAAGAAAAGGGCTTTTCCTTTCTTTTCTCTCTCCTCAGAGAGTTTCATAATGGAACAAGCCAATAAACCTGATTTCATCATGTATTACTGACTACTTAATGCAATAGCGTTTAGCACATCAGATAGCGTGAGCATCGAGTAAGCAAATGAACCATATGTTCTCACGTACAAGAAAGAATGACAACCTGCATGCTGGTGGGCTTATTACTATTTCCCTTCTGTATGACACCTCTCTAATACAATTTAAAAATGTTCCCACTCAACTCCTGGGAACCTTGTTAAGGTGAGCCTTTCTGAGGGGCTGTCCTGCATGCTGTGATGTCCCGAGCAATCTGTCACTCTTCCATGTCATATGGAGTTGCAAGAAACCCAGTGAAAGCCAGCATTGTGCCTTCTCTCCCTTTCAGTTCATGTTCTGTCCCTGCTTCATGCACGTATTCTGATTGATGTTCAGGAGTTGATCCAAAGCCAGATAATCTTGTTGGAGTTTTTCCATTGACTTTGAATCAAGGCTCCTAATTAGGAGCTTGCACAAAATGACGAGAGGATGCAACCTTCTGTGCTGCTCTCCTAGTCCAAGTTGTACTGCCATGCACAACATTAGCATTGCACTGTTCTGGTGTGTAGTGCCAGAGCATACAAAAGAACTCATACTGGATAAAAAACATGCTGCACAAACATCAAAAAAAAGACCCCAAAGGTTTTCACCCTAAGGGTTACTATAGAGGTAAGAGATAGATCAGGATGTGTTGGGGAGGTGATGTAAAAAGGAGCAATAAGATGTTAGATAATATATTTAGATAATTTTAATATATTAGATAATAAAACATGGCAGGCATGATGAACAAAGTCTTCCAGGGAGGTATTTCTGGGGTCATTTTGAGTATGAAGCATCATGTGAGCAAAAGCTGGAAACAGCACCTGGAGAGTGTGGCTAATGCTTGGCCAGCAGGAAGGATTTGTGGAAGGCTGCTAACATTTCTGGTTTAGGTGTGGGATTTTATTCCAAAGAAATACTGCTATTTCAGCACTTATTTTTTATGAGAACTACAAATCTTTCCAAATTTTCAGTGAAAGGAGGATTCCGCTGAAGGGACACATGCAGGTATTACAGTGTTACTCCCACATTAAAAGGATGTAAAATTTCTATGCTCTGTGTTAGCTTGGGTGAGGATGTGGGTTTAAGGCTTCAGTGAATGACATGCAGTCCCTATCATTATCGCTCAAATTACACATAAGGCCCAGTCAGGATTGCCTTGGGCTTTCCTTCAAGCCAAGAGGTAGTCCAACCAATGCCTCAGTGGAAGAAAATAGGGATTTTGGTGCTTCAGCTTTTTCTGAGCTATAAATGATTTACCTGAGTTAGGAGTTTTGAAGTATTCATTCCAAAATTCTTTTCCTGATTTGATTGGTGAAAATTAATCAGTCCAACATTAGAAAGTAGCCACTGCAAGAGCATCTTTAGTACCACATATCCACTATGTGTATCTGTGTGGACACGAAAATGCTGTCCAGGTTTTCTGGAAGCAAGCCAGCACCACGCTGTGTACCTGGTATCAGTTACTCATTGTATATACACACTACTTTAAAGTTAACAGCAGGTTTTATTGTACTTTTATTTTTTGAAATATGTTCTGACAAGCAGATAGGGAAGAAGATTCCTGTAAGTGAATTAAACTCCCACGCAGAGGGTAATTCAGGGCCTTACGTAGTGTTTAAATTCTACTTAAGTCCCATATTAAAGGTTTTGTTTTACATCTGCAGTGAATTTGGTCATATGAACAGCTGTGTCTGAGCTCCTAATAATGTCTGAATCATAAAAATAATGATTAATGGTGGGATTAGATTGAATAGTAGCAGTGTGGGCATACCATCCTATGCTGAAAGAACTTTTCTCTGATGTGCCAGAGTTGTAAAGGTTTCATAAAAACAAATAGAAAAAAAAGACAACCTTTTTTGGCAATTCAGATTGTTTTCTCCCTGGATTCTCACCACAGAATGTCACAAAGTCTGGTTCCTGATCCTTTCCTTCCCAGTCTATTATTTTATCACTACATTTTTTTTTCTCTAGGAATATTCATACTAATAAACATAAATATGACGTTTCATCATGCCCCATGCACAAGGTAGACCAATAACCAGGACATCTTAAATTAATCATAAGGGTTTGGAAACCTGAAAGGACTGAAACATGGCAAGCCACATTTGGGGGGGTTTGCTTGTTTGGTTTGTTTCATCCCTAAACTACTGATGTGGCTGGCAAGTCTTTCTTTCCTGTACACATAGAGGTGCTGTTGCCCAGTATTGCCTGGCTGCAAGTTTTGAGATGTATTACTGCAATAGATTTAGACAGATGTCTACAGCCACGGTGTTTTTGTCACTTTTTTTTTCCTTTGGTCATCGCATAAGAACACCTGCCTCACATTTAATACTTGAGGATGTTAAAGAATTTGGTCTGTATTTTGTCTGGAAGCTTTCTGATGGGAGTACAATTCAGTTCAAATGCCTGTATATCTTTCCATAAAACAGGTATTTGTGGCCACAAATTGCAGAGATTCTAACAAGGTTCCTTTTGAGGAACAGGGGGGAATTTTAGGAAATAGCAAGTGTTATAGTGTCACCTTCTATCATTGCTAATAGTATTCTTTTCTACAGTATTTTAAAGAGACTGTTCATCTAGGTTCAGTAATTTTGTTGTGATCCAAATAGTTAGCACAGAGTTTACTGGTCTTTATTTTATTGCCAGTTATTTGTCAACTCTGAAGCTCATTTCTATCAGCAGGCAGATAGCAAAAATCTTCTTTTAAGTGTAGTTTATTAAATGACAATACTATTAGCATACAAATTACACTCAGAATCGGATAAACAGGTACAAAGATCATTAACATATAATACAGACAGTCAGATCTCAGATGGGACTCAGTGGGACCTTTTCAAAAATACCAGAGCTGTCATCTGCAGGCACAATTCATTCACTCAGTCAAACTTTACTCACATTTACATCTGCATAAATCACTAGGAATTCTGAGTCACTTGAGAGCTGTGCTCATGTCTCTGCCCCTCACTTACTTGCACTTTTTAATTCAGCCTCTCTCATGCTTCTCAATCTTTGTAAAATTAGAAAAGTCAGCTATTGTCTTGATGTCTGCTGGCATATCTGAAGAAATTTATAAACAATATCTCTTCTCACAGCCTGTGAAAGCAGAAGTGTTTTTGCTCTTGAGCAGTAAAGTGAGACTGAGAAGACATGGCTTCAAATAGGATTGCTCAGATAATAAAAATTACTTTGCCTCTGATTTCATCAGATCCAGCATACTCCCTTTTTATCTGCACAGTGCTATGATGATGACTTCAATAACATTATGAGGTGTCAGACACTTGATGTTAGAGGCAGACAGGAGAAGAGTGAATCTTTCCATCAGGGTTACTGTATTTTGAAAAGGATTATTTTATGCCCTTGAAGAAATAGCTACACCACCGGCGGTGCTGACATCTGCAGAAATAGACTTGATTCACCCCCAGTTTTGCCTCAATCCAGCTCAACCATTTCTGATGGGGATTTCGAAGGCATCTGTGGTATTGAATTAAGGCAATTCACATCCATGAATTAGAATTGTACTTCTGTCTGAAACACATTGGCTGAACAATACAGCAGCGCACCAAAATTACCTCTGCTGCACTTTAAAATCTAATGAGTTGACACCTCTTTCTTTTCCCATCTTTTATTTTTCTATCAGCCTTGTTAAATACATATTATTCTTTCATGCTCTTAAGATCAAAGCAAATAGCCATCAACAATCTTTTGTTCACATGAGACAACACTTCCGGAGATGGTTTTGTTTGGCCTGGTTAATTAAAAGCTGTACCTATCATCCCTGCTTGATTTCTCAAGTTCTTTACTTATAAAGTATGTGTGACAATTTTAATGAGCTCTCACTTCTTCCCAGTCTCGTGTCTCCTGCAGAAACATTGCAAACTCTTCTTTTTGAACATTCTGCAGAGTTTTGACTCCAGCAGGTCTTGGGTAGGTTGTTAGCTTTCCCTTTCTGCATATAATGCCTGTCTTGTATACTGATGGAGTCACTCAGGACAAGGACATGGATCAGCCAGATGGAATAAGTAGATTAAAACCAAACAAGAGGATGTCTCTTACACTCTGCTTAAATAAACTGGGGAAAAACTTCTCAGAAGTTCTCATGGGAGTAAGTTATAGAAACATAGAATCACAGAATGCTTTGGGTTGGAAGGGACCTTAAAGTTCCAACCCCCTGCCACGGGCAGGGACACCCTCACTATCCCAGGGTGCCCAAAACCCCATCGAACCTGGCCCTGAACCCTGACAGGGATGGGGCTTCCACAGCCTCTCTGGGCAGCCTATGCCAGGGCCTCCCCACCCTCAAGACTAAAGAATTTCTTCCTAACATCTAACCTAACCCTGCTCTTGTTCAGCTTGATGCCATTGCTCTTGTCCTGTCCCTGCACTCCCTGGTGACCAGCCCGTCTCCCACGTTCCTGTAGGACCCCTTTAAGTGTTGGTGCATCACAATTAGGTTGCCCCCGAACCTTCTCTTCTCCAGGCTGAACAAGCCCAACTCCCCCAGCCTGTCTTCATAGGAGGGGTGCTCCAGCCCCTTGGTCATCCCTGTGGCCCAGAGAGGCTCAAAGGCCTTTGGGTTAATTCCTGAGGACAAATTTCATCCTGTTTAGAAAAACAGTACCTCTAGATCCAGACCCTGGGTTACAGGGCACTGGGGACTGTGGTACCTGCTGCTGCACCCTTTCCTCACATTCTCCCTCTGCCTCAGGCATCCTGCAGATGGAAAATTGGCTGGGCATGTCTCTGAACTTGGCTTTAAGAGCTCTCTTCTCTTCCTACGGTCCACATGAGCTGAACTGCATCCAACGTGCCCCTCTTTTTGCAGTATAAGTTCCCAGGCCTGTTACATAAGGAATGATATTTCTGGGTTTTTCTAATTAGCCCTTCTGTGCTGGAATGTTCTCTGGATTTATGGTACTGGAGTTTCATCTCTTCCTTATAACAACTTTGCTTAATTGAGCTATTTACCCAGGGGTAGCACCTCTGTAACTCAGGTGGGAACACAGGCATCAGCACTAGGCTGATAATTTAAGCATTTTGTAAGTCAGAGATGTGAGTTTAGAGGTGGGCTTATGCTCAAACAACCCCTTGCTGCAACAGGGCTTTATGAACAGCTGGGTCCTCAGTAACCCATTTCATCCCTCCTTCTCCTCCTCCTTTCACAGGGATGCATTTATCAGCTCTGCTTCAGATCTTTCTCTTCTTGTCCCCAGACAAGCACAAGTTTACTTGCTGAGAGAAGTCCAGTTTTACCCAGTAGAGAAAATTTGCATTATATCAGACAATCTAAACTTCACTGTCTTGTTGCAATACTTGGGATTACCTTGTCTTCTGATGTAAATGGGAAGAATTATTATGTGTAGCCTTCAAGCAGTCACAAAGGTTGTGAACAGTAACGGCTTTCAGCAAGCCTTTCAGCAGGTGAGACACGGGTTTCACAGCTGCTCTTCAGATCATTTGTAATAAATAAGAGCTTGATCCAAAGCCCATTAAAGGAGATATTCCCATTGCCTTCAGGATCACAGTTCCATTATTTGACAGACAGATGGAAGAGGATAAAATACAGCCCCTCTGAACCCACCCAGGGCTTCCAAGAAAGTTTATGGCAACTTTGTTGATCTGGTGACTGGCTTGCTGTTTCACACTGCTTTTTTTTTTTCCTTGCATTTGAAATGCATCATCTTGATTTTCTGCTGTGCTCTGCTTTCTCATCCCTCTCCTGACACAGACCTCAGTACCACTGGAAATCACACACTTTTATTTTTTCCCTTTCCTTTCCTTTAATTCCCTTCCCTGCTAACTAATTACTCTGGAGTCCTTTGTGCTTTTACATAAATTCTGCCCAAGTACATTATTTACTGCTAGCTCCTTAATTGTCTTTAGGTAGCGTGACCTCTGTTTCAAACAACTCTGGAGCTTTTATTAGCTGATATTCTCTTTGCTGAGCTCCGTTTTTGATCCACAGAGCCATCCCCTCCTCAGCCTGCTCCGTTGCTGAAATGTTGTTTCGGAACAGTTTTTCTTCAGATCAGATGTTACCTCTTTTGTGCTCTTTGGGCACAAAGCCCTCTCAGTGGACAAACTGGGAAGCTGGGAATTATTCAGGTCTCAATTCCTAATGAACAATGCAGGGGGGGGAAAAAATCTCAGCTAGCCATGCCTAAACTCCCGTGTAAAAATCCCTGGCCAGAAATCCACAGAGAGCCTGTGCATTCAAAGCCTCTCCCCTTTATTCTGTATTTTTACAGACTGTTTTTCCTGTGTATTTACCCACACTAGAAGCCTTTGGGGACTGGGATTGTCCTTTTTTTTTCTTTAACCTCATGCCCACTTCTGGGTTCTAATTGTACCTCAAGCTTTTAGGTGCAGCTGCAGTAAAAACATCAGGGCTCCAATATTTGGTGGTGAGAAAGACACAGCGGTGACTTGCGATGACTTATCTTTCAGGTATTCAATTTATGAGGGTTTGCTGATTCACACTTGAATCTCTTTTGACATTGTTTGATGAAGCCACCATATGCTAGCCAACCAGTCGATTGAATCAACTATTTTATCACCAGCAGTTTCTGATGAGAGTATTTTCTTCTGGCTGGTGCAAACCGATGTGAAGAAATGCATCATTAATGCGAAGAAAATTGCAGAGGCAGAAGGGAAATACTTGGCAAATGTTTCTTTGTATTTAAACTTGCCTTTGAAATGCTAACATCAGGTGTGTGAGGCAACCGTAGGCTCTCGTTTTGATGCTCAGCATCTCGATGCTAGGAGAAAGGCTCAGTTCACTCTTGCTTATTCATCCTCCCTTATCTGAAAAATGTCACTTAGTTGATACATCATTATATCGAAAGGCGTGCTTTGTTGCTTCATTTTTTTGCTCCTCTCTCAGTTTAATATGGATATATGATGGATTATTAAACCCAAACTTATTTTCTCATCACACGACAAATTGCACGCGGAGAACTGCTGCAGTACCTGGTGATTATTGCCAAGGTAACAAAGATTTTTCATTCAAGCCTAAATCCCTTCCCCTCCCAGCACTGCACCCCAGTGAGAGAGTGCCCAGCACCGCAGGGACATCTCAGCTTTTCTCCTTCCTAAATCCACCCCTGCTCAGGGACAAATCTTTCAGCAGGGTAAGGTCAGGTGAAAGGGGGAGATGTGAAACTGGGGGGGATGTAAGTGAGAAGACTGCCAGAAATCCAAGCCGAGTGCTTCCCTCCATCAACTGAGAGGCTGGGAGCATGTAACGGGAAGCAGAACAAGGTCTAATGTGTGTTACACATATAGCTACAAGCATATAAATACCAGAGTGGAATGCAGCAAGACACTATGATGTTTTTTGTGTGTTTAATGGCTATGATATTACTGCCAACTTCAACTTCTGCTCTCGTTATTGTTCGTTTCCTTTAATAATTCATTACATCATCCAATCTTATGTTGTTAGTAATAAATATTAAATACCCAAGCTGTGATGCATGAATTAGATATTTTCTTTTTATAAAAGGATTCTTGTATTAGATTTAAATGTCAATTAAAAGAGGAATAAAAAAAAGAAAAGCAGTGCTTCAGAGAGTGCTGGAATGAATGAAGCCTCTTTTCTTGTGGATTTGTGACTTACAGCTGGATTTGCCAGATGTAGGAAAGTGTGGTATTTGAGGGCAGCTCTTCCCTAGTCAGGTGCAGATTCTCTGATGCCTACTAAGGAGTGTGCTCACACAGTGATCTCACCAGCAAGGGGAGGCATGCAGAGAGACCCTAACCCCATTTTCATGAAACTCCCATAAACATCCTGTCTTTCATCCCACCGTTCTTCTAAACTCAGAAAAAAACAGTCAAGAACTTGAACATCTACCAGGTGCAACAGGCAGATGGAAGATCTGATACAAAATTAGGAACCATTACAAGACGATATTATTTTCTGTCCAAAAATTCATTGCTTGCCTAATTCACCTTTCATTTTAAACTTTGATAGATATGTATTCTGTATATTTCTGAAGAAAATCCCCAAACCCAGAGGTACTGTCCCTGTGTGTAATAGCAAAGGCAGAAGGGTGCCAGGCATGCAGTGAAAGCTTAACTAAAGAAAACGTATGTCAAATGCTGTCCTGATTTACACACTAAAGCATCTCATTGACATGAAGAAGCATATGAACAAGCTTAGAAATTAATTTTGTCCATAAACCCAGGAGTGGTCCTGAAATTGCTATTAAATGCAATTTACCCAATACTCTGCAAACTAGTGTAAACAACATAGTGACTAATAAGGTGATTTGAGGGCCCTGCGAGACAGCAATGTATTTGATTTGGCTCCTTGGCTTGTGAGATGGCATTTCAGCATCTCAGCTAGTCTGCTAATATCTTTTAATAATCCTGACAAAATTACACAGACAGCTGGGCTCAAACGCAACATTAGTACAGCATAGGAGCATTGGGACCTGAAAAAAAAAGCCCCCCATGGTAAAATATAGCATAATTAGGTAACAAGTTGGATTCTCCTTCTTCCTCTTGAGACTCCAAATTTTACAGCAAGAAAGTCAACTAGATAAGGTAATGGTCAACTCCAGTATGTCGATATAACATTCCTAATATAGAAATCAATAATAAGCAGAGGTGAAAATTGATTGATACGTATTCAACTTGCTGTAGAAGAGAAAAAAAAAGTATAAATGAAGCATTTAACTACTAAAAGTAGCTTTGCATTTCTGCTACTGTTCCTGTAACGAAAGTATTTTTTCCTTCTTCTTTGTTTGTTTATTTCCCTAGGGTCATCTTACTAGAAGATGGCAGTCTCAGGCTCTATAACATCACCAAATCCGATGCTGGGGTGTACACTTGTGTAGCAACAAATCAATTTGGAGTTGCCAGAAATTCAGGGAACCTGATTGTGAAAGGTACTTCAGCGTTTTCTTTTGTGCTTGATGAATATTAGAGAGTATATGCTGGGGTTTTTTTGGTTGGTTTTTTGGTTTGGTTTTTTTTTCATTGGGTAGCCCCAAACTGTGCCAATCACTGCTGGTATCGACAGGCTTTTACTCACAGTTTAAAGCTGAAACTTAGCTCTCCACTGCCTGCAGCAAAGAAAGCCTCATGACCGCACCACAACGGTGATCAATTTGTTTATCAGGGAGGTCTCCAAAGATACCCACAGAAACAGGTAGTAACATTAATAAGGATATCTCCTCTGCTGTACCGCTGAGGCGTCGCAGGTGTAGGCCACACTGCCGCAGGTGTAGGCCGCACTGCCGCAGGTGTAGGCCGCACTGCCGCAGGAGTCAGACAGCCAGAGTTTGAAGCGATGCTGAGGCAGCATGGAGGTTGTGTGTACCCTGTGCAGTGTGCTTGGATGAGTTTATTTGGCTCAGTTACAATTTCTATCACACCTGAGACTGCAGAAGAGACTTGAAAGCTTAGAAGTTATGAAGTAAGCTGGAAATCAGGTGGGTTTACTTTCTTGGGCATGGGGCACAGAGACCTTGCATATGTTGTGTCCCTGCAGATCCTGAAGCCACCCACTCCTCCTTTGCATCCCAGCTGCTGTGTGCTACCTTGGTAAATAATGCCAAAACAAATCTGAGCCAAGAAAAAAACTCTTCCTTGGCCCTTCATATGAAGTTTGATTCTGAATAATGAAGTGTCTCAGAGCCTGTGTTAATAACAAAACAAGGAACCTGTTAGGTCCTTTCTACACTTTCAAACAATGTTTTCTTGGGTATGAATACTAAGACACATTATTTCACAGGACATGCCATTCTCTGGAAGCATTTGAGGGGTTTTTTTGCCTAATTCAGCTTTTCAGACCACCTTGGTGAAGCCAGGAGTTTTATTCATAGATCTTGTGATTCAGTCATCCTGTGATTATCAGCTCAAACATGCAGAAAAGGCTATTTCTAGCTAGGAGACACATTACACCAAATGGTTTGGAATACTGTAATTCTCCTTCCCTCCAAAGCTGCGTCTTTGTGTGCTCTGGGGCTGAGCTTCTGGTGTAACCTCACACCCTGGCTCTGGTCCCAACCAGTGATGATCTGCAGGGGAATGTCTTCCCTGCAGAACTGTTCACCCTTCCTTGAAACACAGTTAAATACATCATGGAACACATTAAAGTATATTATATTCTAAGCAGGCTTCTGCCTTAAATGCTTGCTGTGCTGAAGGATGGTCTATCTCCATTAGGAAAAAGCATCTCTACAAACTTATCACTCAGGTGAACTAGTCCAGAGCTGGAATATGTGAAATGTTATTGTTTGTATAGATACTTGTATGAGCAGCCTATGAAATTACTGTGCTCTGTATCCTCTCAAATTGACCACTGGCAGAAAAAAAAAAGCAGCATGTTTTTTTTTTTCTCTTTGCTCCTGCATGATCCTTTCAACACAAGCATTTGTATTTGTTGAATTTAAGTGAGGACAACAAGTTAACATTGAAACTTCTCAAATGATAGTAAACATATTTATCAGTTTTGCAAAGCAGCTAATGATAATAATGTCTGTAGTTACAAGAAGAGCACATTATTAACTGTAATTTGTAAGTCTCTCTTTTTTTCTTAATATTCTTGTTTTCAATGACTTCAGAACAGTTACTGTAGCCTGCAGGCACGACCTCCTCCCTAACCTACTGCATCTGGCAAAAAATCTTTTTCATACTCCTATTATGAAAGAGCAATTAGCATTGATGCAGGGCAATGTGTAATCTGAGACGATGTTCCAGCCCAGCTAGCAATGAATAAACCACGAAGTTTAGGGTTTAGGCAACTCCGACTTTATTAAGATCGTGTACCATTTCACATACCATATACATACATCGTAATGGAGCAATATGGGAAAATCACATAAAAACATGAAAAAAATAATTTGTTTGGCATTTATGAAGTTTATTAAAACACTGAGTAACAACACGGTATAAAAATGATCTTGTTTGCAGGGAACATTTGTTTTTGTTTCCCCTCTGGAGAAGTTTTGGCTGTTCAATTATAGGCCTCATTGCTTCAGCATTATTTTCAACTGAAATGTCAGAACTTGGAAAAGCATATCTAATGTGCAAATTAAGTTTATTGCTGCTCATTGAGTTGTTTATTCTTTGTGTGAGAAGTCTTTATTATACCTCCAGCACTCAGAACATCTTATCTATTTTCTCCTCTGGAATGGGATTTGCCATATAATGCATGTCTGCAGTTGCTAAGCAAGATAGATAGATAACGTAGAACCAAGAGCTTTTAAGAAGCTTTTAAAAGTATTTGAGGTGGAAGTCTTAAAGACAACCCCATAAAAGAAGCAGAAAATATTGCACAAGTGAACCACTCTACATCAGTGATATCGCTGGAGATGAGCAGGCTAGAACAAGAGATACGGGAGGATGTTAATACCAGAATAAAATGGGTTTTTTCTGTTTGCTAGCAGCACTGAAAAGCATGCCTCACACTCAGCCCTGGTATAATTCATGAAAAGACAGTTTTCAGCATTTACTTGGTGGAGGCAAATAGGTTCCTGACAAGAAGAAAGTAGACTTTTTATAAAACTAACAGCAGATAACTATCGAGATTCATTGTGCTACGAGAAGAAACCTTTATGTTCTGATACTCCCAAATACTGGTTCTCTAGAGGATTCCATAGAATGCTTTTTTTCCCCTAAATATTTCTCTTTTTCCCTAAGGAGGCATTCCATAGGTTTTAACAGGTAAATGATGCCTAGAACTTTTATTCCTTCTAATATTTACATTATTATTTCTGATCTCTTTGAATGTGTGGTCAAATAATGACAAAAGTAATTACATGTCAGAGCTAATGAGACAACTGTAATATTATTGGAACTTGCTGATGAAAAAAAGTGTCCAAAAATTCCCAGCCGGTTTCATTGCATGCAAGGGGAGGTACTGGCCCCTTTCTATACAGTATACAACTGGCTTCTCTGATGGGGACTTAAAGATTTTACAAAAACCAGGACATCATTTTCTATTTGTATGCTATGGGTTTCAGAATGTAACTATTGAATCTGATTACAAATTCTGTGCGATCCCATTTGTATCATTTTTGCTTAGTCTTACTTCGACCTCTCCATAGAAATAAATTGATTTTATTTATAGTGCTTTACTTATTTATAGAATGCTGTAATTGCACACAGTGCATTGCAGAAGAGTCAGAATGCACTGATCCTGGTGACCAACCATCCAATACAGAGAAGAAGAAGGTAGAAAATGAGGTGGCATTAAAGTCTTGTGGCAGCAGAGGTGACGTGGGTCTTGTGAAGGGGTAGATAAAGACAGATTTGAAGGACAAGAAGTACCTAGCATGTGGAAAATTCAATAGTGGTGCAAAGCTTTATTAAACCTGAGTAAACCAAAGCAGAAAAGGTGAATTTCATCCTTGATTTGGAGCTTTAGCAGAGGACCTAACTGAAAGGGTATCTTCAGGATGTCAGCAAAGCAGTGCAACACAGACACATCCAAGTCAGTTTTTAGCAAGACAGATAAAATACTAGCAGTGGTTTACATCTGGAGCAAGGAGCTCTTCTTAGGATTTGTGGTCTATCCAAGAGGCTGGGGAAGCTGAGTGCTGTAACCACTGTTTGCTCACATCCAGATGTTGAGCTTACCAATGAGAGGACTTCAGGAAAAAAAAATGGAAGGGTACCGTAAGCATTCAGATCAATGTAGAATTTCCAGTTTGAGATCAATCATCGTGTTCTGGGGAAGACTTTGTTTTTTCAATGCCATATTTCATTGGCTTCAAAAGCTCAGAGTAGAGGTGCACAGGATTTGTAGACTTAAGGAGAGAGATAGTCTTACAGGATGGCTTTGAGGGAAAAGGTGAATAGTTTGGAGGAACGAATCAGGCCAGCAGATCATGCCTCTCCACCTGCTAGTGTTGAAGAGAAATTCTGGATATCATGAAAGCACCTTCCCAATTTCTTTTTTTTCTTCTCTTAACATACACAGCATTATTGCAAGTATATAGAATTTTCTCCTCAAACTGTCATTCATGCAGTTCTCTCAGCTGCTAGAACAAGAAGTACAGAAGAAAAAAGCAAGGAAAGAAAACTTTGTGGAGGTTCTCTGTACTTCCCAGATAGTTTCAATATTACTCTACAAAAGTTACCTGTACGTCACAATGGAATTACTTCATTTGAGATTTATGGAGTCAAGTTCTTTGCCAGAGTGTGCTCAAGTGAGTGGAGTTGTGCCAACAAAGAACGTGGCCCTTGAATCATCTGGAATTTATTGCATCTGACACACTGCTTCCAGGGAGAGGGAGAGATTTCTCTAACCTAATGATCGAGTATCTTCACGACAGTCATCTAAGGCCTTCACATTTCTTCAGTCCTTGACTGCAGACACACTGATGGAGCTGCCACAATGATAGTTTTACACGGCTGTGAGGAGCAATCAGAGTACACAGAGAAATCTAAGAATCCATGTTCCAAGCCTGAGCTCTTACTCACTATGAGAACCTCTGACACTGTCTTAATGATGACAGAAAAAACACCATCTACGTTGTCTATAACAAGAAAAATCAGACAAGTTCTTTCTTGGTTTTCCTCGGAAAACGTTACCTGGCACCCACAGCAGGTCTATCACTGGAACTAATGACATCCAGTTTGTTTTTTAAAAGGTCAGTAGAAAATACAACATCCTCTTCTGTTGCTACTTGACCGCTGCTGTAACAGTCACTCCCCCAGCCCAGTCTAGGTGCTGGGAAGATGCCCTTCAAGTTTCACCCCATATTACCTGTCTGTACCTACAAATCCATCAGTGACTCCAATGGTGGTGACACTCTGAACAAAAATGTGTTTGAAGGTAAGGGCTGGATGCCCTACCACTCATCGACTGTTGGGAACCAAGGTAAACCCAAAATCCTGAATTCTCAAGACCATTTCTAACACATGGTGTTAAGCCAGAACGAATTCTGAGCTTATGGAAATTTTCTTTTCCTAGCCTCACATTATTTTCAGAATGTATTAATATTGTTGAATAGATTCTGCTCTCGTTTTATTCATGTGCCTCTAAATTCTCACCATTTTATAACACTTTCATGCACAAAAGCTTTATTCAAGGGAATTGCTTACACCAAAGTGGTTGTTATCTCTAATCTATCTGCTAGTCATATCAACAAAAGTGAAGCCATATAAACCTATTTCTTTCCCCTCTAGTGAGCTACCACTTTCCTCGATAAGAGCTGCAAGTTTGTTTTTCAGTGTAAGGGGTTAAAAAAGATTACATCAATAGCTTTTCTGTCTGCAGAGATGTCTTCTTGGAGGCTGTAACAGAAGCAACACTGTGCAGTAAATTACTACTAACATTAATGTAGATCAAGGATCTCAGTGTGCCCAGTAAGCAGAGATAGAGAGGAATTTTGCTTTTGCTGCAGTTTTCTGCAAGGAGAGACTTTTCCAAGTTTGAGGAACCATGGGTCTAATTTTAACAGTTTTAATAATGAAGCCTGGGCTTTTTGAGCTGAAATCATATCTATTGACTATGGGCTTTGCAAAGTAACATATGACTAATTTAGCATGTTGCCTCTGACATCTGCTCACTCTCAGAGGCGCACGCTGTGCTCATTGTGTTGGTACTGCAGAAGTAATAGGCTACACATGGGTAAGAGTGCTCCGAAATCATCACCGTATTAGAGATAATTTTCTTTATTATGGGACATTTGGGCCAATTTAAAATCATTTCACAAATGGTACAAAACCTCATTCAAGTTCTACTATTTTTATAAGCATCTTAATAAAAAAAGGAAATTTTTTTGTCTCCACAGAAAGGACCATAATTACTATTCCACCTTCAAACATGGACGTAACAGTTGGAGAAAGCATAGTCCTTCCGTGCCAGGTGTCTCATGACCCCTCCGTTGATGTGGTGTTCACATGGTCATTCAATGGCAATACAATTGATTTTAATAGAGGAATACATCATTTTGAAAGAATTGGGAGAGTAAGTTTTTCGAACTCCTCAGTGCTTAATGAAACTATTTGCCACAGTCTTTAGACGACACAAATATTTATCATAATTCCTACATCGCTATTTATATGCAAGGCAAATCACTGCTTCTTTACAAGGGCTGCAGCCATTTATTTTTCTTTCTTAAATTTCATAAAGGCGCTTGAGTTATTTGTGAAGCCATAATAAAAATGTCCACATGAAAGAAACTGATGATAGCTATGAATATTTTAATTTAAAAGCTGAATTTGTTATTAATATTGAGCAATTTATAAAAATGTCCAGTATGGAAAGCATGTTGTGAGTGATTAGTTTACTTTCTTTGTATCTACAGGAATCTGCTGGGGATTTGATGATAAGAAATATTCAGCTGCAGCATTCCGGGAAATATGTGTGCATGGTACAAACGATTTTAGACAGTCAATCTGCAACAGTAGATATAATTGTAAGAGGTATGTCTGTTAAATGTAGACACATAAATCTTCTGGAGGAATTAGAAATTCTTAACAGCAGCCGTTGTTTCAATGGTTTCTAGGATAGCAATTCAAAATTTCAGCAGTGAGATGTTATAATTCATGTACTGTTGGCCCCAAAATCCAACTGAGATTCTAACCAGCATGATCCTAGTGTGCAGGGAACCCCAGGAGGTCTGTGCAGTTCTGCCATGGGCTCTTTGGAAGGTAAACTTTTCTGGCCACACAGGTCAAATTGTGGGGAAGTCTACTTTCAGCGGACTGCCGTCATCTGCTCCTTGCTGGGCATCTCTGGGTCACTGTGCAGGCTGGAAAAAAAATAAACCCAAAAGTTCTTGTTCCTTTCCACTGTCTGGAGACAATATGAAAGATTATTTTCTGTGGTCAACTACCTAATCTTTTTACTGCCAGCAGCAAGAGCAATACTGTGAGGGGAGAAGATCCTCTAAGCCCTAACAGAAATCAGAAAACCATATAGTCCCCCATCTTGCATTATTTCTAGACCTCAGTTTTTATTAAAGGCAATAAGAATTCCAAAAATTTTGGGTGGCTCATCGAAAGACACATTGGGTAACTCTCCTTGTCAGACAAAAAAAAAAAAACAAAAACCTTTCCCTTGTTTGTAGTTTTCAAAGTAGTAACATAAAGACATTTATTTTCCTGACTCAAGATCCCTCATTAATTAGAAAGAAATGTAATACGGACATGAAGTCATCATTTAAAGATTGTATTGCTTTAATAAAACTGCAGCTTCATTAATAATTACACTGACTTGAGAAGTTCAGAGTTGCCCAACCTGACCCAATAATGAATCTTCTTTTCCTAATAACTTCATCTTAAAATGCTAATCATATTAGGCCCCCCAGGTCCACCAGAAGATCTTAAAGTTGAACATATTTCTAGCACTACTGCTGTGTTATCCTGGAAGTCTGGATTAGATAATAACAGTCCAGTCCAGATCTACAGTGTTCAGACGAGGACTCCTTTCTCAGTTGGATGGCAGGCAGTTTCAACAGGTGAGTGATTTGGGAGTTACCTTGTATTTTTTTACATATCCTATTAACTACTCCAAGAAGAAATTGTCACAACATGTTTATTTTGCCTTTAGTTCCTGAAGTTGTAAATGGTCGGACTCACAAGGCAACAGTGGTTGACTTGAGCCCTTGGGTTGAGTATGAGTTTCGTGTGGTTGCCAGCAACAGTGTTGGAATTGGGGAGCCAAGCAGACCATCAGCAATACTGAAAACTAAAGCAGCAGGTAAGTCCCTAGTTTCTGTCAGTCCTCTCCAGGCAGGCACTTTGCCAGCTCCTGAGTGGGAGAATTGCACTAAGGCAGAGCCACCTGCTCCTTAGGGATTACCAACATATCTGTTTGGTGTTTTAGTCTGGCTGCTATGGCTCCATAACAGCACATCTGCACTAGGGGTGCAAGGGATGCTTGCACGTGATTGAGGTACCACACGCTCTTCCCTCTGGTTTGGGGTTCACTTGGGCCAGCAATTAAGGCTGGAGCTGGCCCGTGCTTTGTCTGTTTGATATGTACCAAAATGTATCTAATCCCTGTGCCTGAACACAAGTTTTCAGTCAAGCAATTGAGGAGCAACCTTTGTTTTCTCCCAAGCATACCCATGTTTAAACCCTGCTCAGGGACTTGCATAGGAAATGATAAAGCCAGCTTTCTGGCATGTTCTAGCCCAAGCATGAAATGCCTTTGCTGCAGAGGGTGTTTGACATCTGAGCATTGGTAGGGACAGTATATTGGCTTTAACTGGAGGGAACAGATTACAGCATCCAAAGCCCCGTGAAACTAATAGCTTCCACAGACTCCAGGGTGAGATCCTTGCTATCTGTCTGCCTAACCTTTACACATTTAACTTCTGGAGCCTGGAACCTCATAGGAAGAAGAGTCATTCTTGGATGACCGACACTGTCAGTCCTTTGAACTACTGAGTTTGGTACAATTTATCTGAAGCCCAAACCTTTGCTTTGTTTTATGTTTTTGTCTCCCCCAGCCCCCTCCCTGCTTATCAGCTCTCTCCCACCTATAAAGTCAGTGTTTATAGAACAGAAAGCAGTGAAATGGAAGCAGCTTTTACAATCCACTTTCTCTTTTTTGTTTATCTCATTTGCCAAGCTCTGAAGTTTGGCAAGCTGCACGTCGAGGCAGAGCTCAAAATACAGTATTGTTCATTACACAGCAGAAACTACACATAGCCTTGGAAAGGGGAATCCGTTTGTTTCTCAGAATGCTACAGTGTTTGTCCCAAGGCAGAATTACTTCAAACTGTATTAAATCAGATGAGTTAAATTTAGTAAGTTCTTTTTCCTGTTGTTGAAGCAAAAAAACTTATAGTGAGTACTCATGCCAGAAAAAAACCTATTTGATTTTTGGAACACCAATTTTGATAGACTTTGTCATCTGCCCAGGTGCAGGGAGACATCAAATGAGTCCCATCAGCAGTCAGGACTGCCTGACCACTGTGGCAGCAAAGCAGACTGCACGCTGCTTCCAAGCAAAGGGAGGAGCCTGAGATCCTCCATCCTGGACAGATGATCCTGCCTGGACTTAGGTGTCCATGCCCAGTTGTTACACAGCTCCTTCCTCCAGCAGGACAAGCACAGGAAGCCTTCACGTGCAAGGAATGTGGGAGCATTGTGAGGGAAGGCTAAAGAAAAACTGGAGACAAGAAGAGGCCACATTTTCTAAATTTCCCAGCAGAGCATCACAGATATATGTTCTCCATTACATGATTGATCATGAAGTCAAAATTAGTCTCAAGAAGTTCTTTCTTGCTGTTGCCACCATGGGGCTTTGTGAAGTGTGAAATTCAAAACCACCTTTGCAGTCAGTAAGAGCTTTCATCTTTTAAAGCTTTTTTTTTATTATTTTATTATTTTATTAGCTAGGGCTAGAAAAAGAAAGAAATAATAAAATTAATATTATTTATCATGGCAATAACACAGGGAACCTTATTTCCTTACAGTAACAAAAGGAATAGAAAGGCTCATTTCAGGTTTTACTTGCTTAACTCCTTCACTGCTGCAAATCAATCTGTCTCAAAACATTATGTGCAGTGGGAGAGTACCAGTTTGGTTTGGTTTTGTTGGGTTTTTTTAAAATCAAAATAGGAAACTGAAACCAGTATCACAGTGTGGGCAGAAGACTGGCCATGAAAGGGTGAATTTGAACTTCACTGCTATAATGGCTATTTTGCCAGCTGAAATCTGAACATTAGTAGATTTGTGGATGCAAATGAGCCACTGTTCATTTCATTAAAATGGAGCTGAGAATTAATTGAGCCTCTGTTGATGCACTCAGCTGTAAATTTTCATCTGTTTCTCAACTCTGACCTAGTTGAGGCTCTGCTGAGCAGTAGTACGAATTCTTTCCCCATACAAATGTAGTAAGCACAGAACACATTTAACACATGAACTAATTGAGCATCAGCTGGTTCATGAAGCAGTGAAACATGAGGTTTGGAAGTCTGTCTTTTTTTTCCTTTAATGCTGTTCTTTTCAGTCTTAGATGACCTGCCTCTGATGTGCATGAAGACACAGGATTTGAGTGACAAAACTGAATACCTATTATAAACTCTCCAAAAGAGCCTGGTCCATTTTCACCTGCACTCACTTTTAAGACTGCACAAAAAACTTATTGTGAAAGTTTTACATTCCTAGAGAGGATGAAATCAGATAAAGATTTAGATGTGGACTTGAATCTAGAAGTGATGGTGGGTTGACTTATGTTTCTGTGAACATAAAGGGCTGTTGCCTTTCTTGCCTACTGCAGCTGGGCTAAAACTGGGTCGAAGACATGGGGAAGGGCAGGTGGACATGGCAAAACTTGCCAAAATCTCTGAAAAAGTGTCTGAGATATAACTGTCCCACTTATTTCTGCCCCTGCCTTCAGCCCTGTCTCATCCAGTTTTCAAGCAGTGGGAGCTGAATGAAGGGAATGGCAAACAATTTTGATATTTCTAAAAATAGTATCAAGGTTTTGGAAATGGCAAACAAAACAAACACCCTCTTCTCAGGGATTTCTGTCCCGGTCAGTTCCAGGGTTGTCCTCTTTGTATTTCTCCAGCAGCCAAAAAGGAACTTGATGTCATCCTTGCTAGCAGCTCTATAGAGCTATATACAATAAGAACAAGGCTGGTTTGTCTAAATTCCATCCACTACATCACAAACCCATTTTCCAAAAGCTGACAAGGATTTTAGGCTGATGGTAGTGAGCCATTCGAGTGATGAGAAGCCATCCAGCCTGGAACCCCAGCACATTGCTTGACCTTGACCATGTACCTATGGTGCCATACACCTGGAGCAACACAGGGGAATTCAAACTCTAATCAGTGAACTTTTGGACACTTACAGTCTTGGGAGAAGCAGAAAAGCAAATTGCAAGTCTTGAGTTTTCTAAGAAAAGCGTGCAGCCAATTAAAAAAATTAATATATTGCTCCAACATGTTTACTGAACAAATGCATAATTAGTAAATCAGTAGTGTTGAGACTACAGTCTGAATGGAACATCATTTTGCCAATTAGTTGATGAGGTATAATAATGTCAGATACTTGATTCTACTAGCTTCTTTAATTAATTTTTTGAACCAGGGTACTCATGTATCAAACACATCTGTGGCTTCAGCCTTAGAAACCTGAAAATGTGTAAATGTAATTTCAGTTCATTTAAAATGTACTGTTATATTATATAGTCCCTGTTCTATGTGTGGAAAGGCAGCATAGCTGCATATGGGCTAGGAAAAATCTCTAATCATGCCGTTGATGAAACCCACCCTCAGCAGAAGAGGTGGGTGGTTGCAAGCACCAACATCTTTTCTTCTTCTCCAGTTCCTGTTGTGACACCAACAAATGTCAGCGGAGGTGGAGGGAGCCGTTCTGAGCTGGTCATCACATGGGAGGTAATTGTTAGCTCAATTAACCTAAGTCTAATGGGGAAGAGTCCATGAGTGAAATCTCAGCCCTGCTGAAATCCAAAGGCTTTTGGTCATTGGCTTTGGCTGAGCCTGGATTTCATCCTGCATCTGCAGAGAAAACAGCCTGTAAGATATACAGCAAGTTTTCTGTGTTACAGCGAACAATTTATAAAAATAAACAGTTTAAGAGGCATGTTGTAAAGATGTTTAGAAGTCTCTCTAACCCTCTTATCTCCATTGTACAGGAGGTGCTTAGCACACTAATCTGCTTGGCCATTTTCTGCATTAACATTTTTCATACTTTTGTTTACATGTTTTTCATTCTGGAACACTGTGCTGACAAGACATATCCTATTATGCGTTAAAGGAGATGAGCCCTTTAATTCTCCAGCACTCCAGTAAGAGGAGAGAATATACATTTTCAGAGCAGTTAATACCATACTACAAGTTGCAACGGGCGAGCACAGGTCATGTCAGAGAGCAGAAAGTGAGCAGGATGGGAAGGAGCTCTACATCTGCACCCACCCAGCAGCATCCCCATGGGTGCTGTGATGAAGGCAGGCAGCATCTCGCAAGTGATGGGGCAGTGGCAGGGCAGGTATGTGGTTGGGGCTTCAGCCTGATGGAAGAACTCCCCAAAACAAGGCTCCCACCCGCTGGGTTCTTCATTGACACCAAAAAATAGGTATGAAGTGAATGTGACTCACCTAATGAAATCTGGCTGTGAGGACATCTGACTGAAGTGGAGCTAATCCCTGCCATCCGCAGCACCTAGCCTGGAGGGTGGGGGTCAGGCAGCCCTCCCATGTATCCTGTGATCAGATGTGACTGTCTCAGCGGCAGCACAAGGTGACCTCTGTTTAGTTCCTAATTTGGGATGGGGCTGCTGCAAACAGTGCTGCCTTTGTACGTTGTGGGGAAAAAAAAAAGAAAAAAAGAGACTTCTGGTTCAACTTCAGCAAGGAAAGTTGTCTGTTCTGTCCCCCAACTTCATTCTTTTTCCAAAGAAATACCCAAGCTCCTGTGTACAGTTTGAAGGAAAGGAAAAAGAATTAAATTAAACTAAAAGTGATGCCATTCATCAGCTGAGTGAATTCTTTGTATGCTAAAAAACCTGTGTCTTTAGGGGAGGAAGGGAAGTGATAGAGGAAAACTGAGGTAAAAAAAATAAACCCCAGACTGGTTTGGAAGGGACCTCAAAGCCCACCCCCGAATGCCACCCCCTGCCTCAGTTCACCCTCCCTTAGCCCAAGGTATCCAAAACCCCATCCAACCTGACCTTGAACCCTGCCAGGGAGAAATATCCACTAGAGGAAAAAGTGTTGCCAACACTTTCCCCTTTCTGTGCTCCAAACAGTGTGCAGCTTCACTTCTACTGAACTGAATTTCCCTCCATACACATCTTTCACTGTTTTGTTCCATTTTCTCCTCTCCTGATCTACCCTTTGGGAGCAGAAGAACATGAAAATTGAAAACAACCTGAGAGATCTCAATCAAATTATCCCATTGGACTTCATAGTGTGTCTTGAAAAATAGTCAGAAGAAATACTAATTATGCCAAGCTAACAACACTGAACATGACTCTCCGGCTTTCTGTGATGAACTCACTAAACATCTTGATTAAATCTGAGGTCACAAAAGCCTCAACAACAAATTAAATGCTCTAGAAAGTAGCTTGAACTCTTATAAACCCCCAGTGCACCATCATCACTCACACTTAACTCTGTCAGGACTGGAAAAGAGATAGAAAGAGGCATATGGGGCATGGACTCGATCATCTCTGGAGGTCCCTTCCCACCTCTAAAATTCGGTGAATATCAGGGAATTAATGTTTGTAAAACACTGAAGGAAAGACATGTTTGCTAGATATGCCATGGTAGCATTATTATTAGAAACGGAAGGAATTTATGAAGAAAAATATAATCAAATCAGTGTTCTGAAGCCTTCTGATGTACGTTAGTGCTCCCAGAGGTTTCTCTGCAGGAGAGTACCTTGGAGCGTGGAACCACCTCAGGGGCTGTGTTTGTGCCCCTATGATTTCCTCTCTCTTTTTGCACCATCTAAAATAAATGAAGTTTTGCTGAGAAATGCATCCTTCCTCTATCTACTACTGATCTTTCCCTCTTTCATAAATGTTCTCATGTTTTGAGCAGCCAATGTAGAAGTATTTTTATCCCAAGTAAACAAAAAAAAATTATGCTGGATACAGTGTTGATGTAATTGCTTGTTCAGTGTGAGTCATTAATACATATCTTGACATAAGATTTTATTAATAGAAACATTCATTTGCCATGTTGACTTGCAATAACATCTCTGTTCTAAACCAACTTAAATAGGGATATGTTCGTGCACTTGAGACTTTCACTTGTGCTAAAAAAATATGTAAGTACTGTCCTCATATACAGGTGATTATACAGCTGACACACACTTCTCTATATACATTTGCTCCTTTCCTGACCCTTTTTTTTTGTTGTTTAAAAATCATTTATTTAAAATTAGCATTCCTATACCTCTTGGGGAAAAAAAAACCAACTCAGCTACAACCTGTGCTGAGTGAAATGCTTTTAATTTTGAAAACTTCATGCCTGAAAGAGAATAACTTTAATGGAGCTGATCAGATCTTTTGTTTCTAAATTGATTGCCTCAATAGATTTATTATTTTGATTTTTATTTCAATATTACATTGACTGATAGAGCAAACATTATTATCTTCTCTAAGGCACAGTCAACTAAATCAATACCACTAAAATATACTCAGAGAATGAAGATTCAATTAAAACAGTGTCTACTTGCAAATGCTTATTGACTGACTGCCTTGTCACTACAGCCAGTTCCTGAAGAACTACAAAATGGGGAAGGTTTTGGCTACATCATCATGTTTCGTCCTCTTGGCTCAACAACCTGGACAAAAGCAGTGGTGGCTTCGGTAGAAGCAAACAAATATGTTTATAGGAATGAAAGCATTACACCTCTCTCTCCTTTTGAAGTGAAAGTTGGTGTCTACAACAACGAAGGAGAAGGGACCCTAAGCTCCATATCCATTGTCTACTCAGGAGAAGATGGTAACTCATGTTATTCTTATTAGAAATTATTGTGTAGCATCAGTAGGTCCCAGACATGATCAGACAGATCTCCACAGGGTTATTAAGGAGCTTGCTTAAAGCTGCTCATTAAAGATTGACAGGAGACATGAGGGAGAAGATGGGGAAATGAAGCAAACAGAAGCAGGGGACAGATTTTCAGAATCACTTTAAGTAGACAGCGTGTTTCAACTTCTTTGCTCCCAAAGAGCTCCCACTGAGTGGGCAGGGAAAATCAGGAGATGTTTGAGTGTGGCTGTCAGAGGATCTAGCTTTTCAAACAGCTCAATGCAGCTGACCTCTGAAAATCTGTCCCAATTTATGGGCTATGATCAGTTTTGAAGAATTATACTTTTGCTGCTGTTGCAGAATAAAGAGGGGACAAAGTAAGGAATTCACATCAGGTTTCAGGAGTCTTTGTCTGTTGCTTTCCACCCAGAATCTCTTTTCTTGAATCTTTGTATCAGCTTTGAATCAGTAGTATCAGCTTTGACATGATACTCTTTGGTAACAGAAATGATCCACCAGCTGTGTTCTCTCCCATCACCCAGAGCCGCAGATAGCACCAGCAGGAGCTTCGGCACTGAGCGTTTCGGCAGCAGAGGTGGAGGTCTCCTGGCAGCCCATTGCATGGAACAGGCACACGGGCAGGGTGCTGGGCTATGAGGTGAGGCAGCTGGTGCTGGTGTCTGACACCTTACAGATGTCCCTTCCCCAGCCACATTTGTATTCTGGTTCCTCCTCCCTTGCTTCTGAGTCAACAGACAATGGAGCTCTTCACCCCGCTCTCATTAACAACATTTCACCTGAGATAATCACAAGCCTTCACAGACCAGGGCTGCAGCTCTGTCCCAGACTCTTTGTAATGTAAATTAAAACCTCAAGATTAATCATTAGTGTTGACCACTATAAAAGGTCTCATGCTTGACTCCACAAAGCACAGCTGATCTCTTCTTACACTGCTGTAACACCACCTGAGCAGGATGGGTACTCCAGAGCCTGAGGGCATGCTCATGACCCACAGCACCGATTACACAACAGGATAAGTGCACTTCATTGCTATCCAAAGCTTGTACTGTGGTGTATGTGAAAGGCTTTTGGCTTTTTGCTCCTAGTTGCAGTGAGCACCTGCTCATTTACTAATGACTGACAGGTTTTTTTACCTGTGTGTTGGGGTAGATATGATTCCTGGGCATTTTACCTGTACAGCAAACCAATTTTTTTTTAAAGTTTTTTGTCTATTTTTTGTTGTTGTTGTTGTAGATAAGCTAAATCAAGAGTAAAACAAGCCAGAAATTATTTAGATTCTGTCCTAGAATTACAAAAGTATCAATGAAAGTAATAGGAGCCTTGTACAATATAGAAACCTTCCTAAACCAATTACTTGCTAAAAAAAGAAAAGCAACCCTGGTGTAAATAGCTGTCACTGAATCAAAACTAGAGGCAGGGTACAAAATAATTAAAAAACCTCTTAGATGACTGAGATAATTGTTTCTTTCTTTGTATCTTTTAAAGTTTTCTTCAAACCGTAAAATCAAATAAGCTTTTAAAATTTCTCACCTTATCAAAGGTTTCCTTTTGGACATATATAAAGTTATGGATTTAATTTACCTCCTTAATTGGCATTCAGTCTCTGAAATTTCATTTCTTCTCTATAAATATTCATGCTTGGTTTTATTTCCTCCTAGTTTTGAATACAAAAAAAAATCCTTGTATTCCTTGAACTCTTCATTGTCAGCAAGTCTGCTTCCCAGCCAAATCTGTAATTGATGGAAAACAATGAATTGCTATCCTTTGTTCTGACTTTTCAGGTTTTATATTGGACTGATGATCCCAAGGAAAGCACAGCTGGTAAAGTCAGAGTCAATGGGAATGTAACAGCCAAAAACATCACAGGACTAAAAGCCAACACGGTGTATTTTGCAACGGTTCGAGCTTACAACACTGCAGGGACGGGCCCCTCTAGCACCCCAGTAAATGTCACCACTAAAAAATCACGTGAGTATTCAATTTTGCACAACAAATGTTGCAAAGTCCCAAGTGTGATAGTGACATTTCAGCTTACTATGACCCCTATTTGGTAAAAGTTGCAATATCAAAGACAAATGGATCCCAGATTTCTTCTTAAAATTAAGCAACAGAACCTGCAACAAAGAGACGTCTCTGTCTCTTCCCTGGCAATGTTTTTGTGGCCACCATGAACTTTATTTTGTCTCTGTCATTTAAGACATTAATGTAACATTTATCTTGGGCTTCAGTTCTGTCTCAATGGGCACCAAAATTCTCACCTTAAGTCAGACCTGGGGAGGTTATTTCATTTACCTTATTCTACTTATATGCCAAAGTAATTCTGTATACCTACAAAATTAGATAACCCTGGTGTTTGTGTTCCTATAGAGCTGCAAGAGTTAGGAAGGATTTCCATGTGCATTGCAACAGTGTGCTACTGGCTTTTGGGAGATTTCAAAAGAGATGCTGAGGCAGTATAGGAAAGATGTTCCACAGGTCCAACAATAGGTTTGGATGTGGGAATTACGGGTATTTTTTAAAAAATAAAAATATTAAATGCCCCAAATACATTGCTTTTTATGAGACGTCTTTTACTGTGCACTCCTGACGGTGGCATATGGGATGCATTCATATAAATACTATTAAGTCATTAATTTTTTAGAAATTTTAATTGGAGAAGCAAAACCATACGCTCTTCTGATAGTGAGAAGCAGCTTCATGAAGCCAATGTTTTCATGGGCACATTCTCCAAGGCAATAAGGAAGCACTGAGCACCATCCTGCAGGGTTGAATCTGTGAAGTAAATGTTTGCTAAGAGCAAAATTGTCATAAAGCATCAGTAATCTGTTCTGTACCCAAAATCCCCAAAGTCATTCCTGGTTTAGTATTCTGGGTTGGGTTTTTTTTCATTTTTCTGGGACCCTGTTTTCCCAATAAACAACTGATGAGCCATTTTGCACAAAAAAGGAAATAGTTCTCCTGTCTCCCACCAATTCTCCTCTTGTTTATGTGCTGCTCTGTGTTGTTACTTAAGAGCAAGACAAGAGAGAACTTATAAAATGAGTTAATGAGTTAATTTAATGTAATTAACATAAACAAAAATAAGGCCAGAGAAGGTATTTTTAAAGGACGCTTCTCACAAGCAATTTCTTAATCCAAAAAATCCCCTTATGTCTATTATTCTCTATATTTGTATGTGTATGAAAGACAAGTTAAAGACATGGCAGTCAAGTGACAAGACATATAAGGAATAAATTTGCTTTTATTTTACATTGACTTCATCTTCTGTCAAATTCAGGGTTGTGCTAATGGTTCATTTAAAAATTAAAGTCAAAATAACCCTTTTAATATTTAAAACCATATATTAAATTTTCAAGCTATAGTCCCTGAAAAATGCAAGCACTTTTAATATGAGTAGAGATAACATGTCAAGAGAATATAAACAATGTACATCTACAGCAGGAGCTTTAGCTTCAAGGTAAAAGCTCTGTCTTCCTACTCATTGTCCAGGCTTCCTACAATGTCTTGTGCATGCCCTTATTGGAGAGACTAAGCAATGCTAAAATAGTCTTTCTGCCAGATAGGTGCAACTCTGATTGAAACCTATTTATCCAAGATCAATTTAAGGTCTAAGTTCATATCCTGGTTTAAGTTGAAACTACTTAGGAAAGTAGAAATGATGCCTTCCTTCCATGAATATACTACTCCACTGGGAGCCATGGTGAAGCTCAGTTCTTCTGCTTCTTCACTTACATGTCATGGATTTCAGAGATGTCCTTGTTTTTCTTCATAAATATACACCTCATCAGATAGAGATGCTAGAAATACTTCCCAAGGATAAATCTCAATTCTACAGCAACAAAGCCAAGTGTTGCCTAAACATGACAGTAACATCATTATCTTAACAAACTTAAGGAAATACCTGGGACTTTTATTATTCTTGGCAATGCTGGTTACAAGAAGGTGGAAACAATCTGTTAATCTCAGATCTGAAGGAACATTCGCAGTGGTTTTGTCTGTGGATATTACTGTGGATGTAGGTCATTGCTACCTTTCTACCTATTCTGGTCCCTGGCTGTATAGCAAATCCAGATAATTTTGTTTTGATCATCTCATGGTGGTTTTTCAGCCAAAAGACTATGAATTAAGATGTTTGTAAGTGCTATGCTAAAAAGCTTTGAATAAGGCAGTCAGTATTCACACATTTTTGAGCACTTCCAAGACTTTTTGGAGTACAGGCAATAAAGTATTTGACATTGATACCAAATTTTTCATATAAAATCTTTGCTGAAAGCAAAACCAACTAACTAATTTTGAAAAATTTTTTTTCAAAATTAATTTTAAATTTAAACAGATGTGCAGTTTTATGTATGTGAATGTATATAAATGGCTTCTAAAAGAGAATGACTCTTTTTCCAGCATGGACAGTATGGCTCATGGAAGGACATCTGCTTATATTCAGTTGGGTGGTCCATACCAACACCTCCTTTTCCTACCAGTGCAGTGGATGAAGCCTCTCTGCAGTCATGAGGCAGATAGATATGAAACAAGCACAATCAATTTCTTCTATCTCCATGGCAAATGAAAAAAATCGTGGCTTATTACCAGATCAACAGTACCTTCTGAATTACATCACTTCATCATCAGTATATAGGAATTGTAAGGAGAAAAGAAGGATCCCAGGAACTAAGCATTTTGAAATCAGGTCTGGGTGCCTCACATGTTTCTCCAAACCTCTCTCCCTTTTTCTTAATTCTGTTGGAGTCCTTATTTCCTCTAACACCCCCAGTGCCGTCCTCCCAGGCGGGGTCCAGGAGATCACACCACCCAGAAGGAGATAATGTGTTGTTCTAAATCTGAGATAGAGTTCAAAGGCACAGTTTCCACTTCACATGTTCACACAGGATTCGATTTCAGTCACTTGTAGGCAAATTTTCAAAGTCCTGGCACTTAGGCGTAAAAAGCCTTTGAAAAGCTACTCTCAGCCTATTGTACTGAGAATTTATAAAATCCTACAATGTTTCATGATGGATCACATGGAGACTTTAATGTGTAGCTCTTTGTAACCTGTCCTCATGGCTTATGAAAATCTCATCTTTTGTATTTTGCATTTCGTTTTAGCTTTCTCTGAAATCCACCAAGACAAACATTCCCTGGTACGTTAAAATACAGATAGAGGAACAATACAGTGCTTAACCAAAATCTATCACGTATAACTTGAACTGTCAGACACTGTCAGGCTTTTCCTAATTTCGAAAACGAACTCTCACAGTAAGTGGTTTTGTGCTATGAATAGATCTTTAGTCTGAGGAAAAGGAGAGCAATGATGGACTGGAAAATCTTTTTTTTTTTTACTTTTACAAATTTGATTCACCCATGCATTTGTTGCCTCCATGTCAGCAGCTCACTCTATTACACTGTGCAAATTAATATTCAGTTGTATCTTGTGATTACCATCAGCTTTTTGGTTTTTTAAAGCACCAAGTCAACCCCCAGCAAACATTGCCTGGAAGCTGACAAATTCCAAAATCTGCTTGAACTGGGAACACGTGAAAACGATGGAGAATGAATCAGAGGTGCTAGGCTACAAAGTAAGTCATTTCTTTATCTTAATACTCAGAGGTTATAATAGAGGTACAAACATTGACTTGTTGGAATGCAACTGGAAAACAGAGATTTTCTGGAGTTCTTGAGATGGGTGGCTAATGTGGCAAATGGGAGAAGATCTGTGTTCATTCAGAGTAGGGTCTCTTTATCCTGACATGGAGATTTTCTGTTCCTAATGCTGGGCAACTCCTGTCCCATTTGCCTTGTAATACCAGGAGATTCTTGCATTCACATCTTCCTTGGAAAGGAGTTTTACATGTACATAAGGAGGAGAGAACTGTCTCCTCAGCATTAAAGACAGGTATAAAACACATTTAAAAGTTCTCACTCTCTGGCAATTCATAAACGTACCTTTGAAAATAGATAGGAAGATACTCACATAAAGATCAATGTGAGTGAAGTAAAAAGCACTTCCATAAATCTATTTTTTAAGGGAAGGAAAATTTAGTTTAAAGTTGCTTTGCAACACCTATGACCCCAAAAGACTTATTGAAAGACTTTTCTACTCCTGAAGGATTGTAAAAATGGAGATGGAGAAGGCTTACACAAGGAAAGGTTCTCAGGATCCAGATCCTCATGTGGCCAGGCATTTCAGTGTCTACACAGAATTATTTATCTTCTTTTCCAGCCTGGTGAGTGTGTTTGAGCAGCTCCACACACTCAGGAAAAAGTTAAAACTAAACTATTAAGTTTGTTTCCTTTGTGTCTAACCTACTGCTTCCAGGCTACACTTGCTTCGTACATTCTGTTGGTGAAGAGGGCAAGTCCTCACTGTGGAAATTACTGTGTGGTCCCCTTGTCTCCTGCTTTGTACTTCAGTTGCTCTTTTTAACATAACTTTGTCTAAAGATTGTCATGAGAAAGGAGTCAAACACTGTCATAGTTATGCTGGCAAGGAAGAAAGACTCCTTGGAGGGAAATTGCTGATCATACTCCATAGGATCCCTGCCTAGACTCCCCAATCTGCTTTGCACCTTGACTCAACGATTCATTAGCAGAAGACCTATGTGTGAGCAGGCACTAGGTCTGTTATGTTTTGTTGTAGAAACGTGCTTCCCAAGTGGAAACCTAGATGTTACTGTCCAAATTGCTGTCCTGCCTGGAAGTCTTTAAAACATACCACTAGACTCCTTAACAAGTGGTAATTATGAAAGTCAACATGAATATTTCAAGCTGACTATAAATGCTCACTGTTAAAAACTAAGTACCTCTTACTTTCTGATCCCTTTTTCCTTAGATTTTGTATAGACAAAACAGACATAGCAAAACTCATATACTGGAGACAAACAACACTTCAGCTGAACTTCTGGTACCTTTTGAAGAAGATTATCTCATAGAAATCAGAACAGTCAGTGATGGTGGGGACGGCAGCAGCAGTGAGGAAATTAGGATTCCAAAAATATCGAGTACGTGAGATTTTAATTTTATTTTTTTCCCCACTGAGTGTTATTACATAACAAGAAATCTGTGTGCCTCTAAAACCTACAATGGATTACCAGACTTTCCAATACCACAGGTGGTCTCCCTCCCATTGCTTTGTAATGCTGGGAATACTTAGATTAGTCTCTGGTAACTTGCATTCATTAGTGGAGAAAGTATTTTGCACAACACTTAGGTGTGACCTTAGTTTTAGTGTAGGTCTCCATCTACCCTGGCCTACACTAAATAAAGAAATAAGCTTTGTTATTAAAGTTGGAGCTGCTACTCTCATGTAATGTGGCTCTGAACCTGCTCTGGAGCTGCTGCTGCTGAGACAGGTCTTCAGTCCTGCTCTGCAGCTGTGGGGGGGCTTCAGTCTCTGCCCTCATAAATACCTTATTATACTTGCAAATTGAAGCTTAGTTTTTGCAATGAATTACCCAACACCTTCCTGAAGGTAGATATTCACAGGAAAGGTGGGAAGCTGATTCAGGCCCACACTCTATGGAGCTGCTGCTGCTACGTAAAAAAAGAAATAAGGAAATAGAAATAACATTTGTGAATAACATTTCATTTTGGAAACAGAACCCAGGTGACTGTTATGCTGGAATACATAGACCATTTTCTTCTTTTGACACAAGTTTACTTATATATTCTTGTATTTTTACAGGTTTAAGCTCCAGAGGAATAAAATTAAGGGCAAACCATATACTGGCACCTGGGATCCTGCTACTGGGTTCTCTTCTTATGCACCCTCTTCCTTGATGATTAAAGCAACGTTCAGCCATGGACTTTGAAAAATAAACCATGTGTAGATTTTATCTTAATACTTCACCATGACTAACATTCCTGGTAAAGAAAAATAGTAGGGATGGGGGAGGGGCATAGAAGAGGTGTATTATTATGAAAACTTCAAGTATCGATATTAAATTAATTTTTTAAAAACTAAGCTTTGAAATGATTGGATAAATATACATGCATTAATTAAATGGAGTGGTGCCAAATGTAACTTGAGATTGGGAGGAGAGTGGCCTCAAACTTTTTACAAGCAGTAGTTCTTATTGCAGCTGCAACATCATGGTATGTTGGGCATGAAAGGCCAATGCCAAGCTGTTATAACTGAGAGAAGAGCAGGCTTGCACTTGCTTGTGATGTGGATATTACTTATCTCATGTTCTTCAGTATAAGCTGTAAAAAAACCCCCACTTTCAATTAAATAAAAAGTATTTGTTTAATTTTTGCACTTGTTTGTATTACAGAGAAAGTCATACTATATATTATATGAAATGTACCATGCAAATTTCTTCAGAAAAGGGAAACTTAAATAAGAGAAATCGTATGTACCAACCCAAAGTCCATTCAATTCAAGAGAAAGACTTTCAGTGGCATCAGTGAGCCTTGAACCAGGTCTGATTGAGACAGAACAGTACCTCTTATAATACAAGATACTTTACATATCCTGAAAGGCATTTTAAAGGACTTTTTCATGCAAAGACTATTCTGACCAACAAAACCAGCAGAGATGCTGAATGCTTTTTTTGAAGGGAGGTTGAAATACATCAGTCTTCAAGCAGGTTTTGTTGCTCTCTTACCTGATATTGTTATTCTTTGCTGTAGCTTGAAAGTGTAGATTCATCTTTGGGCTGTCTACAGAAGGCAAATGAGAAGACCATTGATTTTAATCATTTTGAATTACAAATAAAAGCATCTAACTAAGCCCTGAAATCTATTGAGTTATTGGCATGATAAACACCAGAGTGAGCATGGCTTTCAAGTCAGTAGATATCACTCAAAAGTGAAGCCATACTGGTGTCAGTTTTAACAGCATCCAACAAAAAGTACTTCTTGTCTCTTCTCATTACTGGGGGACCTTCTCTTCCTTCCTGCTTTACTCTGGGATACATTTTCTTTTCACCATTGTCAAATATGCATTGTGGTTTTATAACCTTTCACAACTACAAATGAATCAAATCCTCCCCCTGATATTTTTAAAAGAAAAAGTTTCACATGGGAGTGGTGATGTGCAAGCACGTGAATGGGCAAAAGGAAGGAGGTTATGTGTGTGCTACTACTCCTTCAAACAGTGGATTAAACATCCTGCTTCTCCATGGGTATGGGAGGCCAAATTGGCAGCAAGAGACTCTAAAATGTAACTTGGTATAAGAAGCTACCCAAACTGTGGTACCTGGGGTTACTCACAAAGCCCATGTGCAGGACCTCCAGGGAGAACTCCACACACACTGACACGAAATCAAATCACAACTGATAAAACCATTGCAGAAGGGTGCCTTGTGGAAGGGTGTCCGATGTTGATTCAAGGACTCCAGAAGATGAAAGGGATATTAAGTCCCTAGGACAAGGAGTTTCACTTGTTGGGGTCACCATGAAGCATTTGCATCTCTTGTTGGCACTAGCAAAGCCAAAAGACCATGCTTCACGTCCTCGTGGCTGTAGAGTTGCAGTCTTATGAATGAAGTGACTGCAGAAGCTCGGGCTGTTTACTGTGGATAAGGAAATGTCACCTACACCTGGTGATGTTTAATAATCCCCACACTGGATTCAGCAAAGCCTCTCATGGAGTTGACCACAATTTGGTGGAGCTCTGATAGAGCTTTTGCATCATCACCTCCCAGCAGGTCTCCAGCAAGAGCTGCCCTCTGCCATGGAAACTTGCAGACCTTCTTGTGTCCATTAAGCAATGAATATGTATTTTTTCCTGTTAAATTCATCTAAAATTCTCATATTTTAGAACATAAATGCAATCCTTCTGTTAAGTTTAAACAAAACAGCTTGCTTTGCTCTTTAAGCAAAAAGAGCTTTTCTGCAGAGCATTTATACAACTGAATAGAAGGCCTGATAGATGCTTAATTACAGGGAAGCTCTAGAAATATAATGCCACTTTTAGAAGGCTGTCCCCTGGGTTTTCTACAAAGATGCTAATCGCAGGAGTTATTAGGAAGCAGTTTAACATAGTGTTCAAAAGCAGAGAACAGCAGAAAAATAAGTGGATATAGTATTAAAAGTCTTGATAATACCCTAATGAAGTAAAAAGCATTTTTTTTTCTTTGCAGTGAAACTAAACAATGAATCATTTTGTCAGATTTGTTTTCATTTCTGGACACATTACTGACGTTCTTTGCAAGGTGCTTTTCTCACTGTAGAAGATACTTTTCAAAATCAGGCTCTTTATGTCTCCAGTGTTTAACCTCATAATTGCTACATTCACCCTGTTTTGTAATCCCCATGGGAGTAGCCCTTTTTAAAGTGAGGGACAATTTAGGAAGACCACTTAGATGAGTAAAGCTATTTGCTTTGGATTAGTGAATGACTATTCCGCCTTGGGAGAGGAACTTATAGGCCTTAAGGTCTTAAATCTTCCCTAAATGTGGACTTAGGTACTTCTAGGTAGGCTTAAATCTTAAGTTCTCCTTAAATCAGTGTAGTCCTCTAACTTGTGTGGGTTCATTTCCTTGTCTTTGGCTCCCCATTTCTTTTTTGGTTTTCACTAGAACGAACTGATGTCTGAGCTGCCCAAAGCAGTGAAAGTCCAGCTCTCCTTTTTATGTGAAAATGTTATTAAAGCACCTGATGCTGCTGCAGAAGGAGTTCAGATGACTGGCAGCTTTCATTAAAAGAAAAAAAAAAAGTCAAAAAATAGTTTTGTCACTCATGGTTGCAGGACAAAGTTTGAAAATAGGAACAGTATAAATCCCCTAAAAACCAGAAGTCAAAATGAAAAGTGGAAAAGGTAGGACAAAAAAACCATTGCAGTGCTTCTGATTTTAGGAAGCTGAATTAAAAACCCCACTCACAGCTGCCCAATGCAGGAAACCTTAGGCTTAGTCTTACCAGGTTTAGAGGCACTAGATCAAATGACAGACCAGCCTAAGTTTTAAAATATCTGGAAGAGTAATACCAATTTTATTTTGATAACCTAAGCAAAGTACCAAAAAATGAAAAAGAGTCACAGTCAGAGATTTTCATTTTAAATTTAACACATCAACAAAATATTTCTCCATGAAAAAAGCAATTTTGAGTCTATCCAAATGTTTCCATTCACTCGTAACACAATGTTTCTTTGTGATTTAAGAGTATTTAAACTTTTTTAATGCCTTCCTCCTTCTTTATAAGGCAATTTTTGAATATGAATGCCAAGAAACTAAATAAAATAGCCCATGTGTGCTATTGTACCAGCCCCTAAATCAACATTATCCTGAAGTGCAGAAACACTCCGTGTTTTCTGCAGGTCATTGGAATGCAGCCCTGGTGACAACTTGACACAGAGCTCTAAATCACACTTACGTATAAATATGTTGTAAAAGCAGAAAAAAAAAAGATTTTATTAATATCTGACTGCACTGCAATCGCAGAGAATTCCCCCCAGTGATTTGCAGAGCCTGTGTGGAAGAGAGAGAGAATTAATCTGCTCAGAGAGGTTTTGGGATGCACTGGGCTGTCACGGGTGAATGTCTGGGGAACCTGCTTCCCACCCAAGCAAAAGCTAGGGCAGAACTTGTCCTGCTCTGAATAAACCAATACCTTTGATCCATTGCAGCACTGGGCACCATCTGCCATCACCTCCCTGGAAGCACCTCAAAACCCTACACAGGGTTTCAAGTGCCGGTGCAGGTGCAGCCACCACTTTGGGCAAACGTGGTGTGAGGTAACACTAGCCATGGACTATGGAGCTATTGAGTGAGGATGATGGGCTCTTCAAAGCACAGGTAACATGGGAATGTGCATTGCCCCATGGTCTGTGCATTATTTATGCCAAGGAGTGGTAGAGCTTACCTCAGCCCTGCCACTGAGTGTGTACTGATGGAGGGCTGCCACATGCAGGACTGTTACAGACCCAAGGTGTTAAAGAATGGCAAATTATGTGTTCAGAAGTGTCTGCCTGTCTAAAAATTTAAATAAGGTTGCAGAGCCCTGGTACATGTGTGTATATATACATACAGATAAAAAACCCACCCCTGGTCATCTTCAGGGTATATGCAAGGATTTGGCATTTCTCTTGCTCTGATCATTATCTAATCTAAAAGCTGAGGGGGGGGGATGGGGTGTGTATGTGTGTGTGTGTAAATCCATGCTATTAAAATAGCTTGTATAAAATCTTTCTTGGAGAAATTTACTATGTAGAAAAGGTCAGTTGGACATCTTGACAGCATGGTAAAAAAAAAAGGCCTCTAAATGGCTTCAGTCACTCAGGTTTTGTTTTTCTTAATATGAACTTCTTCTTTTTATCAGTTCCTAGCACTTAGTACTTGAAGATATGCCTGATGTAGCAATTAAAATGTCATATTAATAATAGCGTTATGTATAATTTCTTTACTTAACCTATTCTATACATGCCCATATATTTCAGTGCTGAAAAATGACTACAAATATCTCTCATCCTTTGAGAACAAATTGGAATAATTCTGAAACACAAAAGGCTGCCAGAAGATCCCTGTTAGTACCCAAGTTTCTCACAAGATACTTTCAAGTTTACAGAATATTTGTGCTTGAGTAAATACAGGTTCTACAGATGGTGTGGGAGATGGTCCTGGTTAGTTAGAGGTGCTGCCTTGGACATGGCTGGTATGACCCTGCTAAGTGTAGCTCTATTTATTAAGTACTAGAATTCTATAAGCATGAAGCGCCCCTTCACCCCTCGCCCAGCGCTGGTGCTCATCCCCTCTGTGCTCCCACCAATGCCATGTACAGCTTCTTAGCTAAAATCACCTCCTAACAATTATTTCCTCTTCAACAACACATTCAGACCCACAGCAAAGAGCCCAACACAAATTGTCATGAATTACAGTCCCGTTTGTTTGCCAGCCACACACACAGAGGACAGTGAGGGACAGATTGCTGCCAGCCACGCCGCTGCTGCGAAGCCAGTTTCTCAAGGCACAACCCTTTTCTTCCCTTATAAGCAATGTGCCTGCAGTCTCTGGCAGTGATCTCAGTGGGACTGCTATCATGGCAATATGTAAAATAAAAACATGAGATGCTTAGCTTCAGGGTTTTATAAAAAATTGAGATGCCCAGGGGGAGATAAACCCACAGCTGTTGGGGCCATGACATAACCAGATCGCAGCCCGGGCTGTGCACCCCTTCCTGTTCATCCTGCCCTTCCCTCCTGAGGATGCTAGAAATCCCCTGTCACCAGTGGTTTGGAGTTAAGGGCTATTTTCTGGGGCTCTCATTGAAGTAAACCTCACATATGAGAGTGTGTGAGCAGTGCTAGCGTGATTTAATTACATTATTCTGCAGCCCTGCCATCCCAGAGATTTTAAAGAGAAACAGCACAAATCTTTCACGTGTCCCCCTGCCCCCAGTAGATTTAAAGCCTATGCAGTTTGAGTGGGTTTAGAATTTATTTGAAAGCCTTCTTGCACCGGTACAATTTATCCACAGAGATCAGCAGTTTACATCGTATTGATTAATGTGGCTATTGACTTATTCTGTGATTGTACTGGCCGGGTATATCCAGTACTGGAAAGTGCTATTTTCCAGGAGTGATTGACTTCTTTCTTTATTGACTAAAATGAGCTGATAAAAATCATCCACTGACTGAGCTAGAAGTACTTTTTTTGTATTCCTGCTTCTAGCAGAAAAAGTAGGAGACAAACGCTGGTGCAGAGCAGAGGAGAGAAGTTCAGAGGCTCAGCCCCCACAACGTTGCCCTGACTGGACTAAATCCAGCCCCCAGACTTAGTGATGAGGAAACAAGCTGGAAGGCTTGGATGGTAAAAAGACAGGCAGGCATTTGAATTTTGAAGAAGAGGATTAAGCTGCTGCTCACTCTGCTGACTTCAACCGGTGAACAAGTTCTTCAGAGCCTGTCAGTGATTCCAGTGCTGGTATCTCTGGCTGCTTCATCCAGTAAGAGACTGGGAGCTCCTCAGGGACACAGGCCAGTGGTTGAACTTGGTGGTGTTCAGTTAACAGTTAGTCTTGATGACCTTAAAGCTGTTTTCCAACCAAAACAATTGTATGATTCCAAGGAGGAAAGGCTTGAGGCTTCCCAAAGTCTCCCAGAGGATGAAAAGTTGCTTGTTTTGTATTAGGAAACACACTATCTGCACCCAGCCAAGTTAGAGCTAGTCCTGGCACCTCTGCTAGGCAGAATCACAGAGTCACATGGTTGGAAAAGACTTTTAAGCCCATCAAGTCCAACTGTACCTGTCCTCTACTAACCCATATCCCTGAGCAGTTCATCTACCCGTCTTTAAATACATCCAGGGTCCATGACTTAACCCCTCCCTGGGCAACCTGTTCCAGTGCCCGATAACCCTTTTGGTGAAGGATTTTTCCCTAACATCTGAGCTGACCCTGCCCTGGGCAGCTTGAGGCCATTTCCCCTTGTCCTATCACCTGTTGCTTGTGCAAAGAGACCATCACACACTTCTCTGCACCCTCCTGTCAGGTAATTATAGGTAGTGATAAGGTCTCCCCTCAGCCTCCTCTTCTCCAGGCTGAACACCCCCAGGTTCCTCAGCTGCTCCTTGGAAGGTTTGCAATGGTGCTGTCAGATGGATGGTGCTTTACAGTGCCATTTCTCATGGTTGTTCTGGAGTTTTCCCAACTGAAGGAAAGGGTCCCGTGCCCCCGAGCATTGGACTGGTTACACAGCATGGGCTTCTAGCTCTTCTGGTGGAGCTGTTCTCTCAGGCCACCCTGGCTACAGGAAGTCCACGTACCTGGGTCATGCCACCAAATCCACCCCACCACCCATGGAAAGTACTGTGGCTTCCTTCAACTTCTCTATTTAATTAGGAGCTTAGAAAACAGAAATAACTTCAAAAGCAGGTATTCTTGTGGGTAAATTCTCTCTCATTTCAGGCTGTCTGTCAAACCAGGCTTCAAATATCCTGCAGAATTTCTCAAAAAATTAGAACCAACCAAAAAACAAGCAAGCAAACCCATACATCAAATACTGCAATTTTTTTTCCACCCCACTGAGGATTCAGTGCTTCTTTTATGATGACAAATTTCAAACAGCATTAAGACTCCTGAAGAATCTTGCACAGGAACCATAGTAGAGCAGGGGGAAGAGAGACCCACAAAAGGCCAAACGAAGAAGTATGGAAACAAATACGAAAAGAAAAAGAGAAAACTTTGTCTCAAACTCAGCAGCAAAAGACACAGCAGCAAATTTGTCAGCCCCTCTCCACCCACACCAGCCACCAAGGAGTGCCAAAGCTGGCTCCTCTTTGATTTTAAACGAGCCCTCAAAGCCAAAAGCTACTTCAAATAACCGTATGCCAGTATAGCTAAATTACAGCAAACATACAGCAGCATCAGAGGGACAGATCAATTGTTAAAGCCCTAGGAAAAAAAGAAGAAGGTGGGCAGCTGCAGAAAAGTTCTGCTCTAGCTGACAGTTTTTCCTGCTTGGTTTTGGGTGTTTTTTTAAAATAAAATAAAATAGAATGGGAAAGCAATGATCAGCTCTGAGCATCCAGAAATTTGGTGGTTCAATCATTATTTGATTTTATGAGCTTGTTGGAAGGAACAGCATTTTACTGAGTGGGGTTTCATAACAACGCTTTTGCTTACTCAGGGTCAGGAAAGGGGCAGAGGAATATCAGGGCTATTGTCCCATTAAGGGCGATGCTCCTCACCACCACTTCTCCAGCTCAAAAGCTGCTATTAAAGAGGCCACTTTCCTGCACACTGCTGGAATTGAAGCTAAAATAAAATATATCCTTCACTTTCCTGTGTGATGACAATTGGCAGCACTTGTGCTAAAGCTGGTTGGAAAACGTTTTGTGAAAGTGTTTCCCATCGGAGAACACTGGTTTTTTGCAGAGCAAAACATTAACAGGAACATGCTGATTTTTGATGTTTTCAGGAAATATATTTCCCAGTGACTCAGATTGAAACTGAATAATTTTTTTTTCAATGTCTCTGATTCTCTGATTATTTTTTTTCCTTATGATGCATGCACTGTTTTGCTGCATATAAATATTTTACGTAGTATTTTTGTTAGTGATGGATCTGGTTTCATACAACCCTCCCACTCCAGGTTTCACAGATGTGCACAAGTGCAGACACACACAATTTTACGTTGCATTAGAAAATAATAACGTTTCTCCAGCATTGCTGGAAGTAAAGAGGTTTTTCTAATGCTTTCAAAAATAATAGCTCAGAATAAATTGTTGAACCATTCCTGTTTTCATTCTCACTTACAGAGGTGAGAAACTTCAGAGGTGTCCAGAGGATGAAACTTTTTTTACTCTTATTTCATGTCCTCTATTCTGCATAAGGTCTCCTAGTGAGTATTGCTATATTTACTTTTAGATATATATGTACTTAATATATTTATATATAGGCCTTATGTAATGAAATATGTAAAGTAAAATCACTACAAATCAAGAAATAGCTTCTACAGAGAATGTCTAAACACCTCCACTGTTCCAGTTCAGAGATGCTCTCTAGGTTTAATTTCTAATAGCTCTTCATTTCTCCCAGTCAGAAAGATTTTAAAATTTCTCCTAAATTCTAAACCACATAACTTTTCCTCCTGTTTGGTACACACACCCCTCTTTCCCCATATCTATCACAACTATCTGTTAGAAGAGAGGTACTGTGTTCTGTGCCTACTGTGCTGATTGGCAAAAGGTAAAGTTTGTTTTTTAAGTAATGGATTTAATGCAGGGAATGGTTTGAGTTTATGGCTTTACATTAGGTTTCACTCTTTTCCTCAGGATGAATTTCTGTCACCAAAGAGTGAATGGACAGCTCCAAAATTGCTGCAGGCAGCAGTAGGTGCAGCATTTGAGGCACAAGCATCCCCTGCAGTTACACACACCCACCCTTGGCACCCACAGAGGAGTTGAGGGCACTTAGGAAATATAAAATTCAAAATAAAATGTAGTATCTAAATGATCTTTCATATATATGTAAATAATATATATATATTAAAGTATTTACACACACATACAGATATATATATGAGGAGCAGAAAACAGAGCACTGTGTAATGAAAAGAATAATACATTTTTTATTTTCCCTCTCTCCCCAAGCAGGAAAATCAAAAGAGTGATTCTGCAATAGCAGGCAGTGTCTAGCAGCAGCCACTGGGATCTAGGGCTGACAATAATTTGTCTAATTTAACTATGGCACTACTTTCATAAGTATGAGCTCCCAATCGTTTCTCTGCATTAGGGGATGTGTGTGTTTCCCCCATTACCCCTTCCCCCAACCACTGGAAGATTTCTTCTATAAATACATCCAGCTATAAATACATCCCTGGCTCTCTTGCTTGTTAGTTGTTCTGAGGAAATAAAACGATAACACGCCTTGCTCTTTAAAACTTTGTTTACAAAGCAGCTTCATAAAACCACTAAAAGGCACATATGAAATAAAGTCATGGCCGTTCCTCACCATCGTGCCAGCCCTACAAATTGATTCTTTTTTTTTTTTTTTTTTTAAATTAAAGACATCAACTATAGTATGGCCACTTTGTGGCAGTTCACCACTTTAAGTAAAATAAGCCTGCAGCACTTAGTGATTCGTAAGCACTCAGGGCTATGCTGGTGCATACCTTGGCATTTAATAAAATTAAATAGCCCTGGCAATGCAGTGCCATCGGTTTTTAATCAGTACAATATCCAGTGTTTAATAAGGCTTTCGGCATCCTTCATGGAGGCCAGGGCACTGCCTGATTATCTGTGAGCCTCTCCCAGCCAAGCACCCACTGGCAGACAGACATCTGCCCTCCGAGGATGGGAAATTCTGCTTTGGGTAACACATCCTGAGAGGGGATCTTATCAATGCTTATAAGTGTGGGACACAAGGGAAATGGCCAGCCTCTTTTCTATGGTCTGTGGGGACAGGACAAGGGGCAATGGCTGCAAGTTGGAGCACAGGGTATTCCTCACCAATATGTGGAAGAACTTCTTCCCAGTGAAGATGACGGAGCCCTCGGACAAGCTGCCCAGGGGGATGGTGGAGTCTCCTTCTCTGGAGATATTCCAGACCCATCTGGATGCCAACTTGTGCCACCTGTCCTAGGGACGCTGCTTTGGCAGGGGGGTTGGACCTGATGAGCTCTGGAGGCCCCTTCCAACCCCTACGATGCTACGATTCTGTGATCATATGTGCCTTTATCAGACATACTTGATTTTTGTGACATTCCTTTTGAGGCCTAAGTACATAAACACCCACATATTTTTCCACACAAAGTCTTCATTAAAGCTACTTGTTGGTAACCAAAGACCTGTGAGTAGTTTAGAGACTCTCAGACAGAAACGTGAATGCCTATATGTTCTTAAAGAGCTGCCAAAAATGTAGGTCTCTGCTGGGGCCACAAAGAAATGGATTTTTAATGCTTTCCAGTTTTCTTTGGGGGTTTTCTGTGGGTTTTCATTTTTGTTCTGTTTCTGGTTGGGAACAAACAAACAAAAAAATCTAAAAAATTCTAATTTGCTAGCGAGAGTGTTTTCATGTTTCACCATTCACTTAGTGCTTTAGCATAATATTTAACATTTAGATCATGTGAGACAGACTTTTAAAGCAAAACAGAATTTTAAAAAAGAAAAATGGGAACATTCATTTGGTTGGACACTGAAACATGGTGGCTTTGGGGTTTTTTCCCCATCAGGAACACATTTTCTTCAGCTTTATTCTTGCAAAACAACTCTATTTTTGCAGGCAACAGGCACTGCCAAATCCTCCTGACCAGATTTCCTGAGATCTGTGTTCACTAGAGCAGCAGAAGCCAAAAGAGGCAGGAAAACGCTCTCGGTGTTATTCTGCAGTTGTTCTTGGTCCCTGCGGGAGCTTCATGCGTTGGGCTCATCCCTTCAGGGGGGTCGGTAGGAGATGCCAGCCAACCCCTCTCCAAAACAACATTTGTTCTGGGAGCCACACTTTGGCTGCTTCCCCCGAGTTTTTGTTTCTACCCTCATCATGACAACTGTTGAGTGGAAATAATTTTAAATTAGGGAAAGAAATTACCAAAACACAGATAAATATCCACAAATATCTCCTACATAATTTTTATTCTGCAAAGATTAATGTATGAGAAGAAGTGATTAATTCAAGCTTTACTTCGCAGATGATCTCTCAGGCCTAACTGGGTACATGCACAGTCAATATTTTGGAAATGTTTTGATTAATAAATCTTTATATAGCCCACTGCAACTTTGTAGATTTAAATTGATGCTTGCACTATTCGGAAAGCATACTGATTTTCTCCGTGTGGTTTCCTGACTCAGGCTTCTTAGCCCAAAGTGAAGAAGACAAAATAAATGCAGTTGAGCACAAAACCTTTTCATAGAATCATAGAATCATAGAATGGACCCCAAGGATCACAGAGCTCCAACCCCCCTGCCACAGGCAGGGCCACCAACCTCCAGGCCTGGATCTACACAAGGTTGCCCAGGGCCCCATCCAACCTGGCCTTGGACACCTCCAGGGATGGGGCATCCACCCCCTCTCTGGGCAGCCCGTTCCAGCCCCTCACCACTCTCTCTGTAAAGAACTTCCCCCTAATATCTAATTTAAACCTTCCTTCCTTTAGCTTTAACCCATTCCCCCTTGTCCTGTCATTGTCTACCCTTTTAAAAAGTTGATTCCCTTCCTGTTTGTATGCTCTCTTTGCTTTTGCCACTTAAATATAGGCATAGGGGTATAGAAATATTAGAAGGCCGCTACGTTCTGGGCAGAAGAAGCTGCACCACTGCAGTCCCCTCCAGGCCAGCCCATCTTTGCCTGGCTCTGGGTCACCCATGCAGGGTATCTGCTGCTCCAAAAGCAAATGCATCAGCAGGTGCCCAGCATCACTTTCATCCCAGCTCACCACATTTACAAAATACAGAGCAAGGACCAACAGCCCTCTGACATTGCCCTCTGTTAGGAGAGTGGCTCAGGGAGGAGAACAGCCCTCGAGCATCCACAGGGATGGGGCACATTTCTATGCAAGCTCGCATACCCAAGATGTTCTTCTTTAATGCTGTAGAATAAGTTCTTTCATGCTTTGCTATTTGCTTTGACTTTTGTTTAATGCCACAAGTACAGAGTGATTCACCTCTGGTTTGCAAGGGCTTTCAAATAACCTTTGAGCATGAAAGGCCCAGCGGAGGCACAGATGAGCAGTGCTCATCATGGGAGCTTGGTGTGAGGAACCCAGAAACTCACCCCACTTCCTCTGTCAGGTTTGCATGGGGGCAATGCCACCCTACCATGCTTGGACACTTCTGTTGAATGCTGTTGTCAGAGCTATGTTTAGATGAAGAACTTTCCAGTCTGACTATTGAGGGGAAATTACTTTGTTAATAATCTTGGTCTGAGTGAGTTAAGGGACGCTGAAAGGCTTGTGAGATGTTCCTGTCAGGGGGAGAAACCAATCTCTTTGTCAATGCCCTACCACTTAAGGAAAAAAAATACAATACAAAACCAGCGATGGCTCATGGCACCCAACTGCCTCAAACACTGGCCGCCGCTTTTTCTCACAGCTCCATATGTACCTCCCAGAGCCTCTGATCCTCTTCACTTTCTTTCTTGGTCGTATTTTCAGTCCCCTCATGCACTCCTTGTCTCTCCTCTTGGCACTTCTGCAAACACAGACACAGATCCATACAAGCCATCCATCTATAATCAGAGACATGTCTCTGAACTGTTCAGTGCCTGCAGCTTGGGTGTTTTCAGTGGCCAGCACTGGGTTTTCACCGTTGATCCCTGTTGTTTCCAGTTTTTATGACTAAAAAAGAACTTAGCAACTTCTTCCATCTATTCAGACTGAAGTTTAGATGTTACATCCAGTGACTTTTCTAAAACTTCACCTTAATCTTCTGAGTCTCCTTCTCTGGAGATATTCAAGACTTGTCTGGACCCCTATCTGGGCAATATGAGCTGGGCAGCTGCTTTGGCAGGGGGGTTGGACGCGATGACCTCTCGAGGTCCCTTCCAACCCCTGTGATTCTGTGATTCTGTGAAATACAACGGGCACCATAATTTTACATTTAATGGCTCCCCAAAAGTTGTCATTTTTTATGAAGAAGTCACCAGAAAAGCACTCAAGTGCCAGACAGAAAGCTCAGTATCATCTTTTTAATAGTAATGGAGTATATTAATGAGAAAAAGTTGGACCTCAGCATTATAACTCTTCCAGCAGATATTATCGTTATGTGCATTTCACATTATTACTAATTTTGTATTCAGCATACCAGGACCATTAATTCAGATTTAGTCTGCAGCTGAATAAGCCAGATTGCTTAAGAAAATAAAGGTCTCTATTACTTTTTATAGTGTTGAAATTAATTTACAGTTCCAGATTGTGATAACTAAAATTGAGAATTAAAACTATATTTGCTACCTGAGATTTCCCAGAGATTAGCATTCACGAGGCTGTAAAAATATTAACTACTTTAAATAATGCTTGCAATATTTCTAGGGTTATAAAGCATCTTCCCTTAGCTCGTTTTAATTTATTTAGCATCTATCTCTTTAAGCCTTCCTTTTAGCATGTTCACACCACTGGAAGATTAGACTGAGATTATTGCATTAAGAGAAATGCTATTTACAGCGACAGCGTGTAATACAATATGTATTTCCAGAGGCTTTGAAAGGCATGGAAATAAAAATTTTAATGATGTCTTTAAGGGCTCTCAGGTTGCCTTTTGTGCTACAAGAAAAGTTGAAGTTGAGTAGAATTTCTGAAGTGGAATGGCATCGAGTCAGCAGTGGAGTAGATAAAGCCTTCATAGGAAAAGGGGAACTCAATAAAAACACACAAAAAGGCAACGTTATTTCTGGATTAATCTCTGAGCATCACAAGAAGCCCAGAAGAGAGAAGCAGGGGAAATGGAGAGCTGGAGTCTTCAAACGAAGCCAGTGGACACTGTAAGATCCTTCATGCTTCCCTAGTAGTTGTCTCAGTCTCTGCTGACAATCACACAATTCCTTCTGCTCTTGGTGGGGTGCGGTGTGCTGCCCATCCTCATCCCTACTACCCCCCCCTCTGCAGCTCCAGGCAGTGAGCATTGCCCCTTCACTGTGTGTGCCCAGTTGTTTCTGGGTGAAAGCATTAAAAAAAAGAAAAACCCAACACAATTGCTACCCAAGAAAGGGGAACAATTTTAACATTTATATATGCAGAGCTTTTTGAGTCCTCACTCTGTACCCAACCCCTCAATTCCGCCTGTCAGAAATACACTTCTGGAAATGAATGAAAGGCTGAGCCCCTTATAAAACTGGTTGATACAAGCAGCTGAAGCTGAAAGAAAACCATCAAATTTCATAAGAAAATTGGGCGAGTTGGACATGGTGTCATTGTAGGATCAGGTTCTCAGTCAGTAACATCTGTTCTAATATGTCCCTTGTAGACAGAGGAAAATGGGATTTAAATTTAAATCCATAGATTGAAGAAGCAGAGTAGCAGCTTCGTAGCTAGCAAGGTGCAATACTTCCTTAGAGGGGTCAGTAAAGTCTTACCCAATTTTGATATTTACTGATTTAATGAAATTTCTGCTTAATTGTATCTGTTCAGATGTTCAGAACTGAACAGCCACGCAGCAGCTGATAGAACAGTTTGCTGGATTCTTTAAACATTAATTTTGATTTGAGGGGCACAGATGAAGTGATTGGGAGGATGTTTTGTTGAGGGAGCTGCTATGATAAGCTGTCAAGTACTGCTAGGACTATGTATGATGGTAAATCATTTTGCAGCTCTCCTGAAATAGCAAGTTTGGGAAAAAGCTTGACCATCCTTCCATGTAGACATCATTTCCTTTGGATACCACTGAGGAAGAAATCACGTTCCCAAAGACTTTTACTTTGCTTACATTAATACTGATTTTTATGATCTTTAGTTGGAGGGGTTTGCATAAGGGATTTTAGGGCAATGGCATCTCAAGCTGAGATTTCAACAGCTGAGTTCAGACTCTGAAACCACAGAAATAGCACTGCCTAGAGTTTCAATTTTAAAAAAAAAGATAAAGAAAAAAAGAAAATATACTGTTCTTAATTCTGAAGGCTAGAACCCAAATGCCTGAGTTTCATTTTATGAAAATTGTCCTTACATCATGAGCAAGCCTCCTGTGTTCCATGGCTGTGCCTTTGCAATAATGGTTTAAAATGGAAACATTTATTTTTCCCCAGTTTTTAGTAGCTACAGAAGAAGCAGGGGGCTAATTACCAATACTGAGCTGCAAGGGTCAGATTGAGAGGAAAAAATGAAACTAAATGTTTCAGAAAATAGGTGAAGGATCCTGCTGTGGCAAATTTGGATGATTTAGCCCAGTGCTGTGGGGTTTTTTTTTTCCCCTGTAATCTATAAGTTACAGTAGAGTCAGTGCTCTTAGAGCATCGAGCTGGAACTAGCAACTGCACATAAAGAGACACAATTAGAACTGGACAAAACAGCTTATTAAAAGATTGAAGGGTTGTTTTCCCATTAAAAACAATCTGTGTTTAAATTTAAATGTATATAAAATCAGCACCTGAGAATACAGACTCGTGTTCACAATAGAAATACACCTCAGCTGCACTTGAGACACCTTCAATCCCTGGGGCTCTTTTACTGCACACAGGATGTCCTCTTAAAGAGCAGTATCCAAAATAGGTCATTGAAGGAGGAAAGGACCGAGTTTAAAATTATTTTCTCAGTGAGTTATGCTTCCATGTCATCCTAAGATCCTAGCAGGGGAAGCTGTGTAGGACTTTGGCATGTCTTTTGAAGACAGCCTCACTGTGACATTATTGTCTCATATAAAGGGCAAAATGATAAAAAAATTGCCCAAATCTTTCAGTGAGTCAGGAGAGTGAGCCCTTGGGCTTTAAAATCATAGCTATAAAATAACTGAAAAGCACCGCAGGGCTGGTAGAGCTGCCTTATGAGCCCACCTGGTGCTGCTCCCCCCATGCTCTGTCCTGGTCTCCCTCCCTGACCCTGCACTGCGGCCTGGGGGACGTGCCTCCTGTACACCTGACAGGACAATCGTGAAGGGCCTGGTTAGATCGATTTCAACAGAGCCTAGAGCAGCAGTAGGAGACCAGTGGAGTCATTGCAGGACATCTGAAGGCCTGGTTTCCCCCTTCGTGGTAGACAGCCCAGTAGGTCTGCAAGAGCAGATGGGATTTGGCTCCAACTCTCAACTGGGAGCCCTTATGCAGCCAAAGTAGGCTGAAGACACTGGCACACAGAAAGCTTTCCAGAAATGTGTGGATACTGATTGAGTTTTTCCATCTAGAAGAAAGCTGTTGGACCATTCCAGATTCAAAAATTAGTTAGGACCATGCAGGAGCACCCTCCTTCCTCCTTGCCAGGGAATTGTGATTTGCTATGGAATTGTGCTTTGCCATGGGTGTCATAGCAGGAGCCATTTAATCGGGCACCAGAAAGCAATGGGCAATTACCAAGCATAGTGGTGCAAATGAGATTGAACACCCACTCACACCAACAAACATAAAGCAAATGGGAAAGTCAGGGAAAACAGTCCCCAGGGCACGCTGGAATCTGGGTTATTTTTTGGTTTTCCTTTTGCCTTTCTGGCAAACACTGAGTAAAAGGGCCCCTTCATTATAATCAGTTCAAATGTAGCATCTCACTGCAGTCACAGAAAGGCAGGCACTAAGAAGTTCTCAGAAGAAATAAAGAAGTTGAGAAAATCATTTTATTGCCTGACAGAAGGGGAGGCTGCCTTAATTTTGTTGTCACTGGGAGTCTAAATGTATAAGGACAGCTGCTGTGCTCAAGCAACAATGCAATCAGTTAATGCTTTCAGCAGGGAGACATTAGCCGCTTCTCCCTCCTGCCAGGCAGGGAGAAACA
>VZTU01005395.1:108857-310077 GCA_013400835.1 Zapornia atra
TTTTTTTTTTGGGCTCACAGTATTTTTAGTCTGTACTTGCCTTTGATTTCCAGCACTGAAGTAACAATACGGGCATAACAATAGAGGTCACAGGGAAGAACAGACAAAAATCAGGTCTTAAACTGTACACAGGCAGATACTCCGGTTCACAATTCATCAATCCAAAATAGTGACCTCTAGAGAGTGACAGGCAGAGATATCTGCATCCTAATTCCTTCTTCTCATTCACTGCAGGGAGGATAGGTCTTTGTGATGACAATTACCTGTGTGAATAAGACTCGCTCAGCTCAGCTCTCAGACTAAACTTTTGGCGTGTTAAAGGCAAGCCACAGTATAGATTTCGGTGGTACTTTGCACCCTGATGGTAATGTATGATTTTTTTTAAAAAATAGCAAGAGACAGGGAATGGAAATGGGACTGGTGCCAGCAGGGAATTCCCAGCTCTAAAGCACTTCCAGTCGGTGCCTCGGTTCTCTCCTTAGGCTGCTCTAATGACCGTCTGGGTAGCCAAAAGCAGCTTTAAGCCAAACTTTTAGTCTGAATCCACTCAGGAGTAATGGACTAATGTAAAAGGAGAGAATACCCTGCAATGGATATGGGTAGAATCGCTCCCAACCCATGGGGAAGGCTGAACACCACTCGGTTTTGCACTAGATGTTGCAGACCTGGAAGACTGCTAAAAGAGATCCCGGCGCCTTAAAAGATATATTGGAGCTTTGGCAGAGAATGAGGAAATAATAAGGTATCTGGGTATAATATCACAGACTTTCTTACATTTTAACCAAGACACTGAACTCCACAGTGTACACATTTTGCATGTCAGCTCTCTAAATTGCATCTAAATCTTTGTTCTGTGACATTTAGCATCGCTCTGCTTCAGCAAAGGTTGTTGCTTTTTTTCCCCAATGCCTTTCTGACCTGTCTTTAAAGTCAGCACTCCCATCAGTCTCAGCTGACATACAGAAAATAGTGACATATTGACTTTTACAAGAGGTGACACAACATGAATAGATGAAAACTTGGCACTGGATTTTCCATATGAAAGGAAGTGTCAACAAAACAGACCAAAGTCCCCACACTTCATCCAGTTAATGAATTGCCATTGTCCATGTACATGCATATATTCAATGCCTCATGGAATACATCTCCTGAAAGAGTCAGATGAACTTGAAAACAAAATTAAAACTTTTAAAACCAAGATTCCAACTTTTATAAACATGAAAGCTCATTTCTTTAAAATAAGAAGGAATTAAATTAATTGATTTGGGAGAGTTGAGATGATGAAACACAGCGACTTACATTTTGTTTAAGAGTCAATAGTGGTTTTTTTCTTAGAATTTCAGAGTCATGAAGTGTCCTTAGGACAACTGAGGCTGGACAGAACCTCAGTAGCTCCAACCTTCAGCCAAAAGGTCATCTAAGAGCTCAGAGGAAGTCAACCCACAGCAGTTTTTTCTCACAGAAAGGAGGCATTTTTTACCCTTATTGCCCATCACCTGTCTGTAGGAGTACCTTCATGTTCCCCAGTAGCAGCCAGGACTGGTCTGTGCCTGGTGACAGCAGATGACCTGACCAAAAGCCTCTTGAGGCAAAGGCATTTTTCAAGATCTGGGGTGATCTCACATTCATCTACAGGGTGATGTCTTACCCAGCAGGTAACCACTGGGTGAAAAACTAAAGGTGACTGTTCTAAGGATAAACCAACAGCCCTCTGCACTTGGCCAGTAGTTTTGGAAGGACAAATAAAATGGCTGATTGGGACTGGTTAGAACTTTACAAACCGTGGTGAAAACTTGCAGGAGAATCCTGAATTTGAAGCTCACAACCAGGGTATTTCTAGAAATTCTTCTTTCCCAATATTCAGCTGCTTTCCAGTCCCACAGAGCCATCCAGTGCTGTCATACACTGAACAAATCCATAGCAAGAACACTAATTGTCATCGGCTGATTAACAACTGACAACCACTCCGTGGTGCACTGAACAGAAAGCCTTAGCTGGCTCCAAGTTTACAAATGCTAAAATCTAACAGAATTGCCATTAACTATAGGGGTTTTTTTTATTTCCTGGCAGTCCCAATGCAGAGGTCAGAAAGCCTGTTTCTCTGCTGATGAGGGAAATACAGAACTGTGGTGAGGAACAGCTCAGTTTTACTGCACAGTTGATATGTGGCCTCTGGGAATAGAGGCTTCCTGTGGTGCTCGTAGACAGATTTTCATAACAGCACACATTCTTCCAATAGCTGATGCTAGCCATAGCATATGCAAGTTATTTCCTTTCAAGAGTTATCGTGCATAGAATTATTTATTATTGTATAGAAATGTTATAATGAAATAATGGTGGCCTCAGTGCCCTACAGCTGTAGGGTCATTTAAATGCAACTGTTGGATTAAATGAAAAGCTACATGCTGCTTATAAAACTGCAGGACTCGTTAGATTAACATTTCAGTCTTCTGAACTAAGTAGATTTGAGAAATGAATCCAATATAGAAAATTGGATGTTGAGAATAGCATAGTTGAGTATTTATGAAATGTCATTTTCCCCCTTAGAAATATAGACACTTGGAGCTGAATGTTTACTTTCTTATCCCATTTCAGAGGATGGCTTTGACACGAAGTACTGCAGAACTGCTGCAGCCCAGCAGCGTGGTGGCAGCCGGATAGCAAAGCTATGGGGCATTTCTGTACCAGCAACAGAAACTGGGGTGTGCAGCTGGGCTCAGTCAAACAACATCAGTTCTGTAGCCAGCTTTGCAAACACTCCTCATGCTCTTTTCCCCATCGTTTCCTGGAAGGAGGGTGACGAGCTGCTCATGCGGTTCACTGGTGATAATGATTGCAGACACAAACCCGCATGGGCAATGCCAGGGGGACACAGGGAGGTGAGGACACCTCACCTCGAAACACCATTAGCTCTTTTTAGCTCTCTCTTCACAATGCTCTTTTATCTGCTCCTTTGTTTCCAGATGAACAGGGATAGCATTTGGCCCCCAGAAGTTATCACCGAAACTAGATTTTGTCATTTATCTACCTTCCAATTTTAATGAATCACATTAGTTAAAACTGCAGCAGAAAGGAGAGAAAGAAACCCTCCACATCAGCCTGTCTATTATTCTTTTGATCAGCCTGGCCCCGTAGGCTCATTGGCATGGATTTGTTTCCTACGAGATCAATAGCAAAGTCACATATTCTGAAGAGAAAGCTCTTCCCTTTGTGCAGAGCAGGAGGCTGGAAGAGGTGAGGGGTAGGGAAGCTTTTGAGGGTGCACTGCAGAGCAGAGCCAGCTCTGACGGTGCCCATGCCACACGTACAGCCTGCGCTGTGGCTTCCCGGTGGCTCCAATACAAATTTGAACAACTAAAAGAAGAACGTTAACTGCTTAATATTTGAAGACTTGTTTAATATTTTAGACAGTAAAATTCTTCCTGTTGCTAAAACCAATATTGAAACAAGATGGAAACTACCTGCCAGGATTGTCCATCAAAGAAAAAAAACCCCAAATCATAGAGGCTGTCTATCCAGCTATACTGTAGGCCATCAAGGGCAGCATGGATAATGTACCCCTGCAAAGATGCTATGCGCCACTGATATTCCCCACCCGAGGATTTATACATCTTCCAGGTATTAGTGAGCAATAGATCCCTGAGATCACAGTGAGCTACAGGCTATAGTTGCCTCCTGTCACACCCTTCCTCCCTCTCAGGCTGCGTAAATATGCTTAGTCTTGAAAGATCCCTTTGATGACAAGTACTGAGGTGAAAATAATTCCTCTGGCCTTTTCCTGTCAAATAATATCTTTGGACATTTTCACAAAGGAAGAATCAAGGTTAGTGTCAAAGAGCCTGTGCTTAAACTGATTTTGGGCTTGGCAATGAGCACAGTTCCATTCAGGTACGAACCAGTGATGGGAAAACTTTACATCCTCCGTCAGCAACAGGGCATATTCTGTTCCTGTTCATTCTCTTCGACTTTATCCCATCTTTACATAATTTAACTGCTCAAACTGATTCTTTCTGTCTTCTTCTTCAGATTTTTCTGCAGTCTCCTTTCCTGTTGAGTACTGTTTCATGCTACATGATCCCAATCCAAGGTTACAGCCACACCTCAGCAGCCAACATGTACCTACTGTGAATGCATTCCAGAACTTAGGGTTTTTTCTAGTTATAAACCAACCCAACTGAGCACAGGCTACAGCATTTCACATCAGCACAGGACACTCCTTTGTGCTTTGCTCCCATTGCATTCTTCTCTGGGCTTATTATAGACCTGGCACCAGAGTCCATTTCACAGAGTCCATTCACAACCTACAGAAGAAACATGAATTTGAAAATGAGTATGTACAGCTTGTTCTTCACAAACTGTTCATATCCCTTCAATTCAGTTAGCTTTGAAATCTATGGTAATACTTTTCAGTCTCTGGACTTATTACTTGATGAGAAAAGTCAAAAAATTCATGAAAGAAAACTGATCTCAGCTTCTTTTCCAGTAGCTTGTGATAGCCAATTCAGTTGTCAATGTGTGTTTAAATGTACTGAGATTAATCCTGCTTCTGCAGTTAAATACAAATGCTTAATTCTGCTTCTTGAGCTCAGTGTAGCATTACAGTTACCTCTGAACACCTCAGCTTTAATTTTACTTTCCTCTTGTGGACACTTTTTAACCACTTCACACACTGGAAAAGATACTGCATGTTGTTGCGAAGGTTTAAAACCACTTTGGTCCCATCACGAAAAGCAATTGTATTTTTTGAAGGACTTGGTTCCCCTAAGTTCCTAGTCTGGAACTACCCAGAAAACAAAATAAAAGCACAGTTCTGAAAGCTCTGAAGTACATCAGTCATTTGAAAGGAACAACCAAAAGAGGATACAGAGAGACACTGTCATGTTTCTTTTTCATTCCATGGGCTTTTGTTTGCTTGTGTCTTGATTTTAATTAATTCTTTATGCTACTTTGGTTCATTTCTCTTCTTAAAGAGGGGAGGAAAGATTCAAAACTAGAAAACTATGATTTGATGCTCCTTACTCTTCTAGTGGCCTGTTTGGCAAGACCTTGTGGTGCTTGTCCAACTGAACATTGCCCTGCCAAAGAACATGCAAGGGAAGAACATGCCAATTGTTTCCCAGCTTGTCATGTCTGCCTGTCGCATGTCTTTTCTTGATAATATGAACTTGTGTACTATTTACGTCCAGATCAGTTTGCAGACAGAAACAAAACCCAGAGTCACCCTCATTAGCATTGGACACCCACTTGTCAGATACAGGAGGTCATATGAAAGAGAGCTGGGCACCCCTGGAAGCAACTCAAGCCCCAGGTAGGCTGAGTCACCCCAGGACTTTTCAACTGTCCTTCTACACCTCTAGCTCCCACAGTGGGTTACACAACAACAGCATCAACAACCCCTGAACAGCCTGTAACACCAGCAGGCACACATGGCCTAGGAGCTGATGGGGAAGATGCAGCTAGGTATCTGTTTGGCCAGGGGAGATGCACCAATTGTAATTCAGGAAAAAAGGTGTTCCCAGATGTGAGATGCTAGGAAAATGAGAATTGAAAAAGGAGGTTATAGCAACCAGCTTTCAAGTTAGGTGTGGTGCTATAATTAGACGACTGAAAGTAGCATCATTAAGCCTAGTCCACTAACATGCCCCCAGCTTTACTTTCTCTGATAACCCTAGGCACTGGCTGCTAGAACCAGGTTCCAGTTTAGCTCAGTATTTTAAATAAATAAAATTTTGCTGGCTTTGCTGCAAATCCCCTACCACTATAGCTCTACAGAAGCCTGTTAACTACTTGCAACCTTAATTTTTATAGAAATGCAAAATGGAAACAGCAGTAAGTGGTTTCATGTTAATAAACAAATACACAAGACAAGATCAATTAGTCAAAATGATGTGACTCATTTGTCATTTACACAGCACTGCAGAGAAACTCATCCACACAAGGGTTCTGTTCATCATCTAAAGATGTGGCCTTGTTCTGCTCACAGCTCTTGAAAAGATACTTTTAAAATCAAATAACCCAACGATCTATGCATCCACTAAGCCCTGTTAGAAGGAATCAAGGGTAAGGTTGCTCGTCTTACATCTGAAATAGCTGCATTAGTCATCTTCACATTGTCCAGATCCCTGTGAGTGAGATACCAAATTGTCCCTCAGTCTTCCTCCTCTTTCTGATCTCTCTGGTACCTATAGAAAAAGAGAAGAAATGAAAATAAAAACCCTGAACCAGAGGGTGAACAACAATAGATATTCAGGTGTTTAACTAAACTGCATCCTCAACACTACTATCCAGTACGTTTTGATCTAATTAACCTATGTCAATCAGAAAAATGTCTCTTTGGGCTGTCACACAACAAAAGCAGGTGCCATAATGCACTGATTTTTTCAGTTGCTCAGACAAGCTCTTTGTTTGTCTTAAAGTGACAGCCACAAGATCGAGACTAGTCGAGCCTTGGTGTACTATGTACATTCCTTTCCAGGAGGGGCTTTCTGAATGCAGTGCAAAACTGGGCCCATTTCTTTCTGAACCTTTCCTGCTCTTTCAAAAAAAGACAAGCTTGCTGGTCCCATATCCACAGTGCAGCCATCTCAGTCACCTCCAGTCTGGCCCTTTGGTCTTATCCCACCACTCTTCTGTAGACTGAAGAGTTCCTTTAGCTCCCTCATTTCTACACAAACACAGAACAGGAGCAGAAGCAAGCTGGTTAGCTTCACAAAAGTACACAAGGCATGATAAGTTAGTCTAACTGATATGACTTTACTCACCATTAACACAGTCCTACAGAGATGCTCATCTCCACAAGGCTTTTGCTCATTAGCTGAATATTTATTTAATCAAACAAAATCTGCTCAGCACGAAACCTGTGACGCCCAGGCAGTGCTCTGAACCAGGGACCCCAGGTTCTTCAGCCAGCAGCATCCACACTGATTTTTTGCTGAAAGATGGTGTTTAAAGTTATATTAGCAAAGCAGGGAGTGAGGAAGAGCAAGATGAGGTGGCTGGTCTGGTGTGTATACAAACTCTGAGATGAGAACAAATGTATTTGTTGAGATGTGTGGCAGCACAGCCACAAGTTTCACAAAGTGCTTTGGCAAAACTATCCCAGTTGTCCTTCACATCTTGGTGATTTTATGTGCAATAGCAAGGGGAAACTGCAGGTGTGCTGGTTTCAGGGTTGGTTTTTGGTTTTTGTTTTTGTTATTCCTGAGGATTTAACCTGTTATTTTTCCAATTCTGCCAAGTTGTAGAGTCCCAAAACATCCATTTTCACTTTCTAGTCTGTCTCCCAGGACTGGAGGGAGAACAGAAATTTCATTTCCTAAAAGTGAGAACTTGAAATGCAGGAAAAGCATGACACATTTTTCAGGAAATCACTGTGAATACCCTAAATCCTGCAGAAAACCTCAAATGCCCAGAATCCCCATGTCCATGGATTTCTGTTGCCCCAGGCTATCTCTCTGACATGTCATTAAAACAGATTCACAACATGCCTTGCACGGGAGCCTCAGCACATAGCAAACAAGTCCCTCAAAGCCTGTAATCTAAATGCAATTCACCCAGAGGCTAATTGAGAGAGTGGCATTGCAAATGTAGCGCAGGTCAATGGGAAGGGAGCTTGCTTGGAAGATGATTCCTCCAAAGTTTTCTGAGCTTTCCTGGAAACCCAAGCAGATAACCATGCTTTTTTGTGGGACCACAGGGCTGCTTTCATCATCTCACTGCAGATGAAAATGGCTTGCCACTAATGATGCAGAGGGTTTATTTTTGTGCAGCTGCCTGCTGTGAGGCACGGTGTGCTAATTGGGATGGGGTGGTGTGTAAGAGGCATTACTCACTGTTTGTAGGACAGCTATTACCTTTCCTTGCATCCATATGGATTAACTATTTTTATTATATCAGCAGTTAGAAGACAAAGGCACGCAGACTGCAAGGTTGAGATGCCTCATGATACGGCTTCCTCAGTATACATCTGATCAAGAAGCGACTGGGCAACACTGTAGGAAGGTGTTTTAAGTATGGCATCACCTATATTCCCCTATACACATCTCCAGGCCTCTTTGCATACCTTATCTCATTCAGACCCTGAACTTGTTCAGCTCAAACCACACACAGAGTACAGCTTTTGCCTGAAGCAGACAGAGGTGTTTGGCCATGGCTGTGGTGTGGAGAACTATCAGCAAGTCCATCTGTCTTTCTGGCACAGAGATATTGCAAACCTGGAGGTAACAGTGAGCAAAGCTGTCCTGAGTATTGCTGGTTTTACCAGGCACTGGTGTATGAACCACTGCAAGTGCCTAAACCTCTCCTAGGCTGGGCAAAGTTATGGTGAGCACCTCCAAAGGATGAGCTTTCCAGCAGTCACAGACACATGCTATCTCCTGCTAGGCAGGAGTGTTTCAAACTGCACATCCAATACATCTTGGGAGCAGAATCACAGCCGTGTTACTGTGAAGGAGTTAAGAGAAAAATCTCAGGCTGGCGTTTACAGACAAAAGCAGGAACTGAAAAGAATTACAGACAACAGCCTAACTAAGGGCATTATATAATAAGGGAAAGACATTTATATAGAACATCTTGTTATTATTCCAACAATAAGAAAAAGAACATGATTGATAGAGAAAATTTAAAAGGCCAGATGGAAAAAAACAAGTGAAAAAATCAATACACTAAAATGTCCTCTGTTCCACTTCCTTTATGCTCTCAAAACAACACGAATAAGGTTCTCTGGTTTTGACATCTAGAGCAGGGATGACAGCAAACAAGGCAGCAGCTACAATACTCTTTGGGATCCACCTTGAATTACAGCACTAATAAAAAAAAAATAAAATCATTTTGACTATCTCCCTAGCAACACACTTACCAACTGCATTGAGCCATTAATTGCATAATTGTTCAACCACCACAGCCTATTTTACTGGCTTTGAGACTATCAAAGGAAGAATAAGAAACCCTGCTAACAGCATCATGTAGTATTAGTTTAATTAAACATAAATGCAAGGAGGAAAAAAAAATAATAGCTGAAACTGCACAGAGGAAGCTGTTGGGATATGGTGTTTGTTGTTATTGTTCCCATGCCCCTTTCAGTCACTCCTGTGTCTGGATTGGTATTCCAGGTACATCTACTTGTCAGAGAAATTCCTGACCTTATCTAAGAAAGTTTTAACCTCTTCCCTAAAAACAATGAGACACTTTCTAGGGTCAAGTAACTTGTGACTAAAGAAGAACTGATTAATCAGTAATTAGGGCAGAATTGTACATTCTGGTAATTCCATATAGTTAGTAACATAACCTAGAGGAAAATGAAAAAAAAAACCCAAACCCAACAAAAAACAAAACCAACAAAACCAGTGGTACAAAGATAATTAGATTATCACCCATTATATTAACATTTTTGCATCCCTTGAATATGATTTAATTAATTTAGCCAGGTTTGGAAAAGCTCTGCTGGCTGCAGGAATTGATGGCTTTGTGATTAACGGATGTAGAAATTAGTTGAGTCCTTGATCTTGTTAGAGGTTGACTTGGTGAGCCTGGACTAACCTCAGCAGGCCAGATCCCATCAGTCGTGTCTGTCTCCCTGCTACCACCTAGAGAAGCAATGGGAATCATCCAGAAGACCCTTCTGGCCACCACTCCTCAGGTTCTTCCTACAAAAAGCAGATGAGAGCAGAGGTGCTACATCTTAGTGTTGCTTTTCCATCAGGTTATCTGAATCTTGTGTCTGGTTTATGCCACTTTAAAAATGTTCTATTACTACTACTTACTTCCATCAGCAGAGGGGTGGCCAGCAGGGACAGGGAGGGGATTGGCCCTCTCTGCTCTGCCCTTGTGAGGCCCCATCTGGAGTCCTGTGGCCAGAGCTGGGGCCCCCAATGCAAGAAAGATGTGGAACTGTTGGAGAGGGTTCAGAGGAGCCACAAAGATGATCAGAGGGCTGGAGCAGCTGCCCTACAAAGAGAGGCTGAGGGAGCTGGGCTTGTTCAGCCTGGAGAAGAGAAGGCTGCGGGGGGACCTCATTGCAGCCTGCCAGTCCCTGAAGGGAGCTTATAAGCAGGAGGGGATTCACCTTTTAAAAAGAGCAGATAATGGCAGGACAAGGGGGAATGGATTAAAACTAAAGGAGGGAAGGGTTAGATTAGATATTAGGGGGAAGTTTTTTACAGAGAGTGGTGAGGGGCTGGAACAGGCTGCCCAGAGAGGGGGTGGGTGCCCCATCCCTGGGGGTGTTCAGGGCCAGGTTGGATGGGGCCCTGGGCAACCTTGTGTAGATCCAGGCCTGGAGGTTGGTGGCCCTGCCTGTGGCAGGAGGGTGGAGCTCTATGATCCTTGGGGTCCCTTCCAACCCATGCCATTTTATGATACTATGATTCTACTAATCATTTACAACTAAACTTACTATTTTATCCTTAAGTCTGAAGGTATCCCAAGGATTTCTAGTTTCTGCAGTCTGATAAATCACTAGGCAACCCAGCCCTTACATTACCCCCATGCTGAAAGACACATCTCTGCTAAGCTTCAACATTTTTTGGGTCCACCACGTTAGAAAGACTTTGAAAGGCTTGTCACCTGGCATTATGTGGGAAAGCACCTTGTCATACTCCAGAAAAACCCACCAAACCACGAGAGTTTTGAGGGAAATGTCATACACACTGCTTTGGAAAGCATTTATTCTGTCAATTTAAAATCCTGTCAAATATTCTCAGGGATGATGGGACAGGAATGGTCTGATTATTAGATAACTAAAACTGGCAACCTGTCGCCCTTGGCTCAGAGAATCTAACTTGTTAATTCCCAGCGATTTTGCCCTCTTTGTAAAAGTGGGAGAACTGTTCTTCCTTCTAACCCTCGGTTGTTTGCTTGGGTTGCCACCCTTCATGGCATGTAACTCATTGTCCCATGTGTTTGCTCCATTCATCAAGGGCTGGGGCTCTGTGGGAACCTGCAGAAATCTGCAGGGAGTAGCAGTGAGCCCTTCCCTTGGAGACAAGCATAGAGGGGCCACCTCCACTGCAGCCCAAGGATGCTCTGAACCCTGTATCAGCAGGATAACACCACCACATCCCCACAAACCCATCAGTTTGTGACACGGTGACACCCATGCTCACACTCCTGCTGCTTGTGCTGAAGCCCAGCTCAGCAGAGAGGGATGTGGCTTTGGCAAAGCATGAAAGGATGAGGAACAATGGTAGGGACTGGCCTGGCTTTACCACCTAAGGGGTAGTTCACACCAATTGCTCCACAGAGGGGAACACCACTGGAATCCCAATTTATCATTACCTTTGAGAGCAGCCAGCATGGTCATAGATCACCTGATCTATCTGATAACATGTGAGTTCCCTCTCTAATTGGGATTCCTCTACAGAATCTGCACTAGATTATTGCTTGTGGTGCTGAGGGCAATACATCATTTCACCTACATATCCCCAGCTTCTCCCCTCTCTTGGGTATTTTGTCTTATAGGGAGGTAAGCTTTTCCAGGCCAGGGTTTCTTTCCATCTCTGTTTGTATAGCACCTACCTCAATGGAGCTATGATCACCCTTAGGTTTGTTAGAGTATCACAGCACCACCACAGAAGCAGTAATAGCACCAAGAATTGAAGGACCATCTGTCCAAGTGTAATTCATTCTCCTGCCCACTCGGTTCCACAGTCTGTCAAAATCATCCAGGTTGAAATAGGAAACCAAAACTCTCTACTATTAAAACTGCTCAGATTAACTGGATCGTTTTGACAGAATTGGGTTGAGGAGCAACTACAGCTGCAGGGTAGAAGATCTGGATGGGCAGAAACTTCTGCTGAAGCATCAGTGATGGACACTCAGGAGAATGTGGGGTGAGGGCAGGCTTTTCACTGGCTAAGCTGGTGTCACAACACACAGTGCCAGTACTGGGAAGGCTCCCAGCAGCCCTGCAAGCTGGGAAGAGAATGTTGCACTGGTTAAAAACTTCTCTTTGACCAATTGCTCCATCTTTATCTTGTTTCCTAGCAGAAAAAAAAAAGAATGTTTGGTCTTCTGCAGCTCTAAGGTCTAAACTGTACAAGCATTCTTCATACTTTGAGGTTTCAATTTAAAAAACAGAATGCTAAAAAAAATTCTTCTTTTGCCCCCTTACCCCCAATATTTAAAGGGATAATAAATGTTAAAAGCAGCGAGGCTGATCCATCAACAGGCAGTCCAGATCAAGCAGGTCTTTGAGCCAGCTCATCATTTCTATTTTTGTGAACAAATATTCTGGACATTCAGTACTTTGCCAGAATGAGTATTCTCTCTGTGCTTTTTTCCCCTTCTAGGGGCACACAGCATTCTTTCAGCTTTCATTTCCAATTTTATTTAAAAAATAATTTATTTTTCTCTTTTCTACTCAACAATGTGAGTCAGGTTTTGCAGAGCACAGGTCAGTTCTGCTACCTTGCTCTCATAATATCCAGAGCAGTAGGATTTCCAGAAGTGCCTAAACCTCACTGACAGATCCTGGTAGTAATGTCTGATCTGTTGCAGGATGACTGCAACCTCATTTGTAATCAAAAAACCAAGAGGCACCCAGAGTGGTAACATTCATTCCAAACTATTTGAAACAATCCTCTGGTGGTTTTGAATAAACTGGAGACAGAAGAATCAGAGACATCCAAAGCTGCTTTTCATCTCCTGCAAGCCACATGACAGGGTTATCCTGAAAATAAAGTTAATTTCACAGAACAAACTCTGTTTAAATACAGGCTGTGGTGCTCAGCGACAGCAGCCACAACTCTGCATTGCCCATCCTTCAGCTGCTGCAGCAGTGAGAAAGGGCTCCCCCCTGCCCAACTCATCACTTGCTCCCCCATCTTGCCAGAGGCTGCTACTTCCACGGGGGTAGAGGTTCAACTCTACCACACATGGGTGTGGTGAAGGGCTTCACTAGAAACAAAACCCCCAAAGTTGTGTTGAAAAGACAGCCTAAAGGCACGTGGATTTTGAGGAACTTTACTCTTTTGGGGATTTATCTAAACCCACAGACACAAAAGAGGCTATTATCCCCAATATCCATTTCTTAATGACAGAGGGAGAAAGGTTTCAGGTAGCACCTAGCTAGGTGATGCACGAGCAAAGGTAGAAGAGCATTTTCCCAGCATCAGATGTCTTGACCCTTCCTCCTACTCCCCTCTTCACTTGGTTCCTCACTCTCATCTCGCAAGGGCTGCGCTCTAAATTGGATCAGCAAAGGATCCAAGTTAAAGAAAACAACAAAGCCACAACCCCAAACCCCATAACCTGAAGGTTTGTTGTGCTTTGAGTTCTTTAATCCGGATAATTACATCTGTCCTGCTTACAGCACAGCCCCCAAAAACAGGCGTGATCTGCACTGTGCTGGCTGCAAGCTGCAGCACAAGGGGAGGCAGGGAAGGAGCCGATGGGAAAGGCTTAGAGCAGATATGCTAATAGGGAAGCCTTTGTGCGACTTCACCCTGAATTTTGAAGCTCCATGAAAGCCCTGTGATCAGCGCGACTCCTCATTATTTGCACTTCAGTGCATTATGCACATAAACTCATCAGCACTCGAGATGCTTCTGTCCTCTGCTCACTTGTAAACTGGAGATTTTAGGAACTGAAGTGGTGTCTCACACTGAACCCTGCCACTTGTTAACAAGGGGAAGATTTAGGCTCCTCCTAAGGAACTCAATCACTGCCCTGGTCTGGAATGTGGCTGCAAGTTAGCTGTGAGCTACCTGAAAGCTGCTCAGTTCAGGTATGCTCTTCCCCATGCAGAGCTTTTCTTTGTTTAAAAAAACAACATATACACCAATGAAACATAAAATTCCAATGAAAAATAAAATTCCTTAAAGCCCTTAGGTCAAAATAAGCTTAGACCTAAGAGTTCAGGAAAAAGGGAATGACGCCCATGATCCCTAAGCCCAGTTTTCATCCATCCATCCAGATTTCACCTGCCAGACAGACTGTTCAAGTATCCCTTCCCTACTGAAGAGTGTCCCACAATAACAATAGTTTATTGAACTATTTCTTATAGTCCCCCTCTCTATATGGTGCCTCAGGTGAATAGATGGCCTTGCCCCTTTTCCATTTAAAATCAGTCCAAATTCAACACTGAACTGAACCTCTGGCCCCTCCTGCAAAGTCCTACATGGCTGCGGGGGGAGGGATGCAGGGAGGCTGCTGAAGAAGCAACTCCATCTCACAGGTTAGAGTGAGGTTATGAACCACAAAGTGGGCTCTTTTAGGGTTACTACTAATAATAGCACCTAAATTCTTGCAAGACTTCTTCCTACCCTGCAAGGCTTTTGAGAGTCTTTTTTGAATACACATACTGAGGGGGAGATGAGCAAACCTCAATTTAAATCTGTGATCATAAAGAACACTTTTTATCCCAATATGAGCAGTCTCTGCCAAGCAAAAGCTTTCCTATCAGCATCCAGGAAGAGTCCTGTTCTGAAAACATCACTTAAACATACCTAGGTAGAAGAGAAAAATCTCCCTTAATGGTGATCCACCAGTATTGACCTGTTCTATGACACACAGGGTAAGTTGCTTTGTATGAGGACAATTATTTGCAATTACAAATAAAAAATTTAAAAAGGCAAGGCCCATCCTGCACCGTGCTTGCCTCTCTCATTTAACTTGTAATTGCTTTTATTGACAATTTCTTCTTACTTCCCTGGAGTCGCGAGGTTATTAAGCAAATCTGTCTTTTTTTGTGCAAAATGATAATTTAACTGATTAAACCAGTTTCATTGTCAATACACTTTTATATGAGATTCTAATCCCACGCTCCACACTGGGATTTTTTTCTCATCTGAAGACATATCAGGCTGTGTAATGACAAATAGGGCACCATCAGCTTTCTTCCCCCCACTCCCCCCCCCTCAGGTTTTGCAGCCACCTCTTTAGAAAGCTACAGCTGTTGTCATTAAAGATGCAATACATCTCCCTACAATAACTGCTGTCACAGTATTAATTTTTCCAAGCAGGTATGATCACTTTTACAGTATCTCTTGCAGATTCCACTAACACTTAATGGCATGTACAGATGGTTCCTGCTCTGCCTGGAGCCTCGTAGTTGGGTTTTCCATCAGCTGCCTGGGAGCCCTCAGAGGCACCTCTCCAACAAAGTAACACTCCACACAGGGTCTTGGACCTTCTGATTTCAACTTGCTCAAGAGTCTTATATCAAAAGGGTTACTACAGAGGGAGAAAAGAGGGGAAACAAAGGCACACAGAAGCAGGATGGTTTGCCTAAGGCCATGAAACAGCAGAGCTCCAAGCATCCCAGCAAGCTCCACATTGCACAACTGCCCTAATGATGGGCAGCAGTGAAGAGAACATGGTACATAGCACTGCCTCCACCTTCCTTCTTAGTCTTAGCATCCTTCAACAGCTGTCAACAACTTCTCAACCCCACCAAATGAGGTGGCTTCCCAAGATCTGATGTGTCAATCAAAGTTTGCAGTGTTAATTGTCAGCATGATTAAACAGAGCAACGTTAATTCACAACCCCCTGTTCAGCCCCTAGCAGCACGTTTCCTGCCTGCTTAGATTTCGGTTGCACTGAGATGAGGACTCAGTATCACCACGATTGTGTCACTGCTGAAGTTTCAGCCTGACACCCCCAGCAAGCAGCCAAACCCAGCCAACCCAGAGCTGCCTGGTCTTTGATGACCCACAGCATTTAGAAGCAGGGCCAGAAGAGCTTTACAAACCCTCCCTCCTCAAACCAACCAACCAACAACATTAAAGTTTGCTTCTGTGCATCATAGGTCACTATAGTGTTCCCCAAACAGAGACTGAGCTGTATCCACTCCTATTTGGAACTTTCAGTATTTCAATTATGTCTTTCCAAACTCTGGAAGGTCCTTCAGGAGTTTACATTTTATTATCTTAGAAATGGTTTGTCCCCTGAAGCTGCAGGGGACACAGCTGGATGCTAGTTACGGCAGGTACAGAACTCAGTTCCCTTCTCATTTGCTGATTTACACAAGACAGTAAGAGAGCATCAAGTCTCTGATGGTCTTTTTAACACAGGCTGGGGGGAAAATAGACTTTTCAAGCAATCCTGTCGTCACCTTGCAATAGCAAATCCTACATATTCTGAAGATACCTAAAGAGAAGCTGCCTCACACACAATTTTAACCCACAATTGCCTTTTCCCATTTTGTGCTCTACTCACAACTACAACTTAAGATAAGAGTGAAAGAGTTTGGGGTAAGTTAGAGAGAAACCATACCTGCACAACAATAACATCAGATTCCTGGAGCAGCAGCCATTGACGCTGCACCTGGGTCAGCAACAGTTTCTCACATCCTTTGCTTCTATCCCATTACAACTGACCATGAGCACCTGCAGTGATATCTTGCAAACATCCACCCAGAAACTTCTTTTTTCAGCAGCTGTGAACTGCTCCTCAGCTCTGCTACCTTCTATTTTCCCAATTTTTTAAATTTCTGTCCTTCATAAAGAATATTATGCTATTACTTAATTTTCCTTTTTTCTCCTCTATTTAATTACTACAGATTTTACTCTTTAATTACTACAGAAATTACTCTTCTGTTTCTTCACAAAGTACTTCATGAAGGGAGGGGGTGAGCTCCTGTTCAGCTACCCCAGGAGTTCTAGCAAAGCTCTCAAACAAGAGGAAGGCTTATTAGGTATGCTAAATGAGGTTCATTTCAAATTGAAAACATTTTATGTCTGGTTGTTCTAATTCAAGTCATTAGCTTGTTATGAAGTACCTGAATCTAATTTAGCTACATTTTCCTGAATTTCAGAGGTATTTTTTAAACACTCTTTCAAACTCCTTTTTCTTTATCTAAGTGTATCTCATGTCCCATTTGCAATGGTCTGCTGTATTCATTAGATACTGGGAACCATCTGTTAAAAATTTGCCCAGAACAAATCCAGTTTGAGAAAGATAAGGAGGCATAACTGTGACTTTCTCTGAGCTAATAGCTGCATTTTTTGTGAAAAGGTTTGGATCAGATGCACTTGAGATTTTCACCTTATTTTGAGAAGACAGAAATGTTGGTTAATTAAAATGAGAAGATATTTCTTTAGTCTCCAAAGAATATTTATAAATCGCATATGAAATTGGAAGTAATTTATCACTGATGCTCTATGAAATTCAGCTGTATATCCATCTGGCCATGGTGCTTTAGTAGGTAATATTGCTTGCAGGGCACTTTTTATTGCTTATCTCTCATGGGGGTTATCTAAGTATTGCCTCGATAACGCTGGCAGCTCTATTTCATCCACAAAATAATAAATGGATCACTTCTGTTTCTGCAGCATGTAATTCTGAATGGGGGAAAGAAAAAAAACCAACTTTATTCATTTGCTTCCTTTAACTTTTTGCATACAACCCCTTACAAAGTGAAATCCATTGATTTTGTTACCCTTTACATGAGCGCACACCTCTGGAGGGATGCTGGTGAGATGCGGGCTCTGGGATGTTCATCTGTGCTTTGAGCAGACACATTCTTGGGCTAATACAACCTTGAGCTGCATTTCTGAACCTCGGATTCGAATGAAAGTATTGATTTTAGATATATTGATTTTAGCACATTCCGATGCGTTCAAGAACAGAGGTGCTATTTAGTGTTGTCGATGAACACGAGTATATGACCCAGAAATATTTAAGTATATGACCCAGAAATAAAATGACATCTAATCAGATAAGCCTGAAGTCCAATTAGAGGTTGTACAGAGCTGATAGTTTAGATAAATACCGGTTTTCACACTAAGCATTGCTTTGATGTCAAGTAAGTATGAAACCAATTAAGCATTAAGCAGAAGGGTGCTGGCAGCACCTATGTTGGCAGGGGGCATACAGCTTTGCTGCAAGAAGTTGTACAATGTTATCCATTGTATTATCCCCTTCTACCCAGGACATGTATAAAATGCAACAAAGGGAGAATTGCATAGTAATAGGGAGTCCTGATAATGATATCAACAGAAGAACACCATCGAGGTATGTGCTCAGCTTTATTGAGGTGACATGTCTGTCGCACCCATGGTGACAGACTCCTCAAGTCTGTCCCTGTGAAACCACCCAGCTCCAGGTGCTGTATGAATCTGGACTCAGAGATTCAGTAAGATGCGGCCATGGTATTTGACTGGACCTGCTGGTTTCCATAGAAAACTGGCTTTGAAAAGTAGCTCAGGAAAAGATTTTTCCCCTGTCCACTGTTCATGGGAAGGAATTGCTCCCAGAGGTCCTGAATGCTGTTTACTGTTTTTCCTGCTTTTCGATTAGATACATCTGACAACTTCAGTTGCTCGGGTTTTATCCCAGTATGAGCCAGATAGCATGGTTATTCACTGGGGGTATGAAACACATTTTCCAGGACCGGCCTCTGACCTGCTGTTGTCAATGAGAACTTCCAGTAAAGCTCAGAAAAATTGAAACCCTCTCTTTCAAAGGAAGTTATTTGATTTTTAATTTCTAGCAACTTCCAAATATCACTATAATAATCACTCACTTGCTTCCCTACCGCCCCCCAAAAGAGGAAAACAAATCCCAGCCAAATCTGTTTTTTCAAGTATTAATGCGGTGTAACTGTATCGAAGTCCCAAAACAATCATAGGAGAAAATACCAGCAGAGCCGAGGTCAGATTTGCTCCTTCCCAGGCTATTCACTTTCCAGCTCAGCTCTGATAAAAATAGATGTGCAATTCCTGTGTTCAACTTAAAATAAATACAGGGATCTGCTGGCATCTCAGAACCTGGAGGCTGTATAGCAGTGGGATGCTGATTTACACCAGCTTAGCAGGTGGAAAGGTGTAACGCTCCTCCTTAGTGAAGAAGCACTCAGGAATGAGCAGTGGGATTCCTGGTGGGAGTTGCTCTGCTCACACTGCTGTGCTGCGGGCTGATAAAGCGACATTACTTGAACAAAAGTCACCGAGCAGAGAATTAGAGGCATTCACTGAGGGCCCAGGCTTTCCTTCTGATACACATGAGCACACACGCGCAGCAACTAATTTTCCAAGGGATGCTACACACTGAAGAAACCTCAAATAGTTTCTCAGCATAGCTCCTGGAGTGCTGCAAACAAATCCTGAGCGTGTTCCTTTGGATTCCAGGCACCAGCTTGGTTTTGGCTCTGGTCACCCCTATTAATCGTTCAGCATTCAGATGTATTTTTGTGAGTAACTTTTCATACACCTTTGAGGTGTGGGCGTTCATCAGTGTGTCTCTGTGCCCCTGTAAAGAAGTGTATTTCGTAATGTTATCTTTTTATTGTGTCTGTCCATGCAACTCAGATAACTGGTTCCACTCTGTAAATAGGGAATAGTCAATCATAGAATCATAGAATGGTCTGGGTTGGAAGGGACCCCACAGATCATAGAGCTCCAACCCTCCTGCCACAGGCAGGGCCACCAACCTCCAGGCCTGGATCTACACAAGGTTGCCCAGGGCCCCATCCAACCTGGCCTTGAACACTTCCAGGGATGGGGCATCCACTACGTCTCTGGGCAGCCTGTTCCAGCACCTCACCACACTCTCTGTAAAAAACTTCCCCCTAATATCTAATCTAAACCTTCCTCAATAATCGACTTGAATGGGCTGCAAGCAGAGCCATATGCAGGGAGAGGTCCCGCCTCAACTCCTCATTGAACAGCTCTTAATAATAAATACCCTGCAGCAATCCTGATCAGATCAGCAATTTGGGAGCAGAAAAAGAGCTCAGTTACCTAAATAATTTATTTGCAAAGATTCAATCCATGAGTTCTAGTCACAAGTATTTGTGATTGAGATAAGGAAAAAAAAAATATTTAAAAAATAAGGCTTTGAATGGACCCTGTAAGGGGTTCAAGTACCATTCTGTCAAAAGATTTCTGTGAATCTGAAAGCAGCATCTGCTACCATAATGTTACTGCAGTTTTAAAGATTTCTGATTATTTTTTTTCTTTTTGAACTGCTGATTTTTCATCTAAATCTCAGGTTTGGATTAAAAAAGAAAACCAAACCCAAAAGCTATTTTCCTATTCCCCCATATATAGAAAAGAAAAATTGCAACGTAAAAAAGGAGAAATCTAATCTAGAAAACCAGAAAGCAAATCAAAAGAATCAAGAATGTTTTGGGTTTTTTTTTAAAATGAGATTTATTAGCCAATCTTCAGATGTTGTTATGCTGGATGGAGAGAAGTAGGATTATTATGTTTCGCAGCACTGTACAGGAAAGCTTGAAATCTACAGACATGCAGAAATGAAAAAGCACATGGAGGAACAACCACTTGAAATAATTCAGTGGAATAGGAAAAGAACTTGATCACGCAGGAGTTTCATGTTATCAGCAGTTCTGGGAATTGATTGGAGTTCCTGCAGAATAAGGAAATGGCTGGGGAAAGGCTTGACTTGTATGTTCACCTAAGGTTTATCACTATTTACAGCTGTCCCTCCCCATCCTGTGCGCTGTATGGGTTGTGGGGTGAGGGTGAAAGCAGACACTGGAGTGTCCATTGGTTCCTGGGTCGGGTGATGGATACTGGCTGCACTCCTCAGGTGGCATGTGGTACTTGTTATGGTAAATCTGCATGTTAGTGTCAGCTAATAAGGCTGTAAAGAAATCCTTCCAGAGAAATATTTGCAGGGAGTAAGTTGTCCTACAAACAGCAGGAAGGGAGATGCGCTGACAGAAGTTACGTGAGCTCCTGGCAGTCCCAGTAAATTTATTAACGCAGCCTTGGTGTGATGTGAGCATCAAAACACAGCCCCTGCTGCAAAGCAAATGCAAGTTCCTATCCCATCCTGCTCTTAGCTTGCGTGTGCTAAAAAGGAAATGAGAAATGCAGCTGGACAGATGCTCCTGTGTAGGAATTCGGAAGCGATGGCTCCCGAGCTCTGCCTCTTCAGATAACACTGTGTTTACTTAGCAGCATGGCTACTGTCAATATTAACGACCCTGTTCATCACATTTTAATTTCAATACGATTTCAGTGTCCTAAATGCTTGCTTTTGCATGTAACAGGTTCGCCTACGGTAAGCAGATTCACTTGCCTACAATAAGGGAGGCAGTTTTACCTTCATCGACAGCTAGACCTGCCAGAGCCCAGCTCTCCAAGAAACAGATCAACGCTATATCAGCGTGTTTCGTTTCCCAAAGGCAATAGTCTGGGTGACTGGAAAGAATGGTCCATCAAATCAAGCTGTGCTGCAAAGGACCTTCAGGCCAAGGAGCAGCCAAAATGCTGCTGAACTGATTTCCAGGAGAAGGACACAATCTTGGGTATGAATCAGATTCCTGCCTGAACTGAACATGGAAATGTGGGATTACTACGACCCAGCCTCAGCAGAGATCAGAGGTATCAGCAGGGCTTTGGGCAGGAGCACAGATGGATTAAAACCGGAAAATTCCTCTTGATAAAAAATAATTTTTAAAAAAAGCATCCAGGAGAGCAATGCTGTCCAGCCAAGCAAGCCATCAGCAGGCCCTGAGGTGATGTGAAAGCTGCCAATGTGGTTGTAGAGCTGTCTGCCAGAGAAGCAGAGCTGCTGGAGCAGGAACTGATGCCGAAGGCGAAGCTGGAGCCACACGTCTGTGTCCAGCAGGTGCTGCTGAATGGGGTTAGATGAGCAAAATTGCACTATGGCAAGGGTGTTTGTGAAGGATCTTCAATCTCCAGTGGCTACTTTAGGGATGAGTAAGGGAAATAATTTTTTCCCCTAAGGCTATTGTAATACTATTAACAAAAACAGCTCTCCAGCTTTATTTTAACTGTGTAATGGTTTTGGCAGCAAGTCTCTATTTTAGACACAGAAAACACTGAACACGGCTGCTTGGTCTCCTTCCCATCACTCAGTCCAGGAGACCAGGTTTCCTCAGGCTAGATCAGGAGACATGTGTCAGGGGCAGGGGGTGGGCTGTCAAGAATGGGTATTCAGAAACACTAGCTATTCCAACCTGGGGTAAGAGGAGAAGAAAAGTAATTGTGCTTTAGGCTCCTTGCCAGGGCAGAGGTACTGGTGAGGATGTCCTTGCTGTCTTGGAGAAGGATGATAATGGGTTGAAAGAGCCTACCTCTAATTCCAGTTTTCTCAGTGGACCAAATCATTCAGCCCTTGAAGCAAGGTTAAAAAAAAATCCCAATGAAACTCCAAGCAGGTGTTAGGGAACCAGGTTCTTCCACCCCTTGCCATGAGCCCACCTTCACTTCATTAACAGTGAACAAGGGAAACAAGTGTACCATCAGAGTGCACCAGCAGCGTGATTTGCACGCCTCTCATGGATATACTTCATTCCAACCCAATGACTGTTCATGCAAAATTGGAGTATTAAATTGCAAATGGAAGATTTAATTAAAATGCTCCTTTTCCTGAGATCAATATCCCAGGCAAAATACTTTTACTTTCCATCGATATATCTGGTTTTCCCCTCACTTAAAGCAAACTGTGAATTACACTTTCTAACATATTGCTTCCAAAAATGCCCCAAAAGCAAATTGCACCTTCTGGCAGCCTTTGATTCATCTTATATGTTACATAGAATAACTTCGCAGACCTATTAGAATACAGCACAAAGCAGCATAATTAGGCACAGTCTCATGTCCTCAGTTTGGAAAGGGTGGAAGAAACTTTTTTAAGCATTTAACTGCTTGAGTAAAACTCAAGGGCTACAGAAGAAATTGTGAGTATTCTGATCTACTTGGAGTTTGATTCCAAACTCTCAAAACTCAGTAGAGCTTACTTTATAAAGTAACTTTTAATTTATGTTCTGTGTTAATGTCAAGAAATTAAATCATAAACCTGCATGCAGTGTTACACATGAAGGTGGAAACAGTGGCATAAAGTCTATCAAATAATTTCAATTATAAAACCACAAGGCTTGATCTACCTGAGCACTAATCACTCTGCACAAAAAGCATATGCCATTCTAGCATTTTATTTATATAAATGTTAATGATATTATATCACATGAGAGGGGTTTTTTTTTCCTTTTTGTTTGTTTGGGGCTTTTTTGTTTTATTTTAGAATCAGAACCAAAACAAAATCTTCAAATTTATTTTATAGTGAATATAAACCTTAAGTAGTGTTATAAATTACTTGGTCCCAAACAGGATTTTAAACCAAATTGAACAATTTATTAAACGAATAAAGGCAAGCAAACTGGTGCTGGGGTGGACAGTCAGCACCTGCTACATTGTGGTCCTTTAGGCAAAGATTTGCACATCCTTTCTACAGTTTGTTGCTGCTTCAACATACTTCATTCAGGACATGCAAAATCTTAAACTGTCCCTCCTAGGCCCATGACCATACAAGGGTATGTCATTATTCCCCCAACATTATTCCATATTAACACGAATCAGAGGGACATATATCACAAGTAGGAATGATTTAATTTTTGCAGCATTGTGCAAGTCCACAAATGGACTATGATGACTCTGGAACTTCTAATTCCCCAAATAAGATATAAAATAAGATATTTTTGTAATTAGAAGTTTATGAGAGTTCATGGTGAAACTCTACCAATTTCTATATACAAAGATTCCATCTACAACTTCTCCCAAGATACTTATAATTTTTTTTCAATATTTTTGGTATTTTATGATGAAAAAGAAGTGTTGCATACTTAATTCATTAGAGTATTTCTCATTCTGAGAGTAAAGAAAAAGGCTAGAAATAATGTTTATCATGCATAACTGTCTCAGTCAGTGGTCCTGCAGTGATTACTCTTTGTATTTGCCTTGGAGATGTGTGGAAGTAGGGCTTGGGTACCTGCTCCAGACAGGAGAAAATGTCGCTGTTCTCATCTGAACTGTGAATACATCAAGCATGAGGAGTGTTCGGGCTTCACTGCATTTGAATTGGGCTCCATTCATTTGCGATTTGCAACGCTGTGTCACATGATGTGAGTTTACACCGCAGGTTACACCTTGGAGCCCATCATTCTTCATGTGGTTTGGAAACCTGCTCTCTTTTTCTGATGTGTGCACCTCACAAATCATAGGTGGAGGCATTCTGAGATGCTGAAGTTATTCCAAAGGCATTGCAAAGATCCCCAATCAAAATATTTCTGTTAACTACAAAGGTGATCCTGTTTGCTTCATTCTCTTCTTTAAAACTCTGGTGCATAAAAAAAAAAAGAAAATAAAGGTGAATAGCACAACAATCTACCACTGCAAGTCTCCACATTGTTACTTTAATGATGCACAATCTGTTAGCTATCTGAAGACTGTAAACAGACTAATATTTCGAGAAGTATGGGATAAATCACCCATTTAGAAGCAGTGAAGAGAAAATGATGAAGCTAGAAGTGAGTTGTGAAGCAGTGAATAAGGATGTATTACACCACAGGAAACCATCAATATTTGTTTATTATGTCAGTGTGAGAAATAAATCTGTTGGCTAATTTGTATTCTCTTCGGTTAATTCCACTGTTTCAGCCTGAGTTTTTGTGGTTTGGTTTGAGTGCTACACAGCTGCTTAGTGGTGCAATCACGTATTCTGAAGTCATGGTCTCCTGGAGATAGGGAGACACTGCCATGCATCATACCAAGCCAGAGGTTAGGAAGCAGCATGTCTTTAGGTGTCACTCCAAACTTTGTGCCTCCCTGTCTTCCCACTGATGGTATTTATCTGATATAGCCAAGATCCTCCACTCATTCTGGGGCAGCCTCTTTGCAAACCAGCCCCACAAGTAGCTATGCTTCAGTTAACGAGATGGCTTAATACACATCTAACTGGCCTGTTAGGATTGTGTCCTTCCTCCAAGCTGCTGCTTCGACTCGTGATGGCTAACATCATCAGAAGTGACCACTGATTAAAGCTACGTGGACTTCATCATACAAAATCCCCACAAATCATTTGTCTGATGGAGATGCAGTTACTGTGCACCAGTAAAACCGAACTTTCTGACACCCAGGCAATGGTCTGTTGCTGCTTTTTGGGTCCTTTTATTTTTTTATTCTGCATAATTATTTTTTTCCTTGGTGAGATTTCCATTTGAGCCCCTGAGCTGATCTGCATAAAAGCTTTTGGCTCACATTCTGCTGGCTGCTAGAAGTCAAAATCCGAATGGCTCTTTGTGTGCTTGTAATAAAAGAAGGGAGAGAGGAAAAGCAGCATTTTGTTCTTTAGAAGACACATAGCTCTTGGTGTTGACTTAGCTGAAAAGGAAAAGTTGCTGTAAGTTTTCATGCACCTAACTCGAAGCCAGTTTGATTTGCTATCTGGAAGTTATCTTGAAGAACAGAGTTAATTTTTCCTGCTGGTTATTTAGGCCAGCTGACCATTTTATGAAAACTGGATCAGGAATCAGATAGCTCATTTAGTTTCCTGCCTCTCTCAAATTCTTCTGCCAACAAATATTATCTGAATTGTTTGTTCATGAAAGATTTTATAAAGGTCTTTTTAAAAAACTCATTTCACAGTCCTGCTGCAAAGGGCTGCAAAGGTTATGAGGGTTTGCTTTGACTCCCACTACCATTTCTTCATTGATCATCCAATTTTTGCTATTTAATAAATGTCTGTATAACTGCAAGACAAAAGTTGGATTGATTGTAATCAACTTAGACTGAAGGTATTTCAGCAAAGCAAAGAAAACAGACATTGGTGTGACATGAAATAAACATGGAAGGAATATTAATCTACATTAAAATATGTTCTATGAGTCCATGGCATAAATGGGGGTAAAAAAAAAGAAAATATTTTCCTGGGAAAATAAAATGTTTTTGCTGTATTAGGCATTTATTAAATGGCAAATTTCTTTGTTAATGATGTTCAGCTGTGGCTAAAAGCTTCCAAATTCATATGCAAAATTCTCTCAGCTCCAAACTTCAACACTCTTCTTGGAGTCCACATGCAGATATTAAATAGAGTGAGGAGAAGTGAAGAATTATGATTAAACTCAATTAATTAATGGGTAGATATTTTTATACTTCAGTCAAAAAGATAATGCAGCATGGAGATGCTCCCTTCAAATGGAGTATTGATGGGCACTAAGCTTTAACTTTGGTTTAATCTGTACACGATGGCTGTTTCAGAGAAGGAAGCACACAAAAAGTGCTTAAAGATGGAGCTGGCACCATCAAGTATAAAAAGCTAAACCAAATGAACAATTTATAATGAAAAATGTGTTATTTAGTACTTTTTTTTGCAACCTGTGTGTCAAAGAAGTGTTTTTTTCAATTAATTCATTAGCTGTAATTGTTTAATGAATAGGTCTTACAAAAAAACTACACAATCTGTGCATTGTAGACCATACTGCAAGTATTTTGTTGCCTAATATTCACGCTTCACCCTTCAAATTTACTGATTGCAGTGTCTTAATTTCATAAATAGTTCTAACTCCCTTGAAGAAGAATGTTTTAACATGATGAAATTTTGTTTCCTAATTAAAAAGGCATTTATCCATTAATATTTGTACAGATGTGAAATTTAGACCCATTAGAAATCTGATACTTTTAAATCAAAGTTCACCTCTTTCAGAACTAGAATTCTTCTTGAAAACATCTCCCAACAAGGTCTGCGTTGTATTTTAGTTTTGCTTTGGTGGAGAATGTCCAACATAGCTCTTCACACATAGAAGACCTCTCCTGTAAAGGACAGATCCCCACATGTACATTTTTTTTGCTGTTTCCCAGTAACCCACAGCACAAACACAGTGGCTTATTCCTTCAGTCCAATGTGGACCATCATCAATAGCTCCCTCCAGAATCAAAACCTGCTGTGGTTAAAGGGGGGTTCTTCCAGTTCTACTCCTGAATTAGCACAAAGACCTGAACTGTGGGATCTGAAGGTGTGTTTCAGAGGTTGCTTTGTTAAGTGCTTCCCAAAACCACAAGCATCGCTACTGGTTTCTGGTTCCCTTGCTACTCTTGCTCAGAGTAACCCAGATTTAAACCAAACATAAACTGGCTTTGGTAATCCTATCAGAAAAGATGAGTACGGCCCTGAGTAAATGGCAGTACCCAAAGGTGTCCTCCTTTGCAAAGGAATTCAGTCCTGCTGAAGAAAGGACACGAGTGACCTCCTTACCAGACACAGCATGGCATGGAATCACACACACCTTGCACAGAAAACTGACAACAGTTCCTCTCATGTTCTGGCCCTCTGCACTCCAAAGAAAGATGTGCCAAGGATGCTTCCTTCACAATATTGCCCTGAGAGCTAAGGAACAGTGTAAGAACCACTCCCCGGGCTTCTTGGCCACCAGGTTTTTATTTCCATCTCAGCAGGGAAGAGCAGCGCTGTCACAAGGATTGCACACTCTTCAAAGAGCTTTGTATTGTGCTGAACCGAGCTTGTTCATACCGCTGGGGCTGCACAATGGAACGTGAACAGGCATCTCCCCTCTTCTCATTTACATATTGAACAAAGAGTCGATGTATTGAATCATAACAGTTAAAATGAGAAAGACCTCTTCCTTTTAATTGCATTTCACCGTGCAAGAAAAAGCCCCACAAACACAAAACCCACACCTAGCCCTTCAGAACTCAGAATATCCTTGACTTCTAGATGCCTTTCCAAATAAAATCATTTCAAATTTCATTACTTGTTTTCAGATTATCAGGTGCATTATGCCTTCATTGGTTCATTTAAATCTCTGCACATTCCAGAGAGTCATTTTAATGTCAGTTGATTTACTAGCCGTTAAATCTCAAATAAAGAGTGGAAGACAAGGATGGCTATGTTTGCTATACCTGCTATATAAAAGTATAAAAGCTATAGAGAAGTTAAACAATAATTCAAAATTATGTCTAAACAGACAAAAGAAAAATCTCAAGGTCTTATCCTCAACTCATGAAAATCTCTGAAGTGCTTAGTAAGAAATATGAAGCAGAAGTAAACAAGAAGTGAACGATGAAACACAAGGCAAATAGCAGTGGGGTAATGAGGAAACTGCCATCATAGCATAGCCTGCAAACAAAGGGATTAGAACACTGACAAGACAATATGTGATTTTTATCAAATATCCTTCAGTGACATGTCTGTTGGGAAGAAAACCTTGTATACAGTAAAAGCAAATAAATCAATTCCAAAGTCAACTAGTTTGAATGAAAATACTCAAATGACAGTGTCTCCTAATCTATTAATCAGGTTCCACGGTTAACAAATGATGAGGAAGAGTGGCTACAAATGCTCTTTATCCCTCGCTTCCCTTAGGACATATTAATTTAATCCTTTTAGGATGGATAGGCTACAAAGAAATAAATCCTGCTCCCTCTTCCATGAGTGCAGGGAAGGCCACAGTAACAGAGCAGGCAGTTCTTCACAATTGCAAATATGTGGACCAGTGATATCCTAACTGAAAATGAAATGGATCTCAATAGATATCTGTAAGACCCAGCATGCCCTTGAGAGAAGCATCTGGTTTCAGAGGGACAGACTGGAAACCTGTCTGTAAAATTATACTTTGGGGAAAAAGACCCTCAGTTATTTTGATACTTTCTCAATACACATTACCAGGAAAACCTGACTAGCGGTGCCTTGGAGGAATATTAACACTCTTTGCAAAAGAAACTTGCATGAAACTCTATAGCTACACTTCTGTAATATAGTGTTTGCTTTTTATCTGGTTTAATTTGTGTAATCAAGACATTAACTCCATATTTTGATGTTTTATGGGAACTATCATTTTGATTTGGCACACACTGAAATCAACTGCCTTTTGTATTTGTGATGCAAGAACAGTCCTGAGTATAATCCAGGCATTTATTACTGGAAGTAGATGTCCAGGTTCATATCTACAGACATCCGAACTGGAAAACGAGGTCATTAGGTTTTTAGCCTCAGCAGCAGAGAGCCAAGACAGAATCCTGATGAGACAAATATATTATGGAACTCAGGAGCTGCCCTGTGGGCTCACTCACTGAGCCTAATCTGACTCCTGGCTGAAAGTAAACCTCGAGTAAAGAAAGATTTGGAAGGAAGGTGAGCAAATATCAAAGAACTATGTACAGCAGTTCCATAATCTTTTAGCATATATCTTTGAGGTATCTGTGATACAAAGAAGGCAGCTTCTAGCTAAAACTCAGTCTTAAAAGATCATTTTAAAAGAATCAATTGATGAGTCACTTGGGTCATGGTAGAAAACATGTATGCTTGCAGTCTACCTCACCAGGCAGCATGACAAGCAATGTGGTTACTTTCTCTACGTGCAACCATTTTTAATTAGTATTAGCAAATCATTCATTCCTGAGTGTGTGATAATCTTGACATGTATAATGCTGTGAATAAAGCACCACACTGGAGTCTGATGGGCAGTTAGTATAGAAAGACTTAAGGTACTATATTTCTAAGGGAATCATCACTCAGGGAGGTGGCTTTGCAATTTCTCTTTATGTAGGGACAATACTATTTTAAAGATTGGAAACCCAAACATTATTTCCACATACCTTAATACCATGCGTATCAAAAGCTTTATTTGTAGAGAACAGTTTTTATCTGATCTCACATAAAAATCACCCTTGAAGAGCATTCAGCCACAGTATTTCAACAAGAATTTTTGGACCTAAAATCTGCAAAGCTGTTGTGTGCTCCCATCTATTTTTATGTATTTCATTAAATATGTCTTTGAGTGCTGTTCAGTAACCGCTGGGTCCTCACACTGTCTCATTGAGGTGCCTTTTCAGAAGCAATAGTAGAGAAAAAGTAATGTGAGCACATTATATTTGCCTGAGTATATATAATTATGTTTCCCTGTAGTTGCTGATATGGTGACTATTAAAATTTACCACTTAGCTGGAGGGTTTTCTTTACGACCAAAAAAATAAAGGCTTGTCTGCTTGTAACTGATGTTCAGTTCTGTTTGAATGCATCCATTCTCTGCCCATCTTTGTGTAAAAAACACCTTTCTCCTTTCCATAATAACAACAACTACAATTATGTGGATTTTAGTCTCATGATAAACTTGTACATAGGTGACAACGGCTGGACTAAGTGAGCGCAACAGCTTCCTCCTTGCAGCTAAAGAAGTTGCTGTAGGCATTTTCTAACCACATTGGTTTCCTTCTTGGTGTTGATGATTGCAGTAGATACCTCTGGTGCTCACACACGTACAGTGAAACTTTTCTTACATGTACAGGATGAACCATTATTTGAAAAACACTAACCATATCCCCAAGCTCCCTGAAGTTCAAATTTTGCTGTGACTGGGTTTTGGGGAGTTATGTTTCATTTTTTAAGAGTCTACAGAACACAAAGAATGGCCAGAATAATCTTTATAGACCCAATTACAAACTCATTTTTATTGGTAGGAACTGAGAGCAACTCTAAATGACATTTTTCGTTTTAATGGGTTTTCATCTGACTTATTTCAATCACACAGAGTCCTGAACCTGACTTGCTTTCTTTTAATTTCTGTGTTTTGTTCAGGGCAGAAACATTGCTAACTCTCACTCTGGGTAGGTCATGCTGCACTGAGACAAATATCTTGTCTTCCCTGTAGTGAAGCTGAGAATATCTTAAGCTTCTTTATTTTTTATGAAACACAAGTTCAAAAGTTCATCTTACATAGATTTCAGCTGCGGTGAAGAAGAAAGGGGAAAGTCCTCAAGAGATAAATAGTGTAACAATGAGAAACTCAAAGATAGCCTTGTCTAAAGGATGACTCCTTTTAATTAGTCCAAGATTAAAGCTTTTCTTCTCTGTGTCTTTGGAGGTGTGGATCTGCAAGCCTTTTGAGTAATCTTCTTTAAAAAATGATAGTGGAGTAGACAGATCTGAAGTCTGTATGTTTTGTTGGGAGGGGAATTTGGGAAGATTATTTCAGCCTAAAGAGTCACAGATATTATGGGGTAAAAATATACTTGGCATTGCTGATAGAGACTCAAAAAGAATTTCTAAGAAAATACCATTTGGAATGGAAATAGAAGAAAAACTTTGGATTCAGTACACCTACAGTCCAAAATCTTTATTCTTTCATACTAATTGGCTTTCTGTTTGGAGTCATCTTTAAATCTGGGCATCAGTTATGAAGGGCAGCACTTGGTATTTTCTGAAGACCTTAGAGCTTTAATTGCAAGAGAAGCTCTAGGGCTCCTATTGATTATCTCAACAAGTTGATATTGTTAAGGTAAAAGTAGGATCTATCGAGTCTGACCTCACCTGGATCCCATATTCAATTATCCTTCATTCACAGTGTTCCCCCTGTGATACAAGCCTTATGGCCCCTCTTCATTACTTTCCAACTTCCGTCCTTTGAACTCTCTTCCTACCACAAACACTGATCACTTGAAACCAGAATGAAACACAATGATGATGATCTAAAACAGCAAACCCCTGTTCTTTCTCCAGGAGGAAGTGTTTGCCGCCCTTGTTCAATGAAAGGTCAGACTAGATGATGATAATAAGCTCTTCTGTCCCAAAAAATCTCTAAATTAAGCCAGTACTTATATTGGCACAGCATGCTGTGCTGTGAGACCTTGTAATTGAGAGCTCTTCCTTTAATAACAGGTGAAATAAATTACTATGGAGAACCAAAAGTCACTCATTTAGGCAGCCAATGAGAACCCCCACTTATTTTATATTGCATTTCCAGTCCTCTTTTTGGTTGTTGCACTGAAGAAGAGTGCAAAATATGTCAGATGATTATATATAATTGAACCATTTCCTGTGCTGACCTCGTATTGTTGACAAATTCTGACATCGACAGCAGATATTTCCACTGGCCCATACATGATTAATACAGCTATTTCTGGTGCCTTTGTAATCCTGTCTACACAGAAGTGTGTGTTTTGTCTCATTTGCCTGGGCACTTTAAGCCCAGATTCATCCAGACTAAATTCTAAAGTCTAAAATCTGGGACCTAATATTTCTTATTGACTGTAAACTCGATATAAAGTGTTACTTGTTTGGGACAGGTGAATCTTCCTGTGTCACATCTTCACTGTTGGCAGAATATAGTGGACATGCATGCATCATTAAATTACAAAGAAATAAATACTTTTGACACACTATTAACTATAGAAGATCTGTCAATTAAACTACCCTCCCCTATAAGCTTATGTCCACAGATGACAACTTTTTAAAAGAGCAGATAACAGCAGGACAAGGGGGAATGGATTAAAACTAAAGGAAGGAAGGGTTAGATTAGATATTAGGGAGAAGCTTTTTACAGAAAGAGGGGTGAGGTGCTGGAACAGGCTGCCCAGAGAAGTAGTGGATGCGCCATCCCTGGAAGTGTTCAAGGCCAGGTTGGATGGGGCCCTGGGCAACCTTGTGTAGATCCAGGCCTGGAGGTTGGTGGCCCTGCCTGTGGCAGGGGGGGTGGAGCTCTATGATCCTTGGGGTCCCTTCCAACCCAGTATGATTCTATGACAACTCCACCCTTGAAGAAGCAAGCTTTGTAAACCTATGTGGACATTTTACCTTCATTGTGTTAACATGTAGGCAGCAAGCAAGCTTGTATTTTTTCCATGGACATCCCAGTAAGTTGTTTAACTTTGGTAGAGTAATCCACAGCTATTATATCCTTTGCATGCAACAGTTTTATTATCTCAGTTATCTCACATCCTGTCGCACATATAATGGTAACACATTCACTGGTTACAGTGCAGGAACATAGTCTGAACCATGTTCTGATCACGCAGACACAGCACACAAGTCCCCGCACTAAGCGGCAGTTTAAGTTGTAAGTGATCCCAAGTTCATCAATGAAACTAACCCTGGCAATCCTATACTACGGAAAGAGGGAGATGGTGATGTAAGGATCATCTGGCTCAGAGTTCCATAAGCAGGTTTCTGCCATGGTTAGCCCATCAGGGGGTTGTAAAGCCACTCAGCCTTGGATTGCCTTGAGGCCCCATCTCAGCAGAGACAGTCCATGGGTAGATAGCTTGAGTTGTCCTGCAAAATGAGACTAAATGGGCAGTGCTGCATAATTCAACGAACCCGAAACCTGGGTTGAACCTTGGAATTCCTTCAACAAACAATAGGCCCTGAGTCCCAATCAAGCCACTATTCAGCTGCCTAGCAGTAAGATAAAGGCAAGCCAACGGGTCTCCATTTGGCTTTAATGGGCCCAGACAATGCAAAGAGATGCAACAGATAGGGTGTAAGATAAGGGGAAACACTGCTAATGACAATCATGAAGGTGGCATTGTCTACTAGGACACAGCCCTACCCGTACATCAGGCAAAAAGTCAAACAAAACCCCTTGGATTCAGTCTGAGAAGGGGGAGCTGCTTCGCCAACTCTGGAAGGAGACCCTTTCCCCTTGGCCAGGATGCTGCCTGCGGGAATGTACTAAGAGCCCTTACCAGAGAGATGGGTAAGTGAATATTTGCTATGCTTTAAGTTTGTGGTCTTGGGTAATTAACTAGCACACGTGTGGTATTTAGTGCGCTTGTGATGGTGTGTTCTGTAGTATGCAGTGCGCTTTGTGATAGTGTGTTTTGTGAATCGGCTGTGATTGTAATAGTGAACCTTGTGAATTGCCTTTTAGCGGTAACAGTGAGTGAGGGGACTCTGTTGCTGGGTGTTACACCGCGTTCCGTGACTGTTGTGTTGGCAGTAGCGCATTTTGTGAATCTCTGGTGGTTGTAGTAAGCGTAGTCGTACTTGTAAACAGCAATAGTGCATTTCCGCACCGTATCCATGAACCCTGCAGTAGTGACGTATTGAATGCACGTGGTTCAAAGGTAAATGATTCTTATTTTTTATTTTTAAAACCCCTGCACTCGAGTGTCTTTCTGTCACAGGTGATAATACAGTTCGTTAGGAAGGATGGTTCTGGATTGAGAAAACACCTCAAGTGAGTCTTTTATTTACTGGCTACTTCATTTTAGAACAGAGGTGCAATCTATTCTCCATTACCCACTTGTCTTTATTGTGTAATTCACATCAACTAATGCCTAATTCCTTTTCTCTTGAGAATGTCAGATTTCCTTTTCCCCCTGAAAACCCCTAAGTAGATCAGTAATCAGAAGAGACTGGGTGAATCTAGTCTCAGTGATGCACCATGTAATTCCAGGATGTTGTTTTGGAGTCTTCTGTAATTATATTAATTAGCTTCTTGCTTTTTCCTCTCAGCAGATATAATTATTTGGCATTGCTTGTTCTTCATGTATCTTCTGTTGTTTATTGCTGTGGTCCAGAGTGACTTATGCCAAAATTCCATCCTTGGTCACATCAGCATGGTTTTGTTCCATCGGGATTTTAACAGAATGATGTTACTATAGAAGTAAAAGGAGCTGGTCCCAAACTGCTGGTGTTTTACTGGCCAAATATGACAATATGTAAATATCTGAGGGCAACGGACCAAGCAAGAAAGAAAGCCATAAAAAATAGCAAATTTAGGAACAAAATGGAAATCTGTGCTGAAATCAGGAGGGAAGGAAAAGAAAGTCCTATTTGTAGGGAGAGAAGACCAGTTGGACTTTTCTTTACCCAATTTAAAGGAATATTTTGTAGGCATCATTTGTGCTGTAAATCTTTCTTATCTCACTGTATTCAGCTTTGTTTGTCTAATACCTCCTCAGCAACTGACTGACTTTATTTATCTTCATTCCCCTATATAGTCTCTGTAATAATCCTTTGATATTATTTATCTTTGTTCGACTTGCATTTCCTTAGCAGTTTTCCTCTGACGTTGTTCATCTTCATTCCCCAAATATCCACTAAGCAGTAGTTGTCTGACATTGCTCAGCCTGGATCTCCTCACTCGCAGTCAGCAATAGCTGCCTGAAGCCATCCTTCTTCATTTGCCTACCAGCCAACCAGCCGTCTCATAGCATCGCTTATGTACATTAGAAACGATCATCTCATGGAGTTCAATTTCTTTTCACTTCCCAGTACCTCTAGCAGTCATCATCCGTTTGCTTCAGTCTTCAGGAATACTCCAGGATTATTTGTCTTTATCCTGGCCCATTCAGCAGGTGATCACATATAGCCCTGCCTCATGCTGTCCTGCTGTGCTGGGGACATTATGGCTCTAGATGTGCCACCTTGGGTTTCCACCTCCCTTGAATTCCTTGCTGTGAAACCTGCAGGTGTGATTCTGTTAGGTGGGATATTTGAAAGGTGTATTATCCTTACAAAAACAGCCTACATGGGGAATAAGGAATCAGGCTCCTACAAAATGAAATTACTTCAGATGTTAACCACCATTCACAAGTGTCTGTATGTAACAGCAGAAAGCTTTGCAATAGAAATAGGACTCATTGAGGAGACCCTGGATCTTTCTTGGGTTTCTCACACAGCTGAAATATAACAAAAAGAAAAAATGGGTGTAAATCTTTCCAATCTCAAAAGAGATCTGACCAAATTCCATCATCAATGGCTGCAAAGTGCTGGGAGATCTTCTGAGGGAAAGTTCTACCACTGAGCCCAGCACCAGACCCTGGCCAAAAACTCAGAGAAATGTAGGGAAACTATATAAACTATCTAATTAGCTTCACTGTGTTACGAGTCTGTCTCTGACTGTTCCTTCCCAGAGCTGTTTCTACTCATGGAGTATTTGCAAATTCTTCTGAAATGCTTTGTGCTGAGGTTTTTATTAGGTCCAAGGTATCACATTTTTACAATAAGAAAATAAGAGAATAGTCTATTTAAACCAGGTAGCCCATAACTATGAGCAGAAAATTTTGACCTTTGTTCCCACATATCATGAGAAACCTAAAATGTTTAATCCACAGAAAGGATTATTACAGGCAGGAATTACAATTGTAAGAAATTTTGAATTCTCAAATTTTAAACTCAAGATAAGAATGAAGAATTATTTTCAAATAGTATTTTTCCCATTAACAAAACCATTTTGGAGAGGTAACAAAACCAGATGTGTTGTTAATGAGATCCCCCATCATCACTTTTAAATATTTGGTTTGTTGGGGGTTTTTTTCAAATTTGCATTGCTTTTCTTGAACTGTGATTGAGAATCAAATATTACTACAAATGGTTTGATAGATTAAAAAAATACCTGAATAGCTCTTGAAAGTTAACTGAAACCTTCTGCAATCTTAGCTGTAGTATGTACATTAGGACCAAAAAACCCCCAAACCATTTTTGTAACTCATGGCTTTGAAAGTGGACTAATGTTTTTCACCAGGGAAAAAAGAACCCTTCTGGAAAACAGATTATATCCTCTTTTCCAAGATGTATTTCTGGTCTCTGGTGGTTCTGTTTGGGCTAACATGTCAGAAACACCATGCATCATTCAGGTTCAGATTAGATGTTGGGAAAAAGTTCTTCACTGAAAGAGTTGTCAGGGCCTGGAACAGGTTGCCCAGGGAGGGGGCTGAGTCACCATCCCTGGATGTGTTTAAAAAAAGGGTAGAAGAGGTACTTAGGGATCTGGTTTAGCATAGGACAGGAAGGGTTGGACTCGATGATCTTAAAGGTCTTTTCCAACCTTGTGATTCTGTAATCTTTTTGAAAATTTTAAATGTTATGTCCCATTTTTAGCTGAGAGCACAATTTCACACATTAGAGTTCCCTAAGTCAAAACCCATTTTCCCTTTTTTTTTTTTTCCATTCTTCTCCTTTTAGACAAGCCTAACATATTGTTTCTAATTTAAACACAAGCTTGGGAAAAGAGAAGGTTTATCAAATGCTAACAAAAGGTGACTGTGAGTTGGAGAACGTGTAGCTGGAGACGTCAACAAAACCAAGCAAGTCTTCTGTGAAACTTCTGCTGTGAGGGAGGTGACAAACCAGTCAGGGGTGACCCTGGGGGAGGGAGGGAGAGTGTTCACTTGGCTATATTTTGTGGATACCTGCACTGCATGGTGCCTTAGCTGCCTCTTCCCAGCTCAAGGGTGCATCTCCCATCGCCGTAGCTGTGTAGCAGGAAGGACTGAGTGACAAAGGCACGTGTCAGGGGCAGGAAAGATATTGTGATCTTTACTGAGTGGTGGGAAACGTGTTACAGTGAGAGCCTGCCAATGGCCACTTGAATATGTGCACGTAACATGGTGTGCTTTCACAGCAAGAGTGAGCAAGGCAAACCTTCTTTAGTTTTTTTTATTTTAAGAAGATCAGTGATGCTGAAAGTCTTCTAGATCAGGCTGAAATTATTTTGTGTTCAAAGGTGGAAATATGCTGAAGAACTTCTTCCTGGTGAGGGTGAGGGAGCCCTGGGACAGGCTGCCCAGGGGGGTGTGGAGTCTCCTTCTCCGGAGATATTCCAGACCCATCTGGATGCTGACCTGTGTGACCTGTCCTAGGGACCCTGTTTTGGCAGGGGCGTTGAACCCAAGGATCTCTTGAGGTCCCTTCCAACCCCTATAATTTTGTGATTCCGTGAAATAAATTAATATAAACCAACAACTCCACCTGCAAACAGGCCTGAACCCAAACTTTATTTTACACTGGGTCTTAACAGGGATGCTTCATTTCAAATCAAACTTAGATCAAAGCTTCAGAAGTGTTCCACTTCTTACCTTGCACAAAGTGCATTTTCTGCATTAGGAACAATTATTGTCATGGGAGAAGATGCAGAGCAGAGAGCAGTCTTCTTACCCTCCTGCAAGCAGAAAAAGTTTCCAGTCTTTTCCACACATGTCTTTGAAGAACTGTGCCTATTAATTAGTGGTAGAGAAATACTATACAAGTGCCACGTGTGTCAATCACCATGTCAATCAAAATTTAGAAGATGGTATTTTAAAACTATTACCAGTCACAAATAATCAATGAAGATAGTAAGGCAAGTCACAGGACTGGACAGCCCTTCACTAGCACAGTGAATTATATCACACAGTCCCCTTCATAAGCATCTCCATGGTTACAACTAGGGCTTTTTGTTGTTGCTGAGGTAATTTCAAAAAGTCTTTCCATATTTAATAGCTACCAAACTGCTTTTTTCACCACTTCTGAGGTCCTGAATTGTAAATAACTTAAAATTAAGTATCACGGGGATTGCTCCTGAAGCAATGCCACTTCCACCTATGTGTTTCTGTGATGTTCTCTCTTGTGTTCTCTGTTGTGTACTCTGTTCTCATTACCATGTTCTCTATCATGTTCTGTTACATTCTCTATTCTCATGGCCTATGTTTCTATTGGACCATGAAAAGCTACATGACTTGTATGTGTTTACCACTATTTGCCCTTACTGAGTCCTCAGCTAACAGAAACCAGTAGAAATACATTAATTTTTTTCCAAAGAAGTCTATAAATGGGTAGATAAGTTAGAAGGGAGTAAATAAATAATAAGTTTTCATGAGTACCAGAGTCCAGTCAAATGAATGCACTCCCACTGGCATAAATAAATGTATCACTGGGTTACAGCAGTAAAATGAAACGAGACATTTCAAGACAGCTGTAGTTTAGTAAATGCAGACTCTATGTCCCACCATGTTGTTATAAACTTTTCAGTTGATCAGGATATTTGTAAATATTTAACCAGAAATCCATATGTCTATGTTGGCTGAGCTCTGTGCCTGTGGGGTGCTCTGACACCGTAGGTCTCTGCATTTATGGCAGCCAAAAAACCATGCTTTTCCATGAGAATCTCCCTTTGAGAAGATTTGGGGTTTTATTGTCTTGTATTGCAGCACAATCACGTGTATTCAAATATATTTTATTAAAGCTACCAAAAATTCCTATAACTTTTTTATGTGCTGCATAAATACAGGACGTGCAATAGTCTTCAATACATCATCTGCTTTTATTTTAACATAAAAATATCCAGAGAAGGTTGGGAAAGTTTCTGAGTGGTGCTGCATGCAGTACATGATGCACTGTGGCATCAGTGGCAGCGTCTGGGGGTGCAGCTCTGCCAGAGCAGACAGTGCTAGCCAGGAGTCTTAAAACCCTCCTCAGGAGTTGTGGAGCTAAAAGTAGATGGTGCCAGATGGAAAATGAGGGCGACTCCATGCCCCCCTCCATCTGCTTCTAGTCATCTCTAGGACAACATGGCAAAACCGCCTGCTGATGGCTGAATCTAAGAGGTGGATATTGGTAAAAATTGCCTGTGCTGCTTCTGTGGAGAACAAAGCTATGTGTTTGCAGGAAGTTTTGAGGGCAGCCATGTGATGAACGGATTACCCCTGTTTCCAGCTCCTGCTGGAAGGGAGGACAGGGAGAGTGCAGCCCCAGGTGATGTTCCCAGAGCCAGCACCTGGTGAGGGTGGCTGCCCTGCTGCTTGCTCATCCCCATGAAATGCAAGTGCCATCGAAAGCTGACAGCTGCTTGTCCATACAGGCATGAAGAGCCCTGAGGGATGGGCTGTGTGGTCCAGATGCTCACAGGGAAGGAAAGATCTGCAGGGGTCAGGGCGATGTTGTGCACTGATTTCCCCCTAGCTAGAGGTGAGGGTTTGGCTCCACGTCAGCAGCTTCTACAGAACTGCAGCTTTCAGACAGAAACGAAACAGCTCCAAGAACCAGGGCCAGAACTACAGGGGAAAAAAAAAAAACACAACAAAAAAAGACTGTGGCATAGCCCTAAAGGCCTATATGTAAGTAGCTGCTCTGTGGCCAATGCCACCATGAACTCCTGCCATGTCCATGCTCTGATATGAGCTTGACAACCTGGGATAAATCTGCCAGTGCTGCTTGTGCTGGACAGGTTGTTTAGCAGTTTATGGGCACTCACAAACTAAGGACTGTGGGCATCCACATTCCTCCAACTTCCTAGCACCTAGACTTCCTCTTGGCTAAGTCCCCATGCTATGGATGAAACTCTGTGTGAAGTAGGAGCTCAGCATCTGTCAGTAAAAGCTGCCTTCTTTCCATCTGCACCGTCTGCTCAGTGATTTCCAGTTCTCCTTGAAGTACATGGGACATGATATGCCCATTTACATGAACTTGAGTACTGAAAATAGATTCCCCTTCACTTGTTCACGCTCACTTATCCATCAGAGGCATAGAGCCTTGTGTTGGCCAGCGTGGGCACAAAGGAGTTCAGGTCACTAAGGAGGCAGCAATGTTCTTGGACCACTCCATTGCATTTATTTATGTGCGTTTCTTACCAGTTTCTGTTTCCCAGGGACTTTTCTGGCAAGTTTTATTTTGCAAGCTTGACTTTATTTTATTTCTCTTAAGAAAAAGCCAGGGTAAAAGGTTATCCACTGGGATCTTTTGAACTGATGCTTCCCAAACTGTGAGTGCCTATTCTCTGCAGTTCTTTGTACCAAGAAAAGTATTAGTACTGGGAAAATTTGAAACATAAATAAGCGTCTCCACAGACAAGTTTTGGACTTTTTCAATTGTCTGCTGTATTCTGATAAATATTCTTTAGTCCTTGTTCAAGGAGCACATCAGTATCTGAAATTTCCTTAGTGCTTCCATCTGTGAATTTCAGCATTAAAACCCACTATTTAACATTCAGAAGGCATGTTTCTACTCCTTACATTCTGTTGACCTCCATTGGGTGGTGATTTAGTGGGTGGAAGACCACATCCCCCTGGAAATCTTTACCTTTCCTGCCTGCCTCCCACCGCCCTCCACAATCACAGCTGATTTTAGCTCCCTGTGGCATGACAAATGCACCACGACTCCTGCAACATGCTTAACAAATGCATAATGACCTTGTGAGCAAGGGCACATAGCAACTTAGAGGTTTAAGGACCAGCTGAGCCACCTCTGTGCTGAGCCATGAGCTCTTATCCCACTGGTCTCTTAAACCCCTTGAGCAGTTAAACCCCTTGGCAGCTCACCCATGTGCCAACCAGAGTGAGGAACATAATCATCCCCTGAATTTCTGCATCTTCCTTGGTGAGGGGACCCGATTTCATCCTGGAGCCTTCTCTCTTCTACTTTCTGGTGTGTTTATTCATTCTGCAGTTGAGGTAATACCCTCCTCTCAACAAAGAACTTTTCCATATGCCTAGAAATCTCTGTGGAAGGCTGGGATCTAATAATGGTGCCGTGACTGCCAGCCATATCGTGAGGCTTTCATGATTTTTTTGTGTATAGAACAGCTTGAGAATTCGCCAACACTTTTGCTTTAAATAGAACTGCCAATTCATCAAAAATCTCTATAGGGGACAAAAAGACATGGAAAAATCTCCCTGTTCTGGAGAAAAAAAAAAGGGGGGGGGATTGAAGTTGTTGAAACATCTCACACCATACTCTGAGTAAAACCTTTTAATTTTTAATAAGAAATTGCCTTTTCTTTTGAAATTTGAGATGACCAAGCGAGTAAAGACAATTTGAAATTAAAGATGGCCATGTCCTTGGCTTGATCTAATTTTCTTTCAGGCTTTTATTTAATTAGAATTTGGGTTTGCCACAATCCTACATAGGGGGAAAAAAAAAAAGAATTAAATCACAGTCCTTTTCCATCCAGCTCTGAGTTCATATGTGATAAATATTGATCACTGTGCTCATTTGATCTTGGCCCATCAGAACCCACAAGTCTTCAAAATTTATGCCAAATCCTGCAGCCTGTCAAATGCAATTAAACACTGAATTAATTGATTTTTTTGTTGTGGTTTTTTTTTTTTTTAAGTCTAGGAGAACACACCACATACTACTAAGTTGTTTGCTGCTATATTTGTTTTGCTTTTGGAGAGTTCAGCTTCCTGCTTCCATGTCTCTTGGCATTTGTCACTCTGCTGAAGGCAGGAACTGCTTCTTCCCTCAGTTTAGAAGAAAGCACTGTAAAATGGCATCTGTTTAAAATTTTTCTGACTCTATGGTTTCACACTTTAGACACATACTCCCAGCATAAGCCTTTGGTAATGTCTTTATGAAAACCTGAACATTTGGTCCTTGCAACCCCCAGGGCAATTCATGCTTTTGAAGAATTTGCAAAACTTACTGAAGCCTGACCTTTCTTTTCTGAAATCATGTTGACTGTGTTTAATTCTGTAGACTTCCCTCTGGTTTTTTTTTTCCATTTCATCTTCAAAAAACTTCTAGCAACTCTCTAAAATGATGCTAAGTATTCTGATCCCTTTTACTATTATTCTTTTTTAGCATGCACCTAGGAATCTTCTTAAATAACAGGGTCAGCTTGCTACTTTCCAGTCCTCAGGGACTTAATTCTTTAGTGAATTTATCTATTTGAGCAACTGCATCTTGGTCTTGCTTAATGTTTGAGTGTTACCTTTTAGGTTATTCATGTGCATGGAAGCTCCTAGCCAGAATATAAGCTTCAATGGCTTCACGTGCTCCTGTGATAAGTGTCTTATTGCACTGACTGTCGTCTGCTTTGCAGAGACATTGGTGAATGTCATAGAATCACAGAATCATAGAATCTCCTAAGTTGGAAGGGAGCCATAAGGTTCATCAAGTCCAACTCCTGGCTCCACAGAGGGACAGATGATGTCCATGTTCTTCATTCAGATAGCAAGTGCAGTACACCACTGAACTCTGCTTGTGGGTTTGGAGAATTTAATTTTAAACAAACAAACAAATAAATAAATAAAGACAAATGTTTTCTTTAGTTATAAACAAGAAGCAATAATACATATCTTCCAGGAGTGGGGAGAAAAGGTGCTTCAAGAGATAGTTTGTTTCAAATCTTGGAAATCTCCCCATTCACTGTTAGTTTTTTTTGTCCATCTCATCCCAAAACTGTACGACTGACACAAGAAGTAACCCACCTCTTCATTCAGATGGTCTAGAAACAGAGCCTTGGTTCCTTTCAGCATTGAAAAAAGGCCTGTTCCTGGCATTTGTCTGACACTTTGAGTACTGAGACAGCTCTTGACTTTTCCCAGGAACAAACATCTTTCTGAAATCATTCCATTTCCTTTCCTAAGTGTCAAAATAATTGAAATCCTCCCCAGTCAGCATTCAAGGATTTTTTTTTTTCAACCCTGCATCTGCTTTCACAGCCTGTCCCAGAGGTCTGTCAAAGTTCCCACTATTAAATCACTTGTGTGCCCGTGTCTCTACATCCAGACACGTTTGCCACCACTTCTTCTTTCACTGAGCCATCCACACCCTGATAACCTGAGTATAAAATGGCTTTGCTTTCTTTTAACTCTGCCTAGACTATTTTGCTAGATTGTGGGACATGGACATGATGGTTTCTTCATTGCTTTTGAGAAGATATTTTTATTAAGTTCTCGTCTATTCTGCCTCTTGCACATCTTTCCAAATTTGCATTTTTTGATTGACAAGAGCAGAAATACATTATAAATTATGCTGCTGGGCACAGGTATGGCAATATCATATATTTTACTTTTTATTATTTTTCTCCCTACATACTTCTACTTTTCCAAAGAGTTTCTGAAACGGAGGAAATGAATGCTCAAAGGTGCTGATTAACTGCTGCTCAGGGAGAAAAGAGAAAGGGGAGGAAAAGAGGAAAGAATAATTGAAAAATGAATTAAAAACCACTGAACCTTTCTTCAATCCACAATATCTTTGTTTTTCCTCTATCCTTCCTTTCAACTTGTCCAGTTTACACTTGAACCTTCCAAAGCAGGATCTGCTTCTCATGCTTATGCAGGAATGAGGTGGAGAAACCCTATTTAGATGAGGCTCAGCAACACCTGTGAAATCCAGACTAATGCTAGTAAATGATATATTTGATGTGGTTAGGCAATACCCTTGTGTTCAGTGACATTTCTTAGCCTCCCTGAAACACATTTACGCTCTCAAACCAGTCACATCTGGTATCATGTACAGTCTGAAACACAGTAAGAAAGGATGGGCTGTTGAGGTAGAAGGCAACCTTTTGCTAACCTGTGTTTTGTGGGTTGTTATTAGCTGAATAGACTGCTCAGTGAGTGACAAGTGCCCAGTTACCCCGGGCACAGGAACACAATAATAACAGCATGAGTGCAGGACATCCTCCTCTGACAGGACATCCTCCTCTGAGGATGTGCACTGAGGTGACAGATGAAGTGAGATGCCTGCAGGAGACCATATTTGTAGGGATGCTGGCACAGCAACGTGGCAGCAGGAGCTGCAGATGAGGAGGAGAAGAACGAGTGAGTCCTGTGCCACAATAGCCAGTACCTGAACCAGCAAGCAGGTGCATCCATCCTGGCACTGCCTGGCAGTGTGGGTGCACTGGGTGCTCAGGAATAAACTGGGAGTGGATGACAGACGCTGTGCTACAGCATCTTTCGCTGCAAGGTCAGTCCCACTTCGCTGCCTGCCCTGGCACTGGGTGACCCCTTCATTAAGGGACTGTGGGTGAGCTCTGGAAACGCTCTGTGGTTGTGGTTTTCTTTTTTTTTTTTCCTTAGTCAGGGTATTTTTAGGTAGCTTCTTGAACTGATATGTATCCTCATGAACACAACCAAAGATGGTGCAGGTCCTTGCTGAACAGTATGAGAGCAATACCACTGGGGGATGAGTGACCATACCCTTGGACACACTGCAATTTGCCTGTTCTGAAGTTTCAGCCATCTGAATCCCACAGGACTAGAATAATATATAATCTGATATTTTCATTTTACAGCAGCCTGTGTCCCTTTCACAAGGCAAAACCAACCTTAAACCCCAGTACAAGGTCTAAACAACCCCACACTACTCTGATCACATCAGCCCTGGCTCTGAGAGCCGTCAACTGCCTCATCTGTTCCCATCCAGGCTTGGCCAAAGCAGAGACTTTGCATAAATTGTGCAGTGGAATTAACAATTTTGTTGCAGCATAGTGATTGGCATCTTCTTTTTTCCTTTCTCCACCACCTGCCTGGTGTTGGTTACTGCTGCAATGAGGTCTCAACCTGGACATGATGGGCCTTCCCAGGACAGCAATGGAGCTCCATGCCTACCTATGGCCATAGGGTTCCTTGGCCATCACACAGAGATGATGACAAAAGTAGCCCCTGGTCCATGGCTGGTGTTTCAAGCCAGAGCCGTGGTCCCAGACGGTGGGGGAACTGCTTCTGCTCAGCAGCTGCTCCACAGGAGGGAGCAGTCCCCATGAATTTCTCAGCAATTTCCATGAATTTCAAAAGCATAGAATCCTTTCAGCCCTGTGCCACAGCTGTCTGTGTCTGTCTGCAGGAAAAAGGAGTCAGGAATTAAAAAGCATTGCATGGAGTCTGCATTTGCTACTGATTTTTTGTCTACGTTCACTAATGTATTTGGATAATTGAAGAGAAGCTTAAGTGGTTCGTAAACAGAAGAGAGACAAACACTCCTTTTTCCAGCAGAGTTTTACGTAAAAGTTCTCTTTTTTTTTTTTGGTCTGATCCCAATGTTAAAGAAGATGTCTTCTTTCTAAAGCCAGAACCCACTGTTTTTCTTTTCTGCTTAAGCTCCCCTTTCTTTCTGAGCATCTCTTCTGAATTTTGCAGGCTTCATGAATTTAAGGCATGACACTAATCCCTGATCTCTTTGCATGGATATGGTGAAATTATACTCTCCTGGCTCTCAGAACCCTGCAGAGAGCTTAGAGAAAAGTGGTAATATCGACAATTCTGTTATTCTTTTGTTCTCCCCAAATTAAGTCTACTCCACACAATGTCTTTAGCAACTGGCTTACTCACAGAGAGGCACGCATGCATCATTCCCCAGCTGGGCTCCAGCACGCAGCGTGAGCTTGAACATGGAAAGATACTGGTCATTGCAGCACAGATTTGCCACAATCAATCTGGAATTCGTAAGTGATACTGGTTTCCCCAACCGCCATGCTCCAAGGGAGGTTATTGGCTTGATGAAAGGATTACTGGGTGCGTTGCTGCAAGTTGTGCTTCTCCTGAAGCCAGACTAGGTTACCGAAGGAGGCTCCGCAGAGCTCAAAATCGATCAGCAGAGATTTCTGCAGGATTTGAGAAGTCCTCCACACATTTCATTAGTATTCTGCACGCTTCTCTTCTTTGCTGAAAGGATGAAATAGGAAATTTCAGTGTCAGCAGAAAACCCAGAACATTTCCAGACATCACCGTGGCTCAGAGAGGCATATGGAGAGCAGTGGGTTTATGTAGCATCTCAGCGGTTCTTGCAGCTTTATTCCTTTTCTAAGGCAACGTGTTGCCCATACTAGTCACATCCCTGTACCTGGCAGAAAGGGCTTTTCCATGTCTAACACCGCATGTCGTTTTCCTCATTAATCATCATCTCTTATATCATGTTACCTTTCCATCTGGTTGGGTGTCAGGTGTGGCACGGAATAGCTACAGTACATTAATTTCCAACTGGTGGCTACTAGTGGTTGGCAAATTAGGTTACTTTGTGACTATTTATTAGCTGTGTTAATTGTTTGACAGATCGTTATTGACTACCATCCCAGGGATGGCAGATGGCCAATAAAAGACAAAATGTAGCTCGCTGGGTTTTTTGTGGTGTCTCGATGGCTCTTAGATTTTTTTAAAGACCTTTATACTGTGTAGTGTGTTCTGTCATCAGTTACGTGAAAAATGGGCTAAATTACTGAAATTATGCTGGAAGCCCTGAGCTATGGCTGTAGGGCCATATAGACAAAAAGGTAAACAAATCTCTGCTTCCAGGTCTTTCTACAGCCAATGGCTTGTTCAGCCTGGAGAAAAGAAGACTAAGGGGGGACCTTATTAAGGTTTGAAAATATCTAAAGTATGGGATGCAGGGGGAATTGGCCAGCCCCTTTTCAGTGGTCTGTGGAGACAGGACAAGGGGCAATGGCTGCAAGTTAGAGCATAGGAAGTTCCACACCAACATGCAGAAGAACTTTTACCCAGTGAGGGTGAGGGAGCCCTTTGACAGGCTGCCCAGGGGGGTGGTGGAGTCTCCTTCTCTGGAGATATTCAAGACCCTTCTGGACACCTATCTGTGCAATCTGAGCTAGGGAGCTGCTTTGGCAGGGGGGTTTGACCCGATGAGCTCTCGAGGTCCCTTCCAACCCCTATGATTTTACGATTCTGTGACCAAAACCTTTCAGAAACCGATAGATTTCTTCTCCAGTGAAAACATTATCAAGGGGCTTTAGAAGAAGTAGGAGGGACCAACTCATATGCAGAGAAATGTGTCACAGAAGTTTTCAGGTTTTGGCTGAACAGGAATTTTATGACTGTTAAATGAAATTTCTGTAAGAATTAAATTTCTCATGGAGATATTTATGGATGTCAGTGTTCATGCGTTTGCCACTGTGGAAACCAAAAGGAAACATTGCCTTCTATCGTGCCAAACTAAACTAGGTCAAGCCTGAAGTGGGTGATGCTTTCCTCACATCGGTTAGTCTGCAGCAGATCCACCATGAGACTGACCTTAAGCTCACAGAGACACTTGGAACCCCCCTGCTCACTGCTGTCCCCACCTGTACTTCAGATATGCCACCAGGTCAGGGTTTTTTCAGTTTGCTGAGGCACGTGGAGTGGTACTTCACATCCCTATATTTTTTTCCCACTCTTTGCCATGGCTAAGCTTCTCAGCAGCTAGATTATGACTAAGCCTGATAAACGTGTGGAAACTCGGTAATTCTCCACCCACTTCCTCCAACTCTGCTGCTCTGAGTCATTCTCCACTGAGCCTTTGACATTTATTTTGAGTTTCTTTGCTGTCACGTGGCTCCCATAATACTACACCCTGCTGAGGCACCGGAGCCATCAAGGTACAACAGGGAAACACAAAAGGTGTATCCCTTTGGGGAGAAAGGAGAAGGTTAGATTTCAGACTGAAAAATAACAGCTTCTGCACACTGATGCTCCTGGGCATTCATATTTGGTAGTAGCTGGTTTGGTACAGGAACTTTAACAGCCTCAGGGGCTGAGTTTCCCACCTAAAACATGAGCGTCGAGGTAGCCAGGAGCTGGTCAGAAAAACAGATTTACCCTCCCAACTCATGTATAGAAGGGAGAAAAAGAACATCATTTGCTGCTAGTGGAAAACAGCAGAAAACTTCTGCAAGGCCATGTCCCACCTCAGGGAGGTGAGTCACTCTACGTGGCCTAAGTATGGGATCTTCTTCTCTACCCTATTGCTGAAAGCTGCACCAAAAATTCATGCTGGATTCCCAGCAGAATTGCCACTAGGAGTATCCATGGCTGGATGAGTGGTTCCTCTGCAGTGGAAAGTTAGGTGTATTCCCAGTGGAGCTCTGAGAGGCTGTGGCATATTCTTGGAAGAGACTTGCACTCATGGAGACCATGGACAGTAGCCACCTGATCGATGAAATGATTACCCCAGCCATTATCCAGCAGTAAAGATATATAGTGATGCAGTGATAATTGCTGTGTAAGACCGTAATTTGAAATAGATGAAGCAAGGTAAATGCTAAAGTGTTTCGAGCAGCGGCTCCTCAGGAAGACTCACTGAAAAATTAGGTCTTGCTGTTGAATGGCAGTGCTTCGCTGTCCATCTGGTGAAATGCTCCCCTCAAATTTAGCAGGAATACCACTGAGGTTGTATTTTCTTCTTTCAGTACACACTGACTCTTGAATTAGGTGGATCTCATACTCTGTATCAACGGCACCTCTCCTTTTTTGGTTGTTTCTGTGGCTTTAGTGCAGCTGCATTAGCTTTGGCCCACATTTCCCTTCATTCAGTGTATTTCCCATTATGCACCAAGTTCTTTGTCAGAGTGTTTTACCCACAGACCCAGTGCCCTGTATCACAGGCTTAGATGCTCTTTACTTGGATTTTTGCTATTGCTATTTTGATTTCTTTGCACCTCTAAAAATACAAGCACTTAGCTCTGTCAGGGCTGTATAAAGATCAATGAATAGTGAGGGCAATTGCTGAAAATGTGAATGAAGACAATTTAAAATAGCAGCAGCACTGTATGGAACTTACCCACCTTTTTCCCCTTAGATTTAAAATTTAAGGAGAGATGAAGATACTAACACATACTGAACTACTGAATCGAAGCTGTGGAAGGAGGCTGGTGTAGCATAAATGCATTGCATAGAATGGTTTCGTTCCTATGTTTTATAGTTATTTTCATGACTGGCACAACATTGTTTTCAATGTAGTTTGATTAAATTCCTTCATAGGCACAGCACCGTATTAAATCTTTCAGAAAGCACTATGTATCACACTGAGCTGCATCAGCCTCACGTTGCTACGACTGCAACAATAGCCAAGGCTAAAACTGTTTGGTTTTAGAGAGTGTATGTTTACACTCTGTAGTAAGATAGCAAATATTCTCTCTGCATCCATTTGTCTTTATCATAAAAAAATAATAATTTTCAGATAGTGTGTGAATATCTCTGCTTTTCTTTCCCAGTCTAAGAATAACTTGAAAATAGGAGTGCATTTAGTCATTAATCAGTGATGGGGACAATTCGACCAATGCAATTAACTACACTTGTTCTATTAATAATCAAGCATGCCAAAAATGCTTCTGCACTCAGGTGTTAATCAGGACACCATGTAGCTCCACGTAACTTCCCTTCAACGCACTCAAGGGAACACAGACTAATGGAGAATCAATGTGAGAGGTGGAAGTGGACATACACTTATCAGTAAAATTCACCAATTTGGTTTAACAGACACCTTCACAGGCCTGCCTGTTTCACCAACCCCAAAATACTCTAGTATGAGGAACAGGAGAAATAATCTTAGCTGCTGCCAATTCTCTGTTTAGTAGTTACATACAGAAATGCATCTGGGCTGCAAAGTAGTATCTAACTCCTCCCAGTATCTCCTTTTTATTCTCTAAAAGGCCTGGTGCTGACAAGGCTCAGAGGTCAGGTTAAGCATGCCCTGGATGCTGTGGCTTCTCTGATGTAAACAGTCAGTGTGCTCAGGTTGTTGTACAGTCCAGCCCCTTGCTCCAGGTTCTGCCTTGCAGAGCTAGGTAAAACATGGGTGTAGTTTAGGGAAAGCTCTGCAGCACATCCATCAGCAAATTAAGCCCCCATAGTCTGATGAGCTGGTGTCTGCTTCACTGAACAGGTTTTCCCTGATTTGTCATGAAAACAGCAGTTTTAATATCTGCTGAAAAGACAGTCCTTTCACTCTCCTGGTAGCATATTCCAGGACAAGTGAGGGAATAAGCCTAAGGGAGGAAATACCTGAATAACTGATACAGTTGAAAACTCATTTCCCACTAGCATGTCAACTTTTTTTCTCTTTATTTTCAGTTAAAAATCCCATGCGAACTCTACCACACCTCTGTTTAAGTGGGAAACATGTAACAGCAGTGAGGAAGCTCACTCTTGAAGATATGCATGAGGTCCTCCACTGTAAATGTCATCACACTTCATCACCAAGGTGACTGAGGGGGCTGAGGACTTGGCACAGTGCCTGTCAGGCTGGCTGCTAAGTGGCTTTAGGGTTCCCTCAACCTGATGGGGGACCTTCAATCCTTTAGCACCAGGCATGATTTAATGGATCAAACCAGGATTTCAAGGAGGCAAGGATTTAAAGATGTGTATAATGCAGTGCTATTAACCCATTAATCAATACTCTCCTCTTCTGCCGCCCCAAACTGACCCACTAATCTCAGGGCTAATTAACCCCCCTATTTAAAGCAGAGAACAACTTTTCCAGCTGAACACCTACCTACCCATTTATCTCCCAGCTTGAGCAGGGAGGGCTCATGATGGGCAACCCTGGCTGCAGCCCCCCGGGGCTAACAGCAGGCTCCTGTGGTAATGGCCTCGCAAGGAGGAACAAGGAGCTTAATTTTCTGAGATGCTCATCATCCTGTTTCTGCTTTCTTTCATATTGATAAGAGAGCTGATTCGTCTTCACAGGCTCGTGCAGTGCGAATATGTATTTGCTCAAATTGCTTTCAAGGCATCGTGCCCTCTAAGAGTTAATTACTCAGGAGACTCATAGGGTGTCAGGAGCTCATCTTCAGGCATCTTTAGGGCTATAAAACAGCAGCTGCTTATGGAGGTGTACTACATGACAGTGTGACATAGAAAAAGCAACGTTATTATACCCTTAAAAGTTACAGAAGAGATTGGGCCACACTTGAATTATACAGATTTTGGCTCTGCTAGCAGCTGTGGCTGGCACAGCTGGTGTCCCTGTAGCAGTTAGGCACACAAGTTAAGAATTTAGCAAGCAGGCCACAAGGTATGACATGATTTTTACAAAACTAACATGCTCTTAAACTGTACTTCCCCTTACCTGTAATGATTAAATGCCAAATTGCATAGTAGCATTAACTTGTAATCTCTGCTGATGATTGACTTGTTTCCATTTAGTGTATTTTTTCTATTCTGGCCTAACAGATTTACTATCCAGAACTATTTATGCACAGAAAAAGATTAAGTTGGCCTTTTATATGAAATTTAACCAACTTTTAATTTGGCAACCTATTTTAGCTGGCTGCATTTGCAAAGGCTAAAAAAAAAGAGAAGAAAGAAAAAGGTGTTTTTTCAACTTTAAGGCCCATTGCACTCTAATAATTTCAGAGAAATATCAAATTAAAAACCTGACAAAAACATATATAGAGCCTGGTAATCCCCTCTGGAGTTTCAGAGCACGTGATCGCACAGACCTGGCCAAAGAAGTTTTTATCTCCCCCAAATCATTGAGCCATTACAAAGCATCATGTAATTATGTAATGAGGTGATATCTCATCTGCACTGAAAGTGCTTACAGAAGTTGGTGTGACCTGTGAGCCGCACACAAAGAGAGGCCCATTTTGTGCTGTGGGATCCAGGCTGCTTTAATGATCTATCTTTTGCTTGCTTTTCATTTTCTCACTTTCACTGTCCATGGTCATCATCAGGGATGAAAATTATATGATCTATGTAATAAAATGTAAATTTGCTCCCAGGCCAAGACATGAAGAAAGATTTCAATGTCCCTGAATGTGTATTCAGACTGTTCTCCAGTCAAATAGAATAAAATGGTAGAAAGAAATTGATTCTGGGTAGCTTGCTCTGCATCCCATTCCATTCCCACCTGGCCTATCAGTAGGAAAGCGGTCATGCAAGCCTGTGGACGCGAACTTTGGTGAGTGGGTGGTCTTGGGAGCCACCCCTGCAGCCCAGACTTTGCAACCAGGAAGCCTGAAGTAAATTCACAATATCCAGTTAACCCCAGCTCTGGAGAGAAGGTGTCTCATGGGAAGAGGGATGATAGGAATGGTCACTGAAGGGCATATGGGCACCCCTTTATCCCTGATAAACTGCAGCCTGTCCATCCTGTTGTTAAGCCCTGTGTTGGGTGCAATGGCTGGAGATGCACATGGGGATGCGAATTCTCCTTCATGGCCACAGCCAGCTGGCCCCTTCTCTACCCCACCACCTCACCTTCTCCTTCTCAGTCACAGGGGCTAGAGTTCAATAATCCATCTCCTACCTACTGTTTCAGCCAAGCCAGCTCAGCTTGATCAGAACAGATTTTGGAGAGTTCATACAAGTGTTTTGGCCAGGACGTGAAGAGGCAATGACCTCTGACCAGGGTGGCAATGAGCTCTGAGGGGCTCTGGAGAAAGCAGTCTGCATGGACTAAATTTACTGTCTTCTAGTAGCCGGTTCAGCAGAACCAGCAGAGTTTTGCAGGCAAAAAGAAGCAAGACAGACATATTTATAAATGTTGTTTTGTTTCCTTGGAGGCAACCTTTGGACTGCATTGATTTTCCTCTTATTTAATACTCAGGCAGCTTCCTACTTTTCTACACAGCAGTATCTCCTAGCTACTCCACTGCCCCTTCCCCACAGAGGCACATAACCAGAGATGCAGTAAATGGCACACAAACCTGCACTTGAGCCGTAACAGCAAGCTTGCTAATTCTGCAAATTTCACCTTCCTTCCATTTCTTTCTTCCTCAATAGAAAAATGGAAAGATTGCTGTATTTATAATACACTCTTTTCTGTATTTTCTACATCCAGTATCAGAGGAAAAAAAGTCGTACAAAGGAAAAAAACCCCACTCTGCTGGGCAATATGAAATAAGGTGGGGAGGTCGGGGCGGGGAGGGGAGAGACAATTCAAAGGAAGTGTCCTCCTTTTATCTGATCCCTGCTGTTCTTTTTACAGCCATGCAGCCAGTAATGTTACCTCTGATGCTTCTGAAGAAGCCAGGAAAAGTAACATGGGCTCTTAAGGAAATCCAGGTTTTTTTCTTTTGAATCATCTTTGTTCCCTCCTCAAAATAAGCCAGCGTGCCCAGGAATAGCGCAGACCCTCCCAGTCAGGTCGAAGGAAGGTGATCCCACAGCAAGGTGTGGTGGCCCTTCAATTCTGTGTCATCAGAACTTGTTTCTTAAACACCAGGGAATATGGGGTCTGTCCTTTGCTGGTTTTGGGTTCACATCAAGCAGAGAGTACTCTTAGCTGCGCTAGCCTAACAGCATCTCCTGGATGCCTCTAGCCACAGCTCAGAACTGGGGATGTTTTTCATGATTGGCATCAAGAAGAGCACGGTCTGTGGCTTCTCTAAGACCTCCCTTTGACCCAGGTGTCACATCAACCACTTTCAATATTGAATGATGAATAATAAATGCTTAAAGGAATATTCACAGGGGATAGTGGGCAGCCCAAGCTGAAGCTGGCTTGCATGAAATATTCACTGAAGAAGCAGGAGTAGCAAGTGGATTATTAAACAGAGAACAAAACCCACCAAAAAAAACACCCCACCTTTTATTTTTAGGTATTTTTTTAATAAATAAGAGGGGAAAAAAAATCACAGAACTTGTTTTTTTGCAGATTCTTGATTCAAACCAGAGAATGCCTGTAGTAATGCTTTTGTACTACTTGTCAAGACCCTTAACAACACTTGTATTCTTCTAGTACTGCAACTCATCACAGATACTCCCAACCAGCAAGGAGCAGGATCTTCTCATGGTTATTGAGCAACGATTCCTTGCAGCCTGTAGAGAACAGCTCTTGGCTGGGTACAACTTACACTCTTTTGTCAGTAGAAAGCTACTTAGCACAAGAGATTTATTTCATAGAGGAACATCACCAGGTCTGATAACTCAGATTCACCTTTCTTCCCATGTGACCAGGAGTTAGTAACACAAAACCCCACAGCCTTTCTCTTGAGACTTTCATCAGAATTTATTTTTTCTCTTGGCACCTTGACGAATTGCTCAAAACAAAACCTGTGGCTCACTTTGCACCTGGTGGTTTCCTGCACGACACATGTGGGAGGTACCAGCACGTGAGCATCACATCACAGGGAAAGAGAAGGTAATTCTGACTTTGTGAAGGAGCTATTCCACACCTCCACACTCATCCGTTATGCGTTTTATCTAATTTTTAGATATTTTTACCAACCCACCCAGATCCAGGACCTCTAACTTACAGAAGCATATGACTATCCTGATGGGAAACAGGACACCTCTATTTCACATCCAAAGAGAGTCACCCATGGGGAATAAAGATCTTGTCTGCTTTTCTTTCTGCTATATCAGCTGATCTAATAAAAAATATTGTCTTTGCTGAACTTGCTCTCTATATCCTTAGAGCTTTACAGCTACCAATACCACAGTGATTGCACCGATGCAACAGGACACTGATGGTTAAACAGTCAGCTTGCCCATCCTGCTGCTGGAGGCAGATTCTGCAGGCCTTTGTGTGTGTTATATTACCACCTCAGTTGGGATCAGGAATGTCCATCCAAGGCAGATCCCCTGATCATTCCTGCTCATCACCCTGTTCACGCTGGGCACCTCCACATGCAAGAAGGGTCCTCTGAGCAGATCCAGATGGGCACACCAGGAGCACAGCTTGTGACAGCACACAAAGGACTGCTCAGTCCTCCTAGTACCAGAGATGGTATGAAGACCTGTGCATGTGTCAGGTTCTCACCTCCAGATGTTTTGCTCTCTGGTTGCAGTCTTGTGGGCTACACATACGACCTAACTTACTGAGTTTATCAGGGAGATGCTCTGGTATGTCTGACATAAACCACTATCCCATCACTACCTGATGATTAGTGCATGCAGGGCATGGTCAGGGGTCATAGTTACACTTATTAAATGACCTTGTACTTCCTCACAGCCTGCCTGCGACACCGAGTGAGGGTTGCAGCCATTACCTTAGTAAGTATTTCACTCTTTCATTTTGCTTGTCTCTGAACAGCTCTCAAGCCTGAGGGGCTCATCCCAGCCCCCAGGAATAGACTGTGAAAGCTAGTGAAGGTAACCACATTGCCACGCCATCAGGCCTGAGGGAACGATGGGGTTTCCACTGAGAGCACTGGCATTTATGAGTTGCAGAAAAGTGGAGGCAAAGTAAAAGCACTCGCTGAGAAGGATGATTAGTCTCCTACCCTTGAAGAAAATTGTTTTACTCAAGACCTTACATTTCAGCTGATCTCTTTTAGTTCTGATTTTAAAGCTATAGATTAATCTCTCCGGTTTAGGCAGAAAATAAGTCATTAGTCTAGCTAGCTCTAAATGTCTCTAATGGAAGAATTTTCAAATATACCCTCATTTCCCACACATCTCCACTTACCAAGGCTATAAAAGTGAGCTTGTGTATGGCATTGTGGAAGCACACTTAGACAAAAACATAAAGACAGATTTTATTTTCAGCATAAAGAATTTAGCTATGGTTCAGTTGTCAAAATTGTTCGGCTGAAACTAATTTACAAAAGGAAACCGTATTTTTGATTAATCAGAAATCTCCACAAAGAACATCTGCTTTCTGGAGAAAATGTTGACATGTCAAAGAAACAAATTTCTTGAGCACATTCCAGCCAAACCTAAACATATTTTAAGCTCATGAATTTCAGAATCTTTCCTCTCCACGTCTCTTAGTTGAAATCAAATTCTCAAACAATTCTGCCTCTCTTTAAATTCATTAAAGTGAATTAGTGGTTTCCTAGGCAGTGCTGGGTCTCCTGAGAGGAAACCCATGGAGACCATCACTCCCTGATGCGGAGGAGCACAGGATGCTGATGGAGGGACCCCTGCAGCACTCACCGTGTTACCTGTGCCCTGGGGAGGGGAGGAGTAAGGAGAAGCGAGACTCCCCCAAGGTACTTGGAAGACCACTGCTTATCCACGTGCATCTCAGGCACAATTTTTCCAGGCACACAAAACACGTGAGGCAGCAAGAGTGAGCTGGAGACTGTGTGTAATGTGATTCATCAGCCCCTGGAACTGAGGAGTCCCAACTGAACAAGTGAGATGGAAACCTTGCCCTAGGAGGAAAAAAAATATCAGATGTTCTGCTTTTGTATAAAAAAAACCCAAAACCAAAAAAATCCAAACCAAAGAGGTATTAATAAAGTTTTATTTTCCTTTATCTGATACAAGCTACATAATAGACAGTAGGAGTAATACTGCATTCCTTTGTAAGTCACATGTTAGAGGCATACCATCTGAGTACTCCTTCTGCTTCTATTATAATTTATTTTGTTCATAGCTTTCGGTGAACCATGTGGGCTGAGACATTATGGCTTTTCAATAGCTTACTAAATATATTTAGAATGCTTAATTGAAGCTTAACCTTTATTTTGTTCAATAAATGTATTCTCCATCTAATAGCTCCAAACAAGAAAATAACTTTATTGAGGTTTTACATTTTGCCAGCATTGTTTCTCTCTAAAGATAGAGAAAATGAAGCCTCTGCAACAAATTGATGGAACAGGGAATCATCAGAGTAAAAAATAATTTTGATGATTTCTTCTTTGCACTGCAATTATATCCAGTACACTTGACAATGAAATAAACAAATAGTACAAATGAAGCCGTTAATTTCCTTCCTATCTACACAATTTTAATTAGAATCATTTAATTAGTCTTGGCTACAATTTCTCAAGAAGATTGTACAACACACATTTAAGCTACTCTCCTGCAAGAAGATATATTTATCATTGTTTATTAAGTACAACAAATAGCTACAACAGTACTAGGTAGTCCATGATAAATGCTGTTGTCAAAAATAATTCTTTATCACCAAATTTATTGGAAAGCAAAGTTCTCTCCAGGTTCATTAGTTATTAAGCTTTTGCTATTTTAATTGTTATAATAAATATAATGACATATTTAGTATATTCACTAACTTTTTATGACATGTCATTTTTTGTAGCTGGCAATAAATGTCCCTGAGCCTTCAAATAATTTTCCTGGTTTGGCTTCCCAGAGCTTTTGGTCTAGAAAAAACAACCTTTTCAAGGTGCAACATGAAATCACAGAAAATTGATCTGAAAGGGCCTTTAGGTTCATCTTTAGAGGGCACTTAATTTATCCACTTTTCCCACCTCACCAAGGTTGATAGCTTTTGTTACAGAATCGGTTCCAAGAGCCTCCGGTTATCAAGGTTTCAAAAGCCCCAGATGCTCCTCCCATGGTCTTATGCTGGGAAAAAATTTCCTTGTGTCTTACCCAAATCTTCCTTTCGGTTTAAGGTAATTATTCCACATGGTAGGTGTGGAGGAGACATTGACTCTTCCTCTCCCTGATACAAAGCCTGTTCCTGTGTCTCCCTTTAGTCCTCTCCAGCAGATGGACCATCTTCCTCTCCAGATGGATTTTCAGCTCTTCCTCTCAAGGTGAGATATGTCAGATGTTGCAACTTCTTCACAATGCAGTAACTCTCAAATGGAAAGACCATTAGGATGGGAGATCATCACACTAGGAGAAATAATAATCCATGAAATTATTTCAACATTTCTAACTGAACCATTGCCACAACCTGAGAAAATGCTAAAGGAATCAATTTTTTTCTGTTGCCAGGTACAAGTAGAACTGGAAGAACAGTCACAACAGATAATTTGTCAGATGAAATCTTGTCTTTCATTCTTCACATGAACTGCCCAGAAACTTGACAGTTTTCTCAGCTGTATTTTCTACTTACATTATCTACTGAGAACTTTTAGTTAATAATTCCTGGCCCCCACACAGGCACTTGTCCCAGTCTTCATTATTCAGGTACACAGTGCAGGATGATATCAGATGATCCAAATCTGGCTTTTTGAGTTAGTCAACAGATAACGGTCATAGGACCCAGGGAGACAGGAAAATTAGCAGAGGGATGTGGGAAGAGAAAAGATTTAGAATGTCTAGATGAAAAATTAAAGTGCCTTTTTCAAGAAGTCACTAAGCTGACTTGTTAATCAGAGCCAAAAAAAAGTATAATCTGTGGAATCATAACATTAGATCAGATATTAAATGTGAAAAAAACCAGTATATAAGGAAGTAGTGTATTAGTAGTATATTAGGAAGTAGAAGGAATTTAGATGTACAGGAAATTGAAAGGAAGAGCTAAAATTCTTACGGAATATGCGGAAGAACTTTTGCCCAGTGAGGGTGACAAAGCCCTGGGACAGGCTGCCTAGGGGGGTTGTGGAGTCTCCTCTGGAGATATTCAGCATCTGTATAGACACCTACCTGTGCCACCTGTCCTAGGGAACCTGCTTTGACAGGGAGGTTGGACTCGATGGTCCTGGAAGTCCCTTCCAACCCCTATGACTCTGTGAATCTGTGAATCTTTGAAAAGTCCACTCATTAAGGTTGAGGAAAACAAGATGTTTATATATATATATATTTGTACAAAAGAAATCCTGAAAGTGTTGTGGGTTTATTACTTCACAATGGTGGTGATAAGGTTGTTAGTAATGATGCAGATAAGGGAGAACTGCTCCATAAACTTTCATGTCTCCAACTTTCAACAGAAATATGAGGATGAAGTATTTAGGAGTCATCTAGTAACTAATGAGGATGTTAAACAACACGTATAAATTCAAATATTCTGAAATTCGCCTTGTTATCTTACACAGAGGGTGACCTCTGTATCTGGTTGAGGTTATCTTGGCAGAACCTTTTCAATACATCATATGATATTAGAGAAATTCTAACAGATTAGAAGAGTATTAATGTTGTGTCAGTCCTTCAGATCCACGGTTCGCATGACCTTGGTACATCTAAGTCACTTAGGCTGAACTCAGTCCTGGGCAAATAATGGAATGAAAGCTGATAAAAGAGTCAAGTGATGAAGAATTGAAGATGGAAATATGATTGTCATTCCACATGATTTTATGAAGCAGGTCATGTCAAACAAACAAGGCTGATTTTTGTTTCGCTGATAACATCGCAAGCATGGTTGCTGCGCAGCCCTTACATGCTCTGACTTCTGTATGGTACTTGACTCAGCCCTGGGAATATTTTGATTAAAAATGAGAATTATTCAATAGCAATAAAACACAGGTTAAATCTATTAAAAACGGGCAAGCTAATGGATCTGAAACATAGTCATCAGAGGGAAATCATAATTAAGTGCAGTGCTGGTATTCTGCTGGTATCTGCTTACTGCCATTAATCATTTTCAGTAATGATTGGCTTGTAAAAGTTTCAGATGACATGAAGATTGATGCAAAGGTAAATAATTATGAGAGCAGGGAAATAATAAAGAGCATTCTGGATCCCTCACTTACCTTCTTCCTTCAAAACAAGAATATTTAATACAGTCAGATTCAAAGATATGTTTAGAAATCAAGAATGAGGCCATATCTGCTAAATTTAGGTTGCTACCTTGGAAGTTATCCCAATGAAAATGATTTAGCTTTCCACATGGCAAAGAAACAACAGCTCTGAGAGGATACACCAGCAGAAAGGGCTGTATATTCCTCACGGACACCAACAGGAGCACACAGGGGGTGTAAATCCATGCTGGGCTCTCATGAGATGTAACAATGCTGGTGAAAAGAATTTGGAAAAACCTCACAAATTCCTCATGGGAGGAAAATGTCTCCCCATGGGAACCCAAGGGTTTGATTTGGTTTGTATCTATTTTTTTTTTTACTATATTCTAAATTATTTCATGCCAGAGAGAAATTCTTCTTCCCACTTTTGTGACATTTCTCCATTGGTAGCACTGAGTCTTACAGCCAATTTCTGCTGCACAAACACGTCTGCATTTCCATATTATTGATTCTCAGGTTTTTTAGGTTGAAAATGTTAGGTAATAAAATCAGATTCTATGAGTCGCTGGTGAAGCTCATAAAACTCTTTGCAACTTAATAAATAGTTTTTTATCATTGCATGTAATCAATCACCTTTTAATCCACCCTGCAGAAGATAATGCTTCTATCAAAAGCAACTAGAGTGAATGCTCAAAATATGATTTTTCATAGCAAAAATCAAGTGGTTTGCTAATATCAAAAAATGTCTGTTGCATCCTTCATACACTAATCTTTTATCTGAAGTGTGAGTAAATCTAAATACTAATGGAAAAAAAAAACCCATGCACATCTAACAAGCTTGTCTATTCTGTTTACTTCTCTTTCTTCAGATATGGCTAATAAATCAGTTATGGCTTCATTCTATAATCCTGCAGGCTCTTAAGCATAATAGTCCCTCAGATATAAAATTGAAAACAATAGTGTTTATTTGAATTCACTGCATTTAAGAACAATGTAAACTTTGCACAAGATCTTAGTTTGTACGTCTTCTCTTAGTTTATGTGTCTTCTCAGCTGAAGAGTTACTCACATGAGTAAAAGTACGCTGGAGTGAGAGCCTGCAGCGTCTGCTTCAACTACTTCAATGGAAAAAGCTTTTCTGGAGAGCAGCAGCACTTCATTGTGCATTATGAATGAAAGCGGACTTCAGAATCTGTTCTCTATCTGAAAATACAAATAACAGTTGTAGATGCACAGACTTTTTTCCCCTTAGCTACTGTAGCATCAAATAAGTTCTGCTATATGTCTTGATTTACCACTAAAGTTAAGTGTCAGATTTTAGGCAAATAAAAATGATTAAAATATGACAGCTGGCAAATTATGCTAACACCTGGTAACAAATCATTCTTGACAGTTCAATAGTACACTTCTTAAAGCACAGCTATTAATATTATAAACAGTGAAGTGCAAAAATTGTAGTACTTGACTAACATACTCAGTTTATCTTAATGTGGAAAAATGTCATACTCTTATTCCTTAGGATTGAAGAAAATTGGAGATGAATAACTGCAAACACACAAATACTTTTAAGTAAGATTAGTGTAGTGATTCAGAACTAGTAGAACATGAAATTTTAGATGTAAGATGACATTCAGCATATTCCTTGTGCCGTTAATTCAGTTAATGGCCCCATGTATTGGCAGATATCTCCAAGTACATAAGAATTAATTTCATCAAACTCTTTGTGGTATGCTGTGAAGTCATGGCACCTTGGACTGTTTTGAATAAATAAGAGTAACCCATCCAACTACAAGAGTTTTTGGAAAATCACACTCCTTGTTCGTATCCCAAGGGAGTCGATGCAGATGGGTCCATAGTAATTAATGCATTGAATCACTTAATAGCTTAAACCCATTAACTGTCTTATTTAATTGGTCTAATAATGGCATAGTACTATATTCCTGCTTAAATGGACCTTCAAAGGACTTCAAAGATTTCATGCTCAGTTGGCTAATTACTTAACAAGAGGATCGTGACTATTTAAAGACAATGAAAATGTGCCTACAGGCATGGGGTATCATCTCCTCAGGATGGGTGTTTCTCCTGCCTGTTCTGCTGTTGTCTGTTGCAGGCCCCATATTCAACAACATACAAGGTAGAGGCATCATGCCAGATAAGGAGGCCTGTTGACAGCTAATGATGGTGCACCTGGGCCACTGAGGGAATATGCTCAGCAAGGCAACAGAGCACACCTTTGAACACACACAAATCAGTGCTATTAACCCAAGTTGCATCTGTGGGAGGTTTGTCCTACAGCAAGCAAAGGACTGGAGAAATGGGAAGAGCAGCTTTACCTTCTCATCATCAACCTGTCTTCCTAACCTACTTCCCAGGCTCTTAAGATGAACTTTAGCTGAGCATAAAATTCGGCAGTCAAACTCTGTCCTAAATTTTATGAAGGATAGATGAGGTACTGCACAAGCATTTCTCCCATCCCTTGAAATATGAGGGAAATCTTCAGATGAATATTAAAATGTGAAAATACATGAGATAAAATCACATAATCTCTCTGCATGATAGAGAAGGCTGATTAATATAACATTAAGTAATGTGCTTTCTAAGACATCATCAGGCAGATATTTCATAATTTCAGAAATGAAATTAATATTTTTTATTCTTAATGTTGTCTTTTTGGTTTCATTTCACCATGTTGCAGTGGGATAATTATTTCTGTATTATACATGTTGCTGTGCACAGTTTGAGGAACTAAAAATAAACTATGGCTTTACTGATACAGTTTTTGACTGATACATTTTTTGACTTTGTCATAGATAATTTATGGAATAATTTTACACTTCTGCAACACCCAGCTCACAATTCACATTCCAATACATGAGGTGTCATTTGCAATTTGCGATGGATTTTTAATGAAATTCTTTGGATCTTACCTTCTAAATGTTTCATTTTATGCTTGGCCAGAAGAGTGAAAGTGTGTTCATATACATTTATACATTGTAAATGGAAATAAAGCTATGATCTGGCTCATCTTTCTAATCTATTTATCCTCCCAACTCCCCCAGTGCTACGAGGAATATTATCATCTGCATTACATGGGTAGAGAAGTAAGAAACAAGAAGTTAATCTGACTTGTTCAAGGTCACAAAATAAATGTGTGGGAAGTTGGGACCTGAAGCCATATCTTTCAGGTTTGAGACTTACACCCTCATGGCTGGGCTGGGCTCCTCCTGCATCGGCTCATCCTCCCGCTCCCTCCAGTTTAAATTAACCTGTTAAGTCTTTAACTAGGACATAAATTAATGCTGAAGTTTACTTAACTTCAGTCTAAGTCACCTGGAGAGCCTGTCTTGGGAGCAGTCACCGAAAAATATGTTGCGATCACAACAGATAACACCTGCACACATGGTCTCTTGAAGATACCACAGCTAAAAGAGACACCAGGCTCTTCAGATAAAGCAAAGAGAGGCATTTTAATTACCAGCAGATTATTCTGCTATTTCAGTGTTATATCCCTTTCTGTTGGCTATTGTCCAAGAAGGATGCTGATAAATTGGAATGGGATCAGATATGTACCACTGAACGATGAAAGGATTGGAAGCATGCCCTCAAGTGCAGAGACAGAGAGCTAATTGAGCTGTTTTTTTTTTTTTCCTTAGTAAAGCAAAGATCAAGGGCTAAACTTAGACTCTGCGAGCATCTATCTGGAGGAGGGAATTTCTAAATCACGGACTGTCAGTCTAGCCACTGTGTAACTAGGTAAAATAGCTGGAAGTTCAAGCTCAACATTTTAAGAATTACAATTAATCTTGATGACAATTTTCAAGGGACTCTGGTAGGTTCTCCATCCCTAGGAATTTAGACAATCCATATCTCAATAATACCCTTGGTAAACAGATCATTTTTCATGCTAAATTCCTTACTTTGCTTTGAAATGTGCTGTGCGCAGAAGGAGACAAAGAAAACAAATTTAAAAATTCAGTGTGTCAAAATTATCAATGCAAATGAGCGGATGGGAGTTTGTTCCATGTAATTACAGAACAATGTAATTTTTTTTTTTTTACCCCCACCTTGGGATGCAGAAACCAATTAATACACAAGTGAACACGTTTTATGGTTTCCCCTACCATCTGCACTACAGGTGTCTCTTCCAGCAGACGTGCAGCTCAAACAGCTGTTCGTGACGTTTCCAGTGGAGTGGTCTCCAAGGGCTTCTCCAGGGCTTTACCTCTGCTGAAAGCATGGGGACCTGTGGCCAGCGGAGCCCGTGGTTGCCCATAGAGAGTGGAGGGAGCACTTTTTTCAGCTCTCATTGGCTTCTGGCTCTCATTTGAACCGCACGAACCCTTTCTGGCTCTCATCTGAACTGCACAAACCCTTTTCTCCTTCCAGAGTTTGGTTGTGTTTGAGCAGTATGGTGGGTCTTGGGTGGGTTTAGGTAATTTAGGTCCCTCGCTTGTTGTGTTGCCTTCCTCTTCAAGCAGTGCTGAGAAGCATGTTATTCAATAAAGCATTTTAAGTGATGAAAGCTGTTTCCATGTTGGTCTGATTAAGCTTACATTTCTCAATCTTCAGGCCTTGGTTCAAAGCTCAAGCTGATTTTAGCTCTGAGTGAGAGAGTCCTTCATCGTAAAGAGCTGTTGAATCTATGATAAGACTCCTCTGGGGGCTGATTTCTGTCAATTAGTTATCTGAAATAGGATGATTTATGAATACCTGATACTGTGTTGCCGGTTGCATGTGTTTAGCAAACTGTAAGTGAAAACAGTGCAGCATCCTTGGGACCAAATAGATGGAGAAAATACTCGCCTCACAGTCACAACTGTGCATATGCATATTGCATACTGCTTCCCTGAAAACTGGGGAGGGGATAAAAGATGGATTTTTAATGGGTGCATATTTACAGTCAAAACCATTTCTCTATGGAATGCATAAAAGCACAAAGGCAATATGACAGAAGATGTAGAACTCTACATTTGAGGAAAGAACCTTTTCATAATATTTTGCATGCCTAAACTGTGTGTGCTTTTATTGTAATTCATTTTATCCCTTGTGTTCTGAACATTCGAGCATTCTGGGGTGCTTTGTTTTATAAATTTATTGTGACAACTTTCAGTAAATTATCTGAAGAAGACCATAAAATTGGACCCTTTGGATTGTTGTGTGAGTGGATCAATGTTCTATTTTCCAGTGTTATGATAATGAGTTAATTTTAAAGATGTATTGAGTGATTTGGCGTTAATTCTGGCATTAAAATTTACCTCATGTCTGGACAACAACGCAGTTTGCTACAGTGCTTAAGATAAAAAGTACAGACTTGTAAATGGGATTTCTTGGAGCAGAATTTAGCTCACCTACTTATGCCTAAATATTAAAAATTTGAGCTAGTTTCCTCAGCTCTAATTGAAAGCTATTGGTGCTGCGAGGATCCATGTCTCCTGAGACAGCAGGGTTGCAGTGGGCAAGGAGGAAGCTCCACACAGTCCACAGGGTTTGAGGGGAACATCACTCCAAAATCTCCTCTGGTCCTCCACTACTTCATCCTCAAGACCTGTGACAGGAAAGAGAAAATAGATCCCTAGATTATTTCCATGAAGAAAACACTTGGTGAGACTAAGGAAACTCTACTGGCGAACTCTGAGGAGCAGCGGCACCTCCTTCCTTCTATACCAGTGATCTGGGGGACAGGATGGGACCAACCTGGCTGCTGGCATCACTTCTGCTTCTCCCCTTGTCTCTAACCCACAGAGGGTTTCCTCTAAAGAACAGAAAGCTAAAAGGGGTAATTCACTTCAGAAAGTGTCTGCTCTGCATCTAAACAGCAGGGGAGAAATCCACATCTCCTCTCGACCCAGGAGCAGATCAAGAAAGGTTAGAAACAATTGGAGAAATATGGGACATAAAAGCATTTCATTCAGGTGGGTTTGTATTTGAGATAGGTTTTGTTTTTTTTTTCCAAGGCAGTTCAGCACAGACATTGAGTGTTAGGCACAGCAATTTTCAGCAGGTAAAAGGAGAGTGAGCTCTAATTGTTGGCACTCCTGTCTCGGTTCACACTGCATGGTGAGGAAGTGCAGCGGAAACTGGGGGAATAGTTTGTCATGAGCTTTCTCACCCAGGGTCTTATTAATTCATTTCACACAATTTTCAGGTCCTTAATTTGACTCTTTTCACAACCTTTTCCTTTCCTTTTTTCTTTGCAAGAACAGTTTGCAATATACACATTCGCTGAAGACAAAGCAATTACCCATCAGAATAGGCTGTGTTACTGAGGCAGGAGCAGAACACGACCACATATGCCACATTATCAGGAAAGGCCATGGATCACAGAATCACAGAATCGTAGGGGTTGGAAGGAACCTCAAGAGCTCATCGTGTCCAACCCCCTGCTAAACCAGGTTCCCTAGGACAGGTTGCACAGGTTGGCGTCCAGACAGGGCTGGAATATCTCCAGAGAAGGAGACTCCACACCCCCCTGGGCAGCCTGGTCCAGTGGATATATATCCCCGTGTAAACACTGGTGATGGAAAGCCAAGGAAGGGCCCAGCCAGCCTTACCGTGTCATGGTAAGAGCTGTTGCATCCTATTTTACCTAAGTAAAAAAAAACCAAAACGCCTGCTGCTTTAACATAGCTGAAAAAGAAATTTCAAGCCACCCCTGAAAAGCTTTAGGTCCTTTCCTAGCACCATGCAGCCAGACCCAAAGGTCTGAAGCTAACGCCGCAGGGTCCCAATGTGCAGGAGAGGGTGGTAGCAGACTCTAGCCAAGGCTGTCATCAAGCGGTTTCCTCTCCCTGCCCTCCATACAAATAAATTTCCAATAAAGAGTCAGGGCATTTGTGGCAATGGAAAGCCATTTCAGTCTGAGATATACCAGGGTATTTTTCAATCATGCAGTAAAAAGGCAGCTTCTTTCACAGCACATCCTAGAGTACACCCAAACACTCTCAGGTCCTTTCACTGTATACACTGGTACTAAAGGTCACACAATAAAAAGCATTAGGCTTCCAAACTTAATGCAGCCAAAGTGAGAAATCAGGTGAATTGCATTCTGACATATATATTTGACCCTTGCACAACTCATTTTTATCTTATTACTCCTGGGAGGACAAGTTGAAAAGAATAAAAACATACATTGCCGTTTACATGGCACTGAAGTGTCCTCCATTGAATACTGGAGCAAGGGTAATTTTCTCCCATGGAGGGAAAGGAAGGCCAGGAGATAGCAATGACTGGTACCTGTCACTGATAAGCAGATGAGAGTAATGTACTATAAACATTCATAGTCCTCCTGCTCTGTGAACCAAAAACCCCGTACAGAGGACAGATTGGTTCATTAACCCTATTCTATATTAGCTGTATCATTTCACAACGGCCTTGGTTTCCAATTACTAAGGCAATAGTAGCATTATCAAAGCCATAAAGACTTCTTTTTCCACATAATCTCAGAGAGAAAGGACAAAGGCGGGGTAGCTGAGAGAAGAAACTACATTTCTTCAGACTTCATGCTTACTGTGCTTTGCCATACAATGATGACTGTGATAAGTAGGAGTTCCCGATGTGCACCCAGCTTGGAGATGCTCCAAAATGCTTCAGAGAGGGTTGGGAGTCCCAGGATCACAAGGTGGGGACCAGCATACCTTGATGCAGCTCCAGCTCTGTCTGGCCATGGTTTGGCTAATGGCTAAAACCAATTAAATAAACCAGATGGGATTACCCCACCTTTAAATTGCATACACTTTTAAGTATCTTGTGAATCAGGTCTTCAACTCTGCTTTTTAATTCCAAGCTAAAACTTGCAAGGAGTATTTGCTTTCTTCCCATGTTTTTCTGTTCTGCTGTTTGGGTTTTTTGTTCTGGTTTGTTTCTGTTTCTCTCAGATCCTTCTAAAAGTAAGGATTGTACTTTCCAGGATGTTTAAATCTCCTTTCTCAGGTTTAATAGAGGTGATAATTACAGTGGAGGATCTATTTTAAATTTCGGACAAGCTGTTTTAATGATTATATTCACGCGTTAATACCCAGAACTTTCAAGGTCTTGAGGAAGTGACAATGATATTTTGATAAATATCCGACACTAGAAAAAGAGTTGTCCGATCTAATTCAGTCATATTAATGTGTTTGATACTTTATGCTGACATTTTCATGCAAAAGTGGTACGCTCTGGTGTGGGGGTTGTGAACACCAGAGAGATTTTTTGTGTTTTTATCTGGAGGATATTTTTCCACCACTTCCATTTGTGCCATTTAAAAGTCGAGGTATTGAAATGTCTGTTTGGATGCCTTGATTAAACCCAGACAGAGTTTCATTTCACACTGGTACCAATCTGAGAACAGGCCTCTGATGCCACCAGGAATAAAGCCACAAAGACCAAAAAGCATCAACCCCTTTTTATTCTTATCTGGTGACACCTGAGCAAACCAGAGGCGTGTTGTTTTGCCATTGGCTTCAAGCACAACCAGGATTTTTGTAGTCTTTAAAGGAAAGGTATATCTCACCTCATTTCATTTACTACTTCCTTGCCCAAAGCATCACATGGTGACTAGATGGCTCCAATTTCTGCCAGGTTCTCCCTTCATTATCTGACACGCCTTTGTGATGATTCGAGTTCATGCAGCATGATTTTGTCCTCACACTTATTTTAGCAAGTGGCCTCCAATACTAATTGTGAAATGTATTTATTATTAAATAGGCATGAATTTTAAATAACTCTGTTGAACACCCCAACGCATAAAACCTGGATTTCTTTTCATTCCTGCAGCCAGGCTTGGCTGTTCCTATTCATTTATTTAGCATTTTTTTGCATGTTTTTCACCCACAAAAGAAGAGAATATGATCATCTCCCACTGTACATATTTATATGTATATGGATGGTTAATTAAAAAGTAAAAACTATTCTGTGTATTACTTATTGTATTATTTATTATTATTATACTGATAACATTGCATCATAACTATTAAATGCCAAAGTATTTTAACAGTAGGTTCTGGATTAGCCCTTGCTGGATCTTACTTTTCTCTTTCCATCATAGGAGTACTTTAAACCCCACATATAATGCAGATTTACCTCTGCCCTTCCTAGCAGCACAACTCTAGAGAGCAGTGCCAGTTTTAGGGGCAGCTGCCTAACCCGCAGGGGACCTGTGAGACCCAAAGTATGTCTCGGCAGCAGTGTGTAGACAGATGCAAGCTGGTTGTGCCGGCGCTTGGAGCCAGCCAAAAGCCACATGGCTGCGGTTAGCGTAGCAGCAAGCCCTGTGGAGAGCCACCGTGTATTCATGGGGTACTGCTCTGCACAGCCATATGGCTCCTGGTCAGCACAGAGCATCAGCAGAGCCAGCCAAGTAGCCCCTTGGAAAGGGTCTGCAGACTGCTCTGCAGACCCTTTCCAAGGAGAGTGGCAGCACAAAAGGACCCTGCTCTGCTAGGCGATGCCCCGTGTCAGGGGGAATGACAAATCCATGCTGGAAACAAGGATGGACAGGGTAAAAATGCCAATTCTGAAAGCTTTGCTCTTTAGAAGTGGTGCTTCCAACGGTGTTGTAGGCTGTGAAATCTGTGAGCTAAGCAAAATGCTGTCTAAAATTACTGCAGCAGTAGGAATGTGTCCAGATTTGAAGTCTGACACTGCATCAAGGCTTTTTAAATTTCTACTATTATATTTTTCATTGTTTGGGGTTTTTTCCCCCACAAAATAAGCCCAAGACATTTAAATAAATCTTAATGGCTTTTGTGGCAAAACTGTTTGTTAAAGGGCATTGCAGAAAGTCGTCACTCATAGGCAGGCTGATGGAGTAACTTCTGTAAGTTTACGCAGCGGTGTACCAAAGCAGCCAGCCATCAGTAGAGTCTGGAAGCTTAAGCATCTTATTGACAAGTGTGATTGCATTAAAAGATCACCATAATAGTCACAGGAGCAGCAACGCAGGACCAGCCAAGCAGTAGTTCTGCCTATCCTTACCCACACTGAGCAGAACTTTCCTTGGTCACCAGCTCAGTGAAAACCAGACATCTTCAGCACGAGTAAACTGGCGTGTTTGGCTCTGTTCATATTAAGAATGACAAATCCCTGATTATTGTTGCTGTTACCTGTTATTAACTGTGGATCTCAAGGGGAATCACATGGGAAACGAAGCTACTCCAGGTTACCCTCTGGGTCAGGGTGAAGCCGGGATCAGGGGCAGGTCTCTTCAGCTAAGAGTCAGTGCTGTGTGTGCTATCCAAAAACTGCACCAGAGTCCACGAGGAAAATCTGTGTAAATCAGGACTGACACCCTTCAAAGGGATGAAATTGCTTCCTTGTGTTGCGGGGGGTGGAGGGTGGGGGTGGTTTATAACAGTTTTTGGCAGAACTCAGAGTAATTAGTAATAGTAAAAGCCCACAGCCCACCTCACTCCCCAGAGGGCAGCAGATGCTGGTATGAACAATCAGTTAATTAAGCAGCCGTAAAAACAGAAAAATAAGGGAAAAAAAAGGGGGAAACCTCACAAAACCCCAGCATTTCTTGACAGCCTCAGGTCGAGTAACAACTGCTGGATTGTCTTAAGACTCTAGGGCAGTATGGAGAATTCAAAGTACTCATCTTTGGTTTGCAAGTGTTTAAAAGCTGAGTAGGGCCAATAGGTGCCCCGTGCCAAAGCTGGGTAAATTCTACATTTCATCCCACTGACGCTGACAGCCCTTCTGCTCTCTCATATCCGACCTTGTTCAAAGCTGGCTCATCCAACTTGCTTCAAGGTTACCAAAACCAACTCTTCCAAGTACTGCTTTTGCCAGTGTGCACCTCACATTGAAACCCCACAGCATGTAGTGTTAGAAGTCACGCTGTAAGTGTGTGGCATTCCCATCTCCAAAGTTATTTGCCTTTTTTTTTTTTAATTTGAGTTGTTCTAATGAGTTTGAATTGCAAGGTGAGGCTGAAACAAAATCAATATGACCCAGTCATCCTTTGCTATTTTTCTTTTAAGGGCTGGATCAAAACACAGTGGATACACTTTCATTTATTTAAGAGGATCAGGCACTTAAGCTCTGTTGTGTGTAGAAGGATGACTAGGGCTGTAATAAAAAGAGTGTTTTACAGAAAGTAAAACATAACTACAGAAAAAAAAAGTCAAAACATAATGGAATTGGAGGATCTCCGCTGCCTGCCTGGCCAAGAAGGAAGAAATAGCTCATTCTGAGGTTTTCAGACTTACTGAGCTCCAATAATTGAAGAAAAGTCTGGTGTATCTCAGATATTAATCTTGCAATAAAGTCATTTTAAATGTAGCTTTACAAAAGATTTGGAGTGCAGTTTAATTCTGAATTGACATTTACTAAGTTGTAGGGGTTTTTTTTTATCAGCAAAATAGGAATGTGTTTCTGTGAGCCCAGAGTCCCCCTGAGTTCAAGTCCTATTTGCAGAGCCACATCCCAGGCACGGAAACTGAGGAGTCAGGAATGGAGATAATTTCAAATACATTTGCATACGAAGTGGTTCTCCTTTGTTTTGCTCTCTCAAAAGGTGTCCAGCTGCATCCAGGTGGTATTTGGTATTAGAAATTATCTGCAGCAGAGCTGCCCCACTCACCTCTGCCCTTCATTACAGGGCGATGGGGCAGTGGTAAAGGCACGAGTTTTTCTCCTTCCAGCTGATGTGACACTTCATCAGAGCCAGGCTGGAAGACCAAGCAGCTTTTGGGAGATGTGATGCCACCAATGTTGCCAAGTGCCCTCATAGGTATATTTTATCTAAGGAAATCTATATTATTAATATACACTATGATTAAATATACTAAAATCAAATTAACTTGAAGGTTGAGTCTGGCCAGGTGCTTTGGAGCTGCTCAGAAGGATCTCAGCTTGTTGTGAAGAGATCACCATCCCTGCACCTCCCAGATCCAAAAGGATTTCTTCCTGCAATGCATCTCCACTGAAGCACATGGGCCATCCCCACCAGTGCCACCCTGCAGTCCCATCCCAGTTAAATCCCCCCTCAGGTTATATGGAGGGTTTTAGTGCTGGAACCCAACACACAATAAATCCAGCCACTCCCCAAGATTATGGAAATATTAGTGGAGTGAAGCATGATGTAAAACTTGGATGAGGGTGCTTGAATTTTGTAGGAGCACCTGGTACCAAAACCTCCATGCAATGGGGCATTTTATTTCTAGGTTTTTGTCACCCTGCCTTACTCATTATTAGCATTTCCCTTTACTGCAACAGATGTAGCTACCTTGGAAGCATACATAAATACCTAGAATTATTACTGGATTTTCACAATCTTTTTGTTTGATCTTTAATGTTTTATTTCTTTTCTCCCTGTGCACACTCTGACAAGTTTTTCTAGTTAGCCCAGGAGAGTTTTCACAGCATACTCATGCTTTTTATGCTTTCATCTTTTCTGTTAATCTGGTTTATCTATATTCCTCTTCCATTAGTCTTGCTATTTATGTTTCACAGGCTGGATATTTACTTCAGGGATAAGTCATCCCTGTTGGTTTTTTTTCTAGGAAACATACTATTTCTTTTCTATTAAGAAAAATCCTGTCAAAGGTTGCAATACCATAAGTCAGCGAAACCAAATTCTCTCCATTTCATATAAAGCCTACATTGTAATTAGATGATGTTTTCTCTTCCTTTTTATATTGTCAGAGAATAAAGTTTAAGACAATATTCTTCAATACTTTATGCTTTCAATAAATAATTTATACCATGGTATATCCTAAGCTACACTGGCTGCTTACTTTACAAGAGGAAGGACTGCAGATGAAGAACAGTACCCATAAATATTCTAAAAAGATATATTTAAAGGAAACAAAGGAAGCTATTACAAGCAGAACTTTGGAAACCAGATTGCAAAGACTGTATGATAATTTTGATCGTTACGAGACCTGGAGTGGATATTTGGGTCATGTTAACAACAGCATTTTCTCTCTGTAGACTTCAGAGGTTTAGGAAAAGAATTTTTTTGGAAATAAAAAAATTGGATTGAGATAAGAAAACCTGAGAAGTATAAAAAATTCCCTAGCAGGTTTCCTAGGAGGTGTAAAGTGCATGGGCTGGGCTTGGTTAAAGAAATAGAGACATGTGTATGCCCAGTCAGATGTATCAAAACTTTGACTGCACTTTGATCTTTCTAATTTTCAAATGTTATTGCAAAAAAAATTAATAGGCAGCCTAAACTTATTAACCTGATCTGTTAAAGTAGAATTATTTAAGCCTGAAGTTTCTGCTTAGTACCAATGGAAACAATTATAGAACAACTAGGAAAAAGTAATTGCCTGCAACAGACTGATCTACCCCCTTCATGGAATAACAATTCCCCTTCCTATTTAGATATGCAACATTTTTAAACAAACATTTTGACCCAGTTTTTGCATACTTCTTATGCAACCTCTGATGCTGAACTAAAAGACTTGTGTTTGATGTTTAGTGAATGAGGTAGCACATCATTTCCTTTACAAGATTTTTTTAACTTAAGGAAAATTCGCTTCTTTTCTAGGCTACTGTAAAAATTCAATATAGAACTGCTTGCCAGAGCCATTCTGAATACCACCTCGTATTTATGTTAGCAATCAATGTATTTTTAAAAACACATTGAGTTGGTTACAGTCCTGCAAACCCCAAACTTGCTAGAACACCTTCACTGTGCCAGCACGGGCGCTGCACACACTTGTTACTTTTTTTTACCTCTGAAGATAGTTCTTCTTCAAAGAATATGCAGATTTACCAGCTTTTCACATTGATTTCCAAACTGTTTTATCATAGCAGGGATTTCAGAATTGTATAAAAAAACCACTAAGTGGCCTGCTCCTTCCATAACATAAGACAGTGTATTATTTATGTGACTAAAATATGCCACAGGGACAGCAGCAGCATATTACAGTCCAGAAAGGTGTTTTATTTTAGCCAGCCTCATATTTCATGAGAAGCTGTTGGAGGAGAAGGTGGTCTTTTGTTTTTAAACCTATGGGTCAATATAAAGGTCTTCTTCCCACCCAAACTCCAGAAGTTCTCCTATCAGATCCATGAATGAGTTGAAGCAATCCCTCACAGAATCACAGAATGACTGGATTGAAAAAGATCTTTAAGATCATTGAGTCCAACCTTAATATAAAGGGATGAAGAAGTCACAAGAGACATACCCTTAGCCACATGCAGCCACTGTGGGAAGTCTTGCTTTGACCCACGTGTAAAGACCATTCAGGAGACTTTTCCTCCATGTTTGCACTATCATTCATTCCTAGCCCTTCTCCATACTTGGTTGCTGGGTGCTCCTGTAAACTGTGCTCTTCTTTGACTTCTGGTTCTTTCCCATCACCTGCTCATGTTGGGTGGCACTGTAAAGCAGTATCATCACCAAAAATCACAGAGCAACGTTCAATAGCTGCTCCTGGGCACAGAGCTGGTACAAACCACACGTGTGCAAAGTGTAACTAGGTCACCTTTAAACAGAAGCACACCCTACTGCAGTATGGAGGAGACAATGCTCGGTTGCTTTGTTGGTGCTGGTGCCAGTGGGGTGGACTCAGTGCTCAGTGCATTGTAACCAGCCCAAGCTTGTGCTGGGGCTGTAAACAGCAGACGTGTTACTCCATACTCTGTTTGCTCATTCTCCATGAAACGTAGGTACACACTGCATGGCCAATTAAAACATTCTGTAGTTTCTCCTGCGTAGAAGTCCTCATCTACATAGCAGCACATCACCCCAATTTCACTAAAACCAGTGTGTATTTATGTTATGCATGTGCTTAAGCCTTGAAATACAACTGAAAATGAAGTTTATACCAGTCTTATATCTTCCTGCAAGATTAAGAATGTCCACAGCAAAATTTTATGTTTAGATCATGCCATGTTTCTCACTGATTTTCATCAAATCAGTATGTCACATATAAACATCACTGCATGTGAATTTTTGCAAGGATAATATTACTTTTTGTGGTAACTTTGCTGTTACTGATTCATATTTGCTCCCTGAGTCCTGTGAGCATTTTGTCACAGACTTGAGGCATAAGTCTTCAAATAACAACCAAAATTAAGTGCCTTATAATTCTGTATCTTAGTTTTGCTTCCTTGCATTGTCTTGTGGGTACAAACTCCACACCTCCAGAAAGGACCAGAAGAAATGCATTCTCCTGGAGAGAAGAATCATTCTGTCTGTACTTAGATATCACTTCTCCCCATTTCTGTGCTACTAGAGTGATGTATGACATGATGAATGGGAATTTTCTTAGCTAAAACCGAATACTCTACAGCAAGGAGATGGTTTGAATGCTGAAAAAGTGATATATGTACCCACTTAAACATCCTGTGAGCTTGCAATTCCATCTCCAGTTGAAATCACCCCAGCTCAAAGCTCTGCAAGACCAAGTTCAGGCTGGACAAACTTCATGCTACCATTTTATTTCCTGATTTTGTGCTCATTAAAAAGTAAAACCAGCACAGCTTTGCATACAGAAAGGTTAGCAGAAGAAAACCACAGAAGCTTTGGCCACCGCTAAAAAAAATGGGTCCTTTTTATTGGTTAAATCACACATTCAATTAGAGCTTCGCTGCAGTTAGCATGATGTGTAAACTGATGAAGTCCCATAAAGCATATGGTTAAGACTCTGGACAGAAATAAAAGAAAGAACATGTTACACTTCCTTTTAAGTGGCAGTTTGAGGGTTCTATAACTAAATGGTAAGGTGCTGAATGCAATGTAATGAATCATACGGCAAACGCACTGCAGTGCAAATAAACTGTTATGAGTTACACTTCATTTTAATCAGGCACTCAGTTCATATTCTTTCACACTTTGAATAGACCAAACAAATAAAAACATGGCAGAGTGCTTTGTATACGGCTCATGCAATGCTCACTGTGCAGCTTAATTCCCCTGTATTTTTATGAGAAGTGTATAAGCATTCTGATAACCATGGTCTGTTTATATTGATTGTCACTTAGAAGAGAAAATTTAAATTTTGTTCCTCAATAGGAACAGCTGTTGGAATGAAGTAGGTCACTAAACCAGGGAACTCCCACAAGAGAGAGCAAGAGTTGCGTCTTCTATAACGTTACATACACTCTGCACGCTGTGGAGTGTTGTTTGATGCTGTCACAATCTGCCAACCATGAAGCTAAGTGCCAGGTTAATGGTGGCAGCTTTTCCAGCCCTTCACAGTTCAGAGGTCACATTTTCAGTGGTCTGTGGAGACAGGACAAGGGGCAATGGCTGTAAGTTAGAGCATAGGCAGTTCCGCACCAACATGTGGAAGAACTTCTACCCAGTGAGGGTGACAGATCCCTGGGACAGGCTGCCCAGGGGGGTGTGGAGTCTCCTTCTCTGGAGATATTCCAGACCCATCTGGACACCAGCCTGTGCAATATGAGCTGGGGAGCCTGCTTTGGCGGGGGGGTTGGACCCGATGATCTCTTGAGGTCCCTTCCAACCCCTACGATTCTGTGATTCTGTGATTCTGTGATTCTGTGATCATGTGCAGGCTCTTCTGAAAGTGAATTTATGCTGCTCTTCGAACTGGTCAGAGATTCTGTGGCACCAACACCACATCTCACACCATGGAGGCGCTTAGGTGATGGATTTATAAACTTCGTTGCCTCACCTCCAGCCAAAGGCAGCTTCCTGGGGGCAAAGGGAAAATTCTTGGAGGCAGTTTCATAGGGAGTAAACAGAAGCAAAACTCTGAGTACAAAACCTACTTTTGCAAAAGAGCATGTCATGCTTTAAGCAATTCTACCCTGGTAATTCAACCAAACCCTAATTACAGCCTGCATCTTAGCTTATGATCTCAAGGTACTGCACACAACAGTGCTGTATATGCCGTTTGTGGTAGTGGGACCTGTCCTCTATTGGATCAGTATCACAGCTCATTCTACACAGTTTATTAGTTCTACACTCTGTGGTCACAGCTCTTGGTCTGATCTGGTCTCAAATGAAAGACTGAGAATGAGATGCGAGGTCGGCTCCACGTACCATTACCAGATAATGTGTTTTCAATCAGGTTCATGCAGCTACAATATGGCATTTATTTCTTAACATTCAGGGATTTTAAATGTCTGGTGTTAACACATTACTTGAAAGCAAAGAACCATGAAGAACACGACAAGCCTTAGGATCAGCATTAAGTCTAATGGATGGCCCTTAGCAAAGTGGATGGGAGGTATTTGTAAGCAAGGCGTTAACCAAACAAGCAGAAGGAACAACAACAGGTTATTTTCCTTCCACTGTAAAGCTATTATTATATAGTATTGTATAAACACCTATACATATGCCTGTAATTATCTATACTCTCGATTAGCACATTATACATTCTGCTTTCCTCTCACTGGCAGAAATGCAGAGTTACACAGGTGATTTGATTTCCCTTCGTTTGACCAAATCTCACTGAACCTGGGGGCTGGAACCATTAGTACCTGTGTGAGGCAAGTGTGTTTGTTCTCTTGGCCACTTTGGTAAAGGAGTATCTGTAAACTGTCTGTCCTGGGAAGGCAGAGAATGGTGTGAATGTTTCATGTGTCACAGTTGCTGGAGTCTGGGAGATGGATGCTGTGCCAGATGCAGCCTTGCTGGAGTGTGAAGGATGGAGGGAGGTGTTTAACATTCAGGTATGATATAGGAGAGGGAGGGAGTGGAGGGTGTGATGTTGCATTTAGCTTATTTTCTGCTGTGGTTAGGGAAACCTGATGGAACAACTTGGGTAAAGAGGCTGCACTAGAGAGCTCTGCTTTCCCCCTTTTTTCTTTCTAAAAGCAAACCTGCCAAGATGCAAACTTTAGAGTAATTGAAGTATTTCACCTTTTACTGTGGGCAGCGGTTTTAAGCTATTGACATCAACCAAGTTCTTGTGCATTTACAACTAAAGCCAGAGAGTTTTCCAGCTGTATTGAAGCTTTCAAGATTTCTGGGAATTACAGAGAAGACTTGATTGAAAGGATTGGTGTGTGTTTCATGCAGAGTAAATGCTTTTCTTCTTTTCCTTTTTCCTATTTGCAGCGTCTGCATTACATGCAGACAGCCTCATGGCATCTAAGTAGTGTTAATAAATTTCAGTGTTCTTAATCTTCCAATATTTCAATTCAGTTGGCCAGCTCATTTTCAATGGGGTCTGTGCTGCATTTTCTTTTGAATATGCAGTGATCAGTTGGTTTCCCTGCGGCCAAACTAAATAGCCATAGTGAAGTGGAGTTCAAAACCCCCTGAAGTGTATACTGTTATTTTTTGACCCTAAAAATGGGGTCAAAATATGATAAATTACACTTACAAATAACCTCTTCCTTGAGCCTGAGGTACAGAAGCATGAACTCCAAAGATCAGGAAATGACTGTTTCTTCTGCTGCTACTAGAAGGTAAACATATTTAATAAAGAGTCTGATATTAAACACAGTTTTTCTCAGGATGCTATGTGTTCATTTTACACTGCTATTCAGTGACTTCCCCAAAATGAGGAAAAGAGAGAGACAAGAGTCTCTCTCAGTTGTTTTATTAATGGCTTTTGTCACCCACATTGCCTCTCTGAACTGCATGTATTCAACACAGAAGAGGCTTTTTTTTCCTTATGGAAGTTGCAGGAAAACATCAATACTTACTATAATCCCTAAAAGCTGTCCAATACCATGATTTACATCCTTGCAGATAAGGTGCCTTGACATAGAGATGTTTGTCTGGATATTTCTGCTTGTTGCAGGCTTTCACAGCCCAGAACACGTGAGATGGAGCGATCCTGGGCTCCCATAGCAGGCTAGAAGTAGCCTGTTGTCGTAAGGACATCACAAAGTACTCCCCTGTTGTTAGGAGCTTCAACATCTTATACTTGAAACGCTACTTCTAGTAAATTGCCTGCACTTAAAGGCTTGCAGGACTGGAGATGTCCATCATCTTAGTGTTTTCTACTATAAATATACTTATCGTTGCTTTGGTGAAGCTAGGAACAGGATGAAAGGGTAAATATAGGGTATGCTTGGGTCAATACCATGGTACTGTGGTGCCCAGGGAAAAGGGAACTAGTGTGGAACATTGTGCTAATCTGAGCAGTTTCAAATTGGTTGCAAATTACATGCTATCTGGTCTGCCAATTACCTGTTAAAACTTAATGGTCTTAACCTGTTCTTAGCTCACTTGACTAGATGACAGCTGTTCAAATTCTTCCCAAGGCTAATTAGGAAAGTGTAATCATTGACTTCTTACTTTTTACTTCATCTCACTTGTCCACCACTCACATCTTCATCAGGAGGCTCCAGAGACTTCTAAAACTCGCTTACTTTTGCTCTTGCCTTAGTGAGATCTGTCAATCTTCCACCTTTAAACTCTTCTCCTTCAGGATCTACCTGCACAGTCTCTGGATATTGCTTTGCTCATGTCTGCTGTAGATATTGTTACTACACTTGGGAAGTGCTGGGCATAGAAATGGTTTACTGTTCTGACCTTTAACTTAAAAATCCCATTGGTTACTCTCAGCTGGTAGGAAACTCCTACAGCTAGTATCACTGTAATCCAGCACTGAGTATAAATTTCTGGGAATATTGGAAAGTAAATATTCCATAGGATCCATCTCTCTGACTTTTCACTGTCCAAGCAGCAAGTTACAGAAAGGGAGAAGATGTGTAGGAATTAGATGCCCAAAGAGAAGGGAAGAATGATTGCTTCACACAGTGGAGGGAAGAGCACAAATAAGTTGGTCAGAGCAAAGGGCCTCCAGAAAATCAGACCCAAGTGCTGGAACATGAGAATTTAGATTGAGCTCGAAGGGGGCTGGGGGGGGGAAACACAACCAAACAAAAAAATCCTTGCTCCTGTCTTGGCCAAATAATCCAAAACTATCTTGATTCAAGATGCTCTAAATCCCTCTTTACTGTCTCACAAAAATCTTTGGCTTTCTGTACCTGTGCTCCCACCTCTTTCAAGCACACCTTTATAACAAGGTTTGTTTTCCAAACCCTGGGAGTCAGCACCATTCTTCAGCAGTGAGAACAATGCTTGGTGTTAATTGCAGCAATGGGTGAGGTGGCTGTTAATATTGCTGGAGGAATGGGAGTAAATTGAGATATTTTTTTTTTCCTTCCAACATAGTTTGGTAAGAATTTAAGCAAAGAAACAAGTTTGGTATTGTAGCAGCTTCAGGGATGTTTGGAATATGTGCTGTGTAACACTCCCAAGAAGCTTCTTTTTGTAATTTAGTCCATGTAGTTGTTTTCAGCTGATAAAACTACAACAGAGCCCTTTTATCACAGTAGGAAACTTCCCTCTCCCCTCAGATTTTGAGCAATAACAATTCTGTGGGGTAATAATTATTCCAGATGCACTGTACCATGTAAATTAATCTGTTGCTTTGGTAGTACTACTCCAAAAGCAATGTTGGTGGTGTATGCTCAGAATGAGCAAATTAATTAGCCAAACTGTGAAATCAAATAAATCTCACAGCAGTGACCTCTGTGTCACTGAATAAAGACAGACATTAAGTTGATGTGTAGTTGCTTCAGTTGAAGTAAAACCAGAACTTAAAAAGGCTAACTGTTCTCATTATTCTGACTTAAAATAGATGTTCAGGCTGGCAGTGCCTTGCTGGCAAGGAGAGATTGATATTTGACGTCCGTTTAGCTTCGTGTCTGGATCTGCTGTGAACAGGCACATAAAGCAAATGCCACAAAGCAGAATGTTGCACTGGAAAGCCGTATCAGGGATAAAAATCCAAACCTATAGATCTCTGATAGCGGTTTGCATTGTATAATATCTCTGCCATACACAGAAGCTCACTGGAACTAGTGTCTCATTTAGCTATGTGTAGCACTTGGCCTCCCAGCTGCTGAACTTGGAAATACCCTTCAGCGCTGATGCCTTTATCTCATCCTCTCTGGGGGGTGAGAGGTTCCAGAAGCTCTGTGGAGCATTCATGATTTTGGGTAACAGTGGTACTCCATTCTCTCCCTTCTTTCTAAACTCCCCCCCCCCCAAAAAAAAATAAAGCCTGATATTTGCAGCTTTTTACACAGCAAAGAAAGGAAATTTATGGCTGTAGTATCAGGGTTGTACAGCAGCATATGCTCTACAGGGCTGCAGATGTTATCAGCCATGGTATTATCAATATATGCTGATGGGACAGGAATTTAGTGATGTTTTGCAAGAAAATGATTGCAGATAGCTCAAAATCTTCTGAGTTTTCACGCTGTCATCTATCATGGAATTATTGCAAGACAAATAAGTATTTTTCATCCAAGGGAAAAAATAATAGAGTCTTTACTACATTTATTTAGCAAAGGTCAGGCTGATATGTGGAAAAGTTCATCAGCTTATTCTATCCAGGATTTGATGTTCAGCAGTTAGTAAATGCGATTTACCACTGGGGATGTATCTAAGAAGTGAAGGGGCTTTTGCCTGAGTGATACATTGGTGGCAGGAGTCATCCCTCACTGGGAAGCCACGTCGGGGTTCAGTACCAGTGATCACCCAGCAAGTCCCATTGGATGCAATTGTTTTGTAATGCTTTCAGTCTGCAAAGTCAGCCTCTAGTCACTGGAGAGTTTGTTTCACCTATTCATCAAACCCTTCTGGATCCTAATGGTGACCAAAATCTTTCAAATGGGAGTGTTGGTAATTCTTTCTCCACCCACTAATTTTTGGCTAGGCTGCAGTAGTGATCCAAGATCCCCCAAAGCTGTTTTTAGATATTTAACCAGTTTCAGTGGGGAATAGGTGCCTCAGTAGGAGTAGCACCTAAAATCTTGGACAATCAAAACCATGTTGAGGTTTTTCATATATAATCAGCAAAATGAGCAAGAACCTTGTGTTCAGCCATGAGTGCATTAGCTCCATGGCATAAAAACATTAAAAATCACTGCCCTGCCACTAAGTTTGAATATATGTGTATGATGTGATGCTTACAAATAGACATGTACTGTGTATGAATTACCATATTCCTCCCCAGAGTAGTCAGGGTTAATCCTGCTGTTCAGTAACTATCACTAACTCCATTCCCCCAGGGCTGGTATCTGTAATATTGATAATGAATGCATTTGTCTGTCAGTTAATTCTGTCTATCTGCCTTGCTAAATAGATGGATTTTTCTGTCTGAGGTGAGATGTGAAACCTCTATATCTGGGTATCCACATGCAAGTGGGAAAGTGATTCCTAATATGAGTCTTGAAAGATAGTTGATAACAATTCATATATATCTTTGATGGAGGAGGGAATGTTTCTTTTGGATACTTTTCATTTTAGAGCAGGTGATGAATGGAAAAACTTTAAATGTTCTAAATAAAGATTTGGGGTTTTCCAGAAGCGAAGGCCTCAGTACATAGAGCTGCTTGTTCCTGCCGTGCCCCAAATAGAAGGCTGGCACAGGGTGTAATTCGGTGTAGGATTTAGATGAAATGCAAACAAAGACCAATAGTGAACCCAGCGGGACACCAGCGCTTCATTCTCCATGTCCCATTAGGTTTGTAATATGGATACTTTAAGCACTGAGGGTTTTTCCATTAAAGGAGCAATATTCCTCTCTAAGGAACCTGTTGGTGATAATTTTCCTTCAGAGACTTAATTTGCACCGTGCTTTCTCCAGAAAATAGCAAACCAACTTTTTTTTTTTGTAAAGTTTTATGTAATCCCCCCCCTTAACCACACGCCTTCCTCAGCCCAGGCAGGCCACAGGCCAGGGTCAGTTGTCAGTGAGATGACAGTGGTACAGTTATCTCCCATACAACTTTCATTTGACAAAGCAAATCCACAATTATTTCCTGTAGCTGTTCACTTTCATTCTTTAATTCCCATTTCAGCCCACTTCCCGAAGCTTGGTTTCAAATCTACCCACAAAACTCCTTCCAGATGACAGCTTTGGGATTTTCCCTTCAGATAAAGCTTGTAAGAGAAAGTTATTACCACTATTAAATGGTATTTCCATATAGTACATTTGACCCAATCCTTCTTTTTGACCATGTTGATGTAATTTCCTTGAACAGTTCCTCACATCAGTACTGCTGAAAGGAAAACCAAGCTGGAAGTGCTCATCTGACACACAGATAGCAGAGGCAGAGTAGAACAACCTAGTTGCAATCTTGCAGAGGTTATGATATGGAAAATATGAAGGGGAAACACCCTCAAAAAATAAATTCAGCAAATAATTTTGTTTTGGTTATACTGAAATTGCATCATTTTGAACTGATTAAAGCTTTATTTTTACTATTATTTTGATAAATCTGAGCCTTAGTTTATTAATTATGTGATACTGTGCATACTAATGCATTATTCAAACAAAAATTTTAATATAAATGAATTAGAATAAATCAAACCAAAATATTTTTATTTTATGCTAAATATATATTTTGACATTACTAAACCCAATCAGGAAATAATGCATTTCTTGCTTGAAAACCTTCAAAACTCCCCTCTGCAACTGCTGCTACACTGCACATTTCAATCCAAACAAAATTCTTCAAAAGCCTGTAGACCAATTTTAATTTTAATGTTTCCTGTTGAAAACTAAAATATACTTTGAGTGCCACTCTCAGATTAGATAAATATACTATTGTTTACAGTTATGATAACCTTAAGTTCCTGAAAATGCCTTAAAAAAGCTAATTACATGCTTTTATTTGCTGTTAGTAAAAACAGAAGAATAACAGCCCAACTCATTTCATCCCTACTGTGATTTCCTCTGGGCTAATTAAAGTGTACTCGACTGATATCTTAACTGCGCAGTTATAGGCAGTCAAAATATTTAAAGGGACATGCATCGTGTTAGTGCTGCGCTCTCTGCAACGGGCTCTGCTGCCAAACAGGGCTGAGGGTGCATTTATGGCCATAGCTGAGTTGAGTGTCCCAAGGAATTGCCCTGGAGAAACAGCCTGTGCTTGGTTGTCCTGCCAGTGCTCATTGAAGGTGGCCACACCAAGGGTGGCACTGCTCCCAACACCTGCAGGACTCTTAGCAAGGCCTCCTATTACTCTTTCCACACCCTCTGGCTGCAGCACTGGTACCACAAAGCCTCTTTGAAACCATCTCCCAGGTGTAAACCTAGTGGGGCAGCCAGCACATGTGCCTATACCAGCAAGCCTAGGGAAGCTTCCCCTTGCTCGGCTGTGGAAGCAGTATGACAAATAGGATGCTAAAGCCAGGACTACTGGTAAACAGACTGCACAAGGGTGGTGGTGCTCTCAGTAGTAGTTTCCAACACTACTGTCACCCCTTATATTTAAAGAGGATGGTCTTTTTGCTACCAAACTCTTCCCAAAAGAACAGGTCTTGTGCTACCAATATGTCTACAGCTTAGAAAAAGGAGCCTTCGAAATACTTGTATTCAAAGATTGAAATAGGTTTTACAGACAAACTTACAGTATGAGTACACATGGTATTTTGAAGAAAATGGAGGTGCTGTCGAGGTCAAGAAGAGGGTGATTAAACAAAACAATCACGCTCTTATTCAACAATTCCCTCTCTATGCCTCAGTGGAAAGGGACAGATTTTCATAAGTAATGGCTATGTTAAGGCTTTTGAATGCCTGGCTAATGTGTGGTGGTGCTGATGAAGGAATGAGCTCTTAAGAAAAGCTGATTCTTTACAAGCAACTGCCATTGACTTTTTTGACATTGACATTTAAGTTTATAAGCAGCATGAATGGACTATTCTTCACCTTTAAATGCACGTGATATTTGTCTTTCCTATTTCTAGGCACTCCAACTTTCTGATGAGTCTTTAATGCCAAGATTCACTGTGTATTAATTTTTACGGCTGCTAAGGAAGAGATATGCTAGAAAGGAAAGGGCTGAAGACTCTGTATTTCCAATCTTGTTATACTATTGTGCTCGGAGGCAATAAATAACAGTGATTCATTCGGAGTATGTAAACCTCTCCATTAAAATACTCAGTAGGCTAAAGAGACCATCAGTGGTCTCCTGTGGTTTTTGTTTTCTTGAAATGTTAATATTTAGCTCATCTTATTTTCCATCTACCCTAAACAGTAGTGTTCTCTCCTACTATTCCGGAGGTAGAAATAGGTCTAAGTCTTACTTTTTTGGGCATTCAGCCCACAGGGGATGCCTGAAGCCGATAGCAACAGAAACAGTTTTGTTTGCTTTTATGATATGAATACTAATTATGTCCTAACTTCTGTTGCAGCTTTTTCTTATTCTTGAGAAAATAACATTTTTCCTTCAATATGGATTTGTTCTAGTGTGATTTTCCTCAAGTTCTTTGTACTTCTGATAATATTGTAGCATGGCATATGAATTTCCAAGAGAAAGCTTCCTTTTTTTTCCTCCCTCTTGCAGTTTCTTGTAATCCCATGGATTAGCTACTTTTTTTTCTTCTACGTCTTTAAAATACATTTCATTGTTCTTGTTAGGCCAAAGAAGAACTGAAGAGACTTTTTAAAAGAAAACCTGACCTGAAATTGCTGTGAAAAGAAAATAGTACCATTTTCTGACTGTAGCTTTGCTATTCTAATGAGATTTAAGTAGGATGTGTAAGATGTGATCCAACATTTAAGTGCTTAACCTGAAACAGTTCAATTTCATCCATCATCCAAAAAGGGTACAAAAGCTTTATTCAAGCATTAAGTGAAAATAATTCCTTCTGTCTTTACCAGAAACCTCAGTCAGTGCCCAGTATGTCAGTGAAGGTCTGGCTGTAATGGTGCCACCGAGTAGAGCGCAGAGCGATGGGGCTTTGTTGTAAAGTCAGATTTCTCCTGAAGGACCCTTTTCCTTTTAAAGTCCTAATTGTAGAGGATTATGGTTATTATTTCTTACACTGAATATAAGAATTCATATCCACTGAAGCTGACAGATGATAGGACTTTATTAAACATCAATAGAAGTATCAGGATTGGCCTCAAAAAGATGACCTATTTTGTCTCTGGTGTTTTACGAGATTTTACTTTGAACAACTCAGAATTTCTGCAGTGGTTTGCCTTGTCCTTGAACTTCCCACGTTTCATTCACAGGAAGAGAGAGATGCTACTAATAGGGCAAATTATCAGGCCAATCTCATTTTTATTTTGTGTTGATAGCAGGAGTACTGAGTGTCCAAGGTAACTAGCCACTTCCCAAGATAATGCATCAATTGTTTAACAATGGAAAGTACGGTAAGATATATACCAAAAGATGGCTGGGAGAGAAAATCTGTCCTTGGCATGTGTGTTGTCTCTCACTTGCTCTCTCCATCTTCTTTAAACAAATGCTAGGAGCGCTGTAAGAGTGCTGAATTGGAGTTATACATTTTCAAGGACAAGTACAATATTATTAGAATAACAGGCACACTGCTGACCCAGAAAAAAAGAACTGAGGATTTAAAATACTAGAATGTAGAATTCGCCAGAAGACTAGGCAAAATGAGAGGAGGAGAAGTGATAAAACTGATAAGGGATTACACGGGATCTGCAATGAGCAATGAACATATTCTGGCAGACAAAGCAGAGTAATTTTGATAGAATGTCAGGGCAACCATGCTTCTTGTAGCTTTTGTTTCTCTCTATTTCACTTTGATTTCAATTTTTCCTTGTCAATATATTTTATTGTTCTTATTAGAACTCGGGCAGGGGGGATGGGGGGGAAAACCCAACTGTCAGGCTTTCCCCTAAAAACAATTACTCCAGCCATAGTCCACAGGCTATGGAGTCCTGGATCTATGCAACAAAATTGATGCAGTCCTGGGACAATTCAAACTGACACCTAAAATTTCACATACCCAAATGTCTAGCTAGCTTAACCTCTTTCCACCACTAATACATCTGCTAAAGGGAAAAAATAATTAAGATTCTAAGGTGATTGAAAAAGCTTTTTCTATTAACAATTTCTATTTTCACCAAAGGAATAATCAGATGGCTGATTTGGCAAAATACATAGCCTTTTGTATGGGAAAACATTCATCTTCCAAATAAATGCAATAACTAATTAACACAAACCATGTGATTTCCAACTTTATAGTCTGTCTGAACCTTTAACCAACTGCTGCCATTACCTTTCCAAAGATAAAACATTCTCAGAAGTTATGGCACTGCTGCTGTGATAGGTAATATTGATACACCCACTGAAATGTTAATTGTAAGGAGTCTATGTTAATTTTATAGTCTAATGATGGGGGTTCTGCAGATGATAGTACAGCAGAATCCCCTACTTCAAATAAACAAAGTTAAAGCTGGCTGAAGAAAACGTGAATAACAGTCTGTGGAGTCATACTGATCCCCACAGCTATGTGCTCTCTGCCTCATGTAGAGAAGATTCATTTTGGCACGGAAGCAACCACTCAGCTTTCAGTACAGTTCTACATTTGTCGACTTCTCTCATACTACTTCAACACAAGTAAGGACCTGCCACTGAGAAATTCCTATGAATTTGCACCAAGGTAAATAAAAACAGATTTGCTCACAATGAGGTGTTGAGAACCATCTAGATCAATTAATTTCCTTAGTAGAAAAGGGGAAAAATGGACTAGTGAGATCAAAATTAGAAATTCTCAGTAAATTAGTTACCTTGTTTTGTTCTCTGTACCAAGTTTTTATGTTCAACTTCTTGCTGTCCAACTCGGGCTATAAGATTTCAAATACAGTCAAACCTTGTTCTTAAGAAAATTCCCTGTCATTACTGATTATTGCTGCACACTGCAATTGTTTTCTTGGTATTAAAGTCTTTGTTTTGTTGTGAAACCTTTAAAGTAAAGCTCATTATCACACCTGAATAACAAACACAGGTTTTAAAACAGAGGATGCATATTGTATTAAGGGCTGCAACAAGGAAAAATTAGCACGGCTCTGCATTAGTTTAGCAAGCTTTGTGTTATCACTGATACAAAATATTGGTATTTGTTCAAATTTTTGTGTGTGTTTACACAGCCATTATATGGGAAAGAAAAAACAATATTGTTTTGTTCTCTCCCATGCCATGAGACCAAATTTTAATTCCTCAGTTTGTTTAAATAGTATTTCACACAGCAAGTAGAATTATGAGGGGAGTCCCTCACCCATAGGGAATCCCTTCCCATTGATTGCTGCATCAGCTTTACTAATGGGCACTGGAATGTGACCTACCAAGTCTTTCACTGCAGGTCTAGAACCAGACATCAGCATCATTCATCTACCTTTACAGACACCAAAGGAAATTTTTGCTCTTTTGAAACCAGAAGTTCCCATTGGCTTCCACTGGTCCAGAATAGAGCAGCACTCAATTAATGAATTATTCAGATTAAATCAAATATTCAGGGAGTAACACTCCAGTAAGTTTGGAAAAAAAAGCTACTTTAGATTGTGCATGCTACACCTACAATCCTATGCTAACGAGGAGAATGAATAGGCTACCAGTAGTACTACTGCAAATGATGAGTATCTCCATGAACTCAGAATAATTGGAAACAGAGAACACGGGGTTTTTTTTCAATAGACAAGAAATGAATTCTTGTGCTTTTTACAATGTCAGCTCAGTGAAGCTGTTCATCTTCACCAATAGAAGAGTAACTGGTTAATGAAGTCCTGGTACAGATCTATTATAATTTTTGAGCTCCAGCATTTTATTGGAAAGAGATTAAAATATATATTTACTGAAATAATTCTTTTAAAGCTGTTGAAGAAAAAAGTCAGTCTGTTCATGGCTTTGACTTTTTTTTAAGCTATCAGTTGTTCACCATTTGGAAAACGTTGGTTCAGTTTAATCAGAATAATTGGCTAAAGGATGACCAGTCCTTTGGAGAAGCAGGACTTTTTTATTATAATTTTGAAATAAATGTTTTTGTAAGGTGACATTGAGTTAAACAGCCCTTTTGAGTCAAGAAGACATGGTGCCCTATTCATGTTTTCTAGTCAGATGAAACCAGGAAACCTTCATTTTAAAACATTTTTTTTCCAAGTAACACAATTGTTGGAATTAAAGTTTCTGCATTATCTTGATGCTTTCATGAAACTATAGGATTGGATGAAAATGTGGGGGGGGAAAAACCCCAACCAACAGGAATACACTTCATGATCAATCTACATGATTAATAAGATCTTTATTAAAATGCATGCATAAAAAGAAACCTTTTAAGGCTAACCTGACATTCAGAGAGACACAGGGTGAAATTCACGTTCTCCTTAATCTGTGGCAAAAATTTCCTTGACACAAGAAGGGCAAATGCTTTACCTCTTTGCAATCTCCCATCCGAATCAGAGTTGAACTGATTCAATATCTTTATGATCAATTTATTTCTTAATTTATAAAAACAAAAGCATATTCATGCATACAACACTGTTTTCATAGTAGAACTTGGATTTTCAAAGCAGATTTTTCTTCAAATTTTCCAGGCCAAGTAAAACTACAGGAAAAACCCCCATGAGATAAAACTTGCCCTTAGGCACATATTCAGCAGACTTGCTAAGACAATCTCAGCTATAAACAAATCACAGCAGAAAAAATCTCTGAAGAATGGTTGTAGGGAGTTTTTCATCCCAGAATTCTGAAATTTTTAATCTACTGTGAGAGTGCTGGGTGTCTGGATAGGTCATTCTATGGGTGCATGTTGAAGTCCTAAGTTCTTACTGAAGGCAAATGAGGAGTGATGGAGCATTCAGCCCAACCATGTAAAATTCTGTGAATTAAAGCAGCTGCACTGGTTTTTACTGGGCTGTAGAAGTCACAAACACCTCCAACTCCCAGTGCAATCAATGGGTGGGCTTGTGTGCCTGTACCTTGAAGGATGAGTTTCAGCATCTCATACCTCTCATAAACCCAAGCATAGGGGCACAGATCTATACAGGTCAGTACATGACTCCTCATAACCATCCTGATAGAATGCTGTGGTAGAGAAGGAAACTAAATCTGCAGCAAATGATGAGATCTAAGGCTAACAGCACCATTTGATCATTTCTATCAGTTGTTCATGTGAGCGTGCCGATAAGCAGCTTCAGCGAGCAGCAAACCCTGCAGGTCAGGGAACATCCCAGTGAAGTTTATGATATGAAGGGACTTCACATGCTAAGAATTAGGAAATGAGTACACTCTTGCAGATTAATTACATTTCAAAACATGTTCTGAGGAATCAAAATGCCATAAAATACACAGAGGAGATTCCACCTCCTTAAACAAGCACAGCTGCAGCGCAGATGGCTGTTTGCTAACCCAGAGCCTTGCTGGAAGGGCAAGGACAGGTTAATTCATGTAGCCATCATTGTCAGACCTGCCCTTCTGGGTCTGTTTTGTCTGATTTAGGACAAAACCCATGTTCTGTGAGCATGGGCAGGGCTGAGCATGGTCCCAGCATCATAGCCCAGGACAGCTCTGCTCTCACAGGTGAGACTCTCAGTTTTCCCTCCTGTGAAATGAAATGGTTTGCACTTCCCTTTTGCCTACAGGAGTACTTGAGTTTAAGCAGATCCATGTTTCTCAAAGAATATGCTAAATTAAGCCACTCTTAGAAGGTATTTGAAGGTATCAGGAATTATGCCTTTATTGAAACTAAATATTAGTTACTTCTCCCTGCTGAATCCAAGATACAAGCTGCTGTACCATTTCTAGGAGTTCATAATCATTATTTCCATTCCACATGGAACTTAATTGTAAATCTGCCAATGAATTTACTTTACCATTGAACTTGCCTGCCTGGATGAGTTTGGAATTTATTATTTCAATTTTATTCCCTACACTTTTTTGTAGGAAATATTTTGTATTCTGGAGTGAAAGAACTCATACTGAATTTACAGCCCTTCCTTCATCAATAAATTCAGAAAAATCAAATTATTGTTAGGCATAAAGCCCCAAATACTTTATTATTAAAGTACATTTGGAGACAAGGCATCATCTTGGTTTATGAGATGTAGTTCAATGCTACAGTGGTGTTCAAGCCTCGTATACAAGACACTCGGAATGATTTTGTTGTTGCTGAAAAATTGGTATGGGAAATAAGTAATTACTAATGAATATTTTTACTACTCTTAATTTGCTTCTCTTTGTGGTATTTTTTCAATGCTTCAATTTTTTCTTTTCTGTTTTGTTCTCCTTGCACTGGCTATTTTTAATTAGGATCCGAATTTGAACATATTACTCATCCTGATGAGTAGTAACTGCCTTATGCAATATGCCTCACTGTTTTCAGGAAGCTATTTTTTTTGCAAATAAGCACTGACCAGTGCTGTTACAGGAATTACCCTTCCTGGCAAGAAGGGGAAGTCTGAAGGTGCCTGCTGTCTACAGGCTCCCCATTATACGAAGCATACTTAGTCCACCGTGGGCTGGTGAGATTTCTCATTAAGAAAATGGACAGGATGAAAAATCATGCTATATTTATGACTACCATATTCCTCCATCACTTGTACCATCAACAGCAATCACGCTGACTTAAGAGCCTTCCCTGGAAACAAGGACAGAACAGGGCTAAATATTCTTTTGAAGCTGCTCTGAAATAAATTACCAGATTCGAGGCATCTTACATAAAATTTTGTGAGCTCTATATGATAAAATGAACCACAGGATGGAAATCCAGTGTAGGCTAAACAAAATCAAAGCAATGGATGATTTATGACTCGTGGCCTGTCATATCCATCCTATATCTCACTAAGATAAACCTGTAGCTTAAAATGCAGCTGAATTCTAGGCACAGACTAGAAATCATAAAACATAAAGGTTCTCCAAAGGGTGTTGGAAGGGTCTACCTCCATTCATTTAGCCATATGTTAATAAAGAGAACCATCATGCTGGAGTATGTATTCCCTACAAGACCTGATAAAGGAACAGTGGTCTTAATGCCAGAATTGTCAATACTCAAGGCCAAAACCAAATCATTATAAATGTGAGGGTAAAAGGTACAAAAAAATGTTATCTTGTTTGGACCAGAAATGGATGATTTATTAATTTGAGCTCCTTCTGAAGTTTTCTAATATGAAGAGTGTTATATCTATTCATGAAACTCTGCAAAAGACTCGAGTCCAATATCAATCCTAAGGAGATTAAATACTTAAGCATTATACTGTCCTCTAAATTAAGGAAGTTGTATAAGCTTAATTTCCAGAGGATTCTAAATGTGATTAAACTGGATATGCCATGATTAAATATCTTGCTGCTATCCATTTCTGGGTGGATTAACTCCGTTAAAATGAACTCTTCCGTAATATTTATTTCACATAACTCCCCAGGAGATTTCTTAGTCTGTGTTTTAGAATCTTGCCCACATTTTGGCAGTTTTGCATGGAAAATAAAAAGTCAGACTGAAAGCATAGATATTACAGAAATCTACTGAAAGCTTATGGGTACCTCTCGGATTTGTATGCCAGCATCAGTCCTCTCTGGCAGCTGCATTAAATTACAGGAGAATCTGCTTTACACGGTCTGAAGCTGAAGCTTCTCACATTCCACCTTTGGAGAGTACTACTGCTGGATTCCCCACTGCCTCCACAATTGTTCAAAAACCAAAAAAACCCTTACAAAAGCCTTCATACAGCTTCTCACCAGTCACACCTCTTCCACAAAGCTAGTTGCTTGCTTCCTCTGCCTTATGCTGGTTTGTGCATGGGACCCTGGGCAACCTTGTGTAGCTCCAGTCCTGGAGGTTGGTGGCCCTGCCTGTGGCAGGGGAGTTGGAACTCTGTGATCCTTGGGGTCCCTTCCAACCAGACCAGTCTATGATTCTATCATTCTATGTCTAAATGGGTGAAATAGTCTTTTTGTATGAATGAAGAGGTAAGTTCACCTAACACTGGGATTTGCAGAGAGGTCCAAAAATGTTTCTGTGGCCTTGCATGTTTTCCTACACTTTACAAATGTATTGAACCTTATTTTTCCTTGTGAACTAGTAGGCTGGGAAATATTAATTTCATGTGATTCATTCCCATGAGACTGTGAGAGATAATTAAGGGATCCAGTTTCCATTATCCCTGAAATGAGTGTGCTGCGTGAAAGTTTTCACAGGACACACTGAACATTTCAGGAGCGTTATATGCTTCCAGAAATGTAACAGACCACAGCATGGAAAATGGCCCCTTTAATAAGAGTTTTAGATGTTAGCTGTTGACTGAAAGTGGGACAGGGAGAAACCCAACCCTTGTGGTACCTGTTTGTGGAACCTCCCTCTCCGCTCCACCACACTGTGCTTTACTATGCTTGTGGCAGATCTGTGCATTAAATTTCACACGGGAGAAATAGTTCTTCAGTTACCTGCCTTCCCCTGGCAGCCCTTGCATTTTCTTACTTTCTGGATGTGAACTGAGGTCTAATTGAATTGACTGACAGCTGGCAAGAGTTGTGAGAAGTGTGTCCAGGAAGATAGAGGGACACCTGGAATAAGCTACACACAAACTTACAAAACTACACTTAAATCTGCATCACGACACAGTAGCATCGCCACCCAGAGTCACACAGGACCTGGAGCAAACAAGCATAGCTAATTTGCAAAATTACCCACCACAAAAATTCAAGAAGGCTCCCTCTGTGCTTCCACACGGATCAATATGGGTATAGTTCATCCTTTCTCGTCTACCTACTCTGTCCCACAGCTCCTGAAAACAGAGACATGAAGGAACCACTTCCCAATTTCTTTAACCTGCAAAGATATTAATGTATGCAATTTTTTATTTACTCATTATCCATTTATTACGAGGCAAACCACTCTGAGTTCATTAGTATCAGCCGGCTCAACTATTGCCGGGGATACTGTTGATGCTTTAATGGCTTTTGTTGAGTTCATCCATTATTCTTATCCTCTGCTTTATAAACATGACTTGTTCCCTCAGCCATAGCTCACATTCTTTCTTTCTCTGACCTTATGTCTATATGTATATGCGTATGTATTTGGCTGGTTTGCTATCTCTGCTTTCAGCTGGCTTAATGGAAAAATCATATACAGAAAGAAAGGTTTTTAAGCCACTAGTTTTGTTCTTCCACTTAAAGCCGGTTCAATTCCAATAAACATCAGATCTACCTGACTGCATGTGCTTGTCAGGTAGGTGAATGTCTAAAATCCATAGTCTATAGGTACAACTGCTCGAGATGGCAAAATCAGTAGTTCAGTCAACACCCTTTAAAAAGAATAATTCCCCTGACAGGGACTGTTCAACAGAACTCTGGAGAATATATAGGGGAAAAAAATAAATTCAAAGAATGACATACTATCACACTACGTAATATCCTTCATTCCCCCAAATCCTATCTGACCAGGAGGAGATAGCTCACAGAAATGCCATCTCATTGGAGTGAAAGTAAATAATGCTCTCCTCTCCAAGTTTCTTACCCCAAATGCCAATGATCAGGTCAACATCAGCAAACCGCCCCAAGCACCTGCTCACAGTGAATGAAAGGTCTGTCAACAACAAAGTTAGCACTATTCATGATCTGATTTGGGATGAAACTCTAGACCTAGCCTGGAGCACGAGGACCTAGTTTAATGTCACCACTTCAGCTCAGTCCAGTATTACAAGTTTCTCGGTACAGTACAAACCAAGCCCTCCAGAAAAGAAGCGGCAGCAGCAATCTGTCAGATATTTACTGAGCCTTTCCCTAACTCACTCTCGCATCGCCGTCCCCAGCACCTGTCCACAGAGTCATGGACTTGGGCTCCATCACACAGGGGTGGAGAGATCAGCCCCCATGGGCCTCCCTGTGTATTTGTCCTACAGGAAGAAGAGATTTTCCCCAGTTCACCGAATGGCTTTGCATGCTGACCAGCCACTGATCTCTAAAAGAAATACTGGTGTCAGGCTGGAAAAATGAAACCGTGCTTACTTCTGTTTCGGTGTGGAAAAAGAGACTTTTCTTACATGGCATTGCAAGCTCCTACATGGAAGATAACAGGCTAACAGGAGATAAATGACTAACCCGAGCACCTTACCACTCAGACCTAGGTTCAGAAAACACACGCTCAAATACATGCAGCTCGTGGTAATTCGATTGAAGTTAGAGGCTGAAAATCTTGGGGTTTTTTTCATGGAATATGCAGAGTCCTAAATAACCAAAAGAGAGATCAGGCTGCTAAGAGTAAACATGATTTTTCAGCCCTTTCGTAAGACAGCTGTCAAATGGCGAAAGGATCTATTGGCAATATGGCTACTGTTGAGTTAGCTACAATATTCCTCTCTCCCTATAATTTTCCTTTTCACCTGCCAAACCTATCCATTTATATGCTTATATCCTGTTATTATATGAAATCAGGATGACAAATTGTATGTCTGCAGCCCTCTTTGTTCCCCTTCTACAGCCCAGTGAACATTCCCGGTGTACATCAGTTTTATGTGAATGTAGGATGTTTGGGGTTTGTGAAAAATGTTGCTCTGCATGATTCATTTTACTGCAGCTAATGCCAGGGAAAAAAAAAAAAAGCCAAACCCAAACCACAAACCCACAACACAACACCTCTATTGAAAATAATAGCCTGCTTCTTGGACTTTGCACATATATTTCTTTTGTCTGGTTGTTCTTTTGTTTAAGCCACTATCCAGGTGGAATAATCAGGTCTCAACAAGCAAAAACCTATCAACTATGGCATTATATATTATGGTTTCGAAGCATCAGTCACACATGTCAGTGTACAGGGCTTGTGCCTTATTATTTCCAGGTTTCTAAAGCTGCACCCATCAGCGAGCCAGGGAGCCGAGCGCAGCCTTGGCGTGGGCTGAGGGGAAGGGCGGTGGGCTCCATGCAGCTCGGAGGCAGAGCATGGCCCCTTTGATTCATCCTCCCTCAGTGACAAGGCAGATGCTGACACGATCAGCATGTACTTACGTACAGGAATAACTGTAAAGAGCGGAGATGAAATCTTGGTTCCACTCGCATCAGGCATAAAACTCTCATTGACTCCGTTGGGGCCAGGATTTTATTCCTGATATGAATTTTCTCTGTCAGACAATTTAAAGATGCTTTTATGAGGAAAGGAATCTCGCCATCTAAAATACCATGTTTGCAATTCTGGAAATCTCTGACATATGTTTTAAGAGTGTGTCATATTTCCTACCGGGAAACTTTATGATGCCAGCAGCATTGTGGGAAGAGAGCTTCACGAAGGCTGTGATAAAGAAGCAGAGATATTCAGTGATGGTGCTGGAGGTCATTTTAAAGTTACAACTTTCTCTTTCTTAATCGACTTCCTAAGCCTCACTCTGTTGTTTAAGTAAAAAAAAAGAATTGTTGGTGTTTTTCTTCAAGCCTCTCTCATTCAGATCTAATATTATTTCATGTACTACTGGAGAAATTGTACTTATCTCTTTAGTTTTTGTGAATTCCTTATTTATTTTGCTTTATTATTTCAAAAACACACTAAGGGCCTAATCCAACAGCCTTTTGAAGCAATAGGTGGATTTCCCTCTGGTTTCAAAGGAACCTGAATCATTAATATGAAGAATAAATGCTTTTTTTCCCTTTTTTTTTTTTGTTTTTTACCTTTGCAAGTGGCACAAATAGTCACATGCTTCCAGATCTTTAAGTCTGTAATTGTAAATAACCCACTTTACACTGCCTTTGTTTCTTCCATGAAGCTGCCCTGTCATAGACCAAGTGTGCAGTTATCAGCGAAATACCATGCAGTATTTTGTGGTAGCACAGTATATATCTTGTGTCACTGCTCTATGTGAGTTTAGCACAAAATATAACCCTATTAAAATTACAATGCATTTATCACCTAGCTCAGTTCAAAGAACTCACACGCTGCAAAGAATTTAATTAAAACATGATGATTTAATAGGCAGGCTCCATCTATTGTTTACTCAGGAGGTTGAGATTCTGTTTAAAATTAGGTCCCAAATTTAATTTAGGCTTCCACCAACCTTGTCATAGAAATGAGCCTCCGGTAGAAAGAAGCAGGTTGCAGGCAGGGAGAGAGGGTCCGTTCCCTTTACACAGCTACAGAACAGTTTGGGAAGTTGAAGAAGGTGGTGTCTGCGTTCCTCTTCTGTGAGGATAGTGAGCAAAGAAAAAGCATGCTCGCTTCCAGGAGGTCTGGATGATGCTCATAAACCCAAGGTGGGGAGACACAGCAACCCTGCCTGCAAGGTGGCCCAAGGAGAGCAAGCCTCAGCCCAGCAGCCCTCAAAGGGTTCACCATGCCTCTTTCCTCACCTCGCAGAGGCCCTGGAGACCCTGGGCAGAATTTGTCAGCTCGAATTGCTTTGTTTTGCGCTAATCATCTTTTCTGTTTTCAAATAAGAACTCGTTCCCTGAGGCGAAGGTCTTTTCAGGACCAAAGCTGGTTTTAGTTTCTTTCCCAGGCTTATAACGATAACGCAGCTTACAAAGGGGTACCACAAAAGGTCCTTAAAATGCATTTTACAAGAACAGCTCCTCGTGAAAATATAACCGATGGAAGAAAAGGTGCTGCAGCACAGCAAGTCCTGAGGAAAGAGAGGAGAGCCACTGCTGCTACGTACAGCACTGAACGTTTGACAGCACAGGGGACCTACAAAACCAGGGTTCCTCCTCGGTTTCCCCCCTCCCATGTACCCAGAGAGACATTGTAATGCCTGCTCATCAGCAGAGCCAAGGCTGGCATCGCTTGGTCCAAATTATCACCTTCCAATAATTGCATTTATCAACTTCACCGAAGCAGCCAGCACCAGGGAGCTGCGCTGGCAGGAGCGTGCCGCAACAAAGGATTTGGGGAGCCCGACAGTTTTAACGCTCACCTCTTTACAAGGCAAAATATATCTTCCCTTATACAGATGGATCCCGGAGTGACTCAAGGGAAGATATTGTACGTGACTTCTATAAACAGAAAAGAATGTAAAAACCCTGCCACGAAATGCATGATTTAATGTACATATAAGAAAAGGCTCCGTGCCAGCTTCTCAGTTTCTGTCACAGTTTTAATGAAAAGTGATTCTAGCATTTGAAAAATCTTAAAAGCTGTCCCAGCCAAATGCCATGTTTCTATATATTATCTGGGCTGTAAATCCAAGTTCTAGTAGGAAATTACCTACTTCGCGTGATAAAAAGGCAGTATTTAATAATTTCTTAAATTAATTCTTATTTATTATAGCCATAGCGATATAATTAAACTTTTTAGGGGAAATTCCTCTACACTGCAAAATGATCCATGGGAAAAATATGTTAATTCAGTTTCCTTGCACAAACCTATTATGTACTCACTGGTAATGTACCGCAGTCCTAATTCACTGGATCCAGCAATCTGCTTGGACAGTCAGTACATGTGTTTTCTCATCAGAGAGCCCAGCTTTAACATCCATACCTTGACTCTTAGCAGAAAATTGAAGCTGAAATGCCTGCTGTGTTTTGCATATCAGTAACCCAGATTATTCAAATTCACAGCTTTAAAACCACTTGTGCCCATCTGGCTTTTGAAAATTGAGAATTCTGACCTTGCCCTCAGTCCAGGGAAGAGTTTACGGTCCAGCACACACAGGCTATGTCAAGCCCACACGTGCTGACGGTAGTTGACCAGATGCATTATAAATCCATGGGTCTGGAAACCAAATATTTATGTGGTTAATTGGACTGCATGGCACAGGGACGGCGTTGGGGGTGTCTGTGACTGCCTGCAATGCCCCAGCTACCCACCAAGGTGTTGTGGACAGCCAAAGGCTGGTGTTACGAAGCTGTATCAGCAGCCCACACCTCCAGTCCATGCCACTCTGTCATTTCAGACTATCTATGGGTCAAGGGACCAATTCTTCCTCCACGTTCAAAAGATGCTGGTCCCATTTTTTGTTACCTGGAGATGACCGACAGCTGAGGGGACGGCATGGTGCAACCCCCACCCACCCATTAGCCACATCAGTCCCGGCACTGTCCCCTTCAAAGGGATACTGGGGCAGTGTGAGCTCTCAACACCTGCGGGCTCAGGTCACTGAGCTTCATGTCACCAGTGGGGTTTGTCACTGTTTACAGGGCTGCATTGTGATTCTCAGCGTAACTTGGCCAGGCGCCTGTTCCCTCGCCTTGGCGGGACCCTGCTCTGCTGAGAACTGCAGACTCTTTCTGCTGAATAGAGCCATAAATTATTTACATTACCTTCATATAGCAACTTATTGACTACAGCATTGTAAAGTACCCTATTAATGTTTTAAGCATTTCACTTTATTTTAATACAAGTAAATTATTTAGGAAATGTTAAAATGCTTTATGCTTTGACTAATGAGAAGGAAAAGTGTACACTGCATCTTATTTTAATTGGATGTTTACTCTATCCTGTAGAAATCAGGCATTTATTATTTCATACTTAATTAGCTATGCATACAATCCCTGATGGATATGCATTCAGTTTTTCCACTTGATCTGGTCATTAAGAACCATAAATGTGCAGATTATTTTTACTTGGAAATATGAAATAAGTCTTGTTTTCAGGTAACTTGGTTACTGTGGAAAGAGCCAGTTACTATGTTGCTGATCATACCGATGCGTTCAAGTTCCTAAATTAATGCAATGCAGTACATTAAATTTGGGATAATGTAAATTGATTCAAGTGGTGCAAAACTCAGTCAACCTGAGATGAGTGATGTCTCTGAGGCTCTCTTTTATCTTTATTAGCAGAGAAATAGTTTGCAAGATTACTTTTATTACGTCATAGTACGTTGTAACTGTTTTTATATGATACTGCAGTGTTGTGCATGCGCTTATGGGATGTTTGAAGTATTTCAGCATTGCCTTGATTGTCTTCTGGATATAGATGTGGAGTATCGCCTTTTGTCCTTAGCCATGTACTTACATCACAAGTAACAGCTTAACCATCCACAGAGGTGGGATAAAGGGCCTAGCAGCAAGCCAGGTTTTTTCCTTTATCCCCCACCTGCCCAGTAGAGCTTTTCCTTAGAAGAAACAATCAGAATCAAGTTTGTGAACAAAGAGCAGAGTCTCAAAGTGCAGTCCCTTCTTCACTCTGAGGGAAGAATGGCTGAGTGCCACCCCTTGGCTCGCAGCAACACTTAGTTCTGGCTCAATCTAATTGTTATTTCTCTTACTCGTGTTTTGGGGGTTTTGTCATAGACCTCAAGCCTATTGATCAACAAACATCTAAGCTAATGCTTGATCCTGAGCAACGGCAGCCTGGAAGTCAGGAGCAGTTTAATGCTGAGAGTGTGTTTCAGGCAAGGCCTTTGACAGACAAGTTGTGTAATATGCTGTAATGTTGTACCAGGGAAAAAGAGAGCTGGATGATGACTACAGGAAAAAGAGAGCTGTAAAAGAGCAGGCAGCAGATTCTTCCTTATGTATATTTGATCAGCCAGCTGTTGTCACTGAGCTTCTTTACTATGGTCATATTTTCTTCTAAAGTAAAGAAGTTCAGGCTTCAATTTGAGCAGCAGCAGATTAGAAAGAGCAAGTTTCTAGTCAAAGGAGATGGTGGAGGAGGAAATTAAGGCAAAGGAAACCTGCAGAGAGCACGTAAAGGTGTCGGTGGTGGAGAACTGCTGAAGAAGCATCTACAGATTGTGAGATGAGGATGGCAGACAGCTTCCAGAGAAAGCCAGTGACAGCCCATGCATGAGAGTGCTTGGACTGGCGGTCTGAGCATGCGGCATCCATAACAGGGACAAAGGTAGCACTGCCAAAGCAAACTCAGGGCTGGCCTGCTTTACCAGCCATTGACATCAGAGCATAAACCACCACCACATGGGATGGCTTTCTGCCAGGTCCTGTTTAGATGAGGTGGAGGTCAGAGAAAAAACACAGAATCACTGAATTCTTAGTTTGGAAAAGACCTTTAAAATAATTGAGTCCAAACATACCTGTCCTCTACTAAACTATATCCCTAAGTACCTCATCTTTTAAACACATCCAGGGATGGTGATTTAACCCCCTCCCTGGGCAGGCTGTTGCAACTGCTCTTTCAGTGAAGAAAAGAAGAAGCAGCACCCTTGCCTATTGCACAATGTTGGGTTATGGTGATTGAAACAAATTAGTCCTTCCAGCCTGTTATAGTTTAACAATTTTCTTAATACCACCCACTTAAAAACTCCTTTCCAAACTAGTGCAACGACTTCATCAAACAATTATAAGAGTTCAAACAAACCCCATCATACCAATGCACTAATTACCCTTCAGACTCCTGCACTCTTGGGTTACCTTTATGCTGCAAGACTGAAGTTTAGAAGTGAGTTCCTACCTCCACATGCTGTAGGAAACGCCATTTACACTTCACCTGTGTGTAAATTTTAAATGTATGCTTTACTTGTGTGTAACCAGATCCATCTTCATGGTAGATGAGTTTTAGAAGCTTCCCAGATGTTTCCAAACACTCTACTTTTTTCCCAGGGAAAGCACATTTCTTCTCACTGGTGGTTATGAAATGTATTGTTAGTCTATATAGCACTGATGCCAGTAAGGACTCCCACTGAGGTTTCAGCTTGAGTTTGATGGGATGAAATGCATCCCTGAGATAAAGAATAAAGTAAAAAGCTACATGAAGCCGTTAGCTCAGAAAGGAATCACAAATATTTCAGTCCTACTGGTCTGTAAAGCTGAAAAATTCCCGCATTAAACACTGATGCTACAGGATAAACCTGACTGCTCATTTCTTACTTTTTAGCAGGGAAAAAAGTGTGATTTGTTGATACCTGCCCAAACAGATGTTGATATAAAAAATACTTCCTATTAATATTCCTGCTTATTTTGTTCACACCACATTTCAGCACTCCTGATTCCTGTTACCCTCCTGGATCCGTTGCTCCCCTGTGTCTGCACATTCCATAGGCAAATTAGTCTGAAAAGTCATTAATTGTGCGTGCCAGCCTCTCCGTGTTCCTGGGTTGTCCCTCCAGTTTCATCCTGTGCAAGAAGCAGGAACATGCCTAGCTTTCAGTATCCTTCATAAATCATTTTTACCCACTTGTAAACCTGCTGCAGAAGAAAGGATAACAGCTCTATCGCTCTGTATTAGCCCACTGCAGGCAGCTCCTTGAAACATGTTTACATGCTACAGATACTACAGAAAAGGTGCCAAAAGGAAAAGTGGTGCCTCTTTATAATGGGGGGGATGTAGAGTGTGATGAGCTCATGCTTTTCTGTTTTGGCTGTGGTTTTTGTGGGGTTTATTTCCCCAAAAAACACAGGTCAGCTCTTTGAACTGGGTACAAGGCTCAAGCATCTTCCCCCCTAATTAGCAAAGAAACACTCATGAGTACAGGAGAAGCAGTGTGTGGCCAAAACTTTTCCTGATCTTACCCAGGAAATTCCTCTAAGAGCTTTTCTTTCTTTTATTATTTTTTTCCCCCAGAAATACAGAAAAATGGAGACATAAAGAAAACATATTAGCTATTTTTATCACTTAAACCATTTTGGTCAAAACTGACTTTTTAGAGATGAAAGCCCAGCAATCTTGATACAGATGGATAAGAAAAAGGCTATTTCCTAGCCCACAGCAATTCTTTATGTCTTGAGATGTCAACAACGTTATCATTCCTATTGGGGATGAAGTGGTGCTCTGAAATAAGAGGGAAAAAGAGTTCCTCCAAAGAGTCAAAGCCTTATGGTTGAGATACTAAATCAAGATCATCACTGAGGCAAAAGCAGGTAGGGGGACCTCAAGATGCCATTTATTTCATTCCACCCAGGGACACGATTGACCATGTCATACCTGTCCTTAGAAATTTCCAATGATAGAGATCCCACAGCTTTCGACTGGAAATATTTTTGTTGCTTAATGGATTTCCCTGTTAAAATGTCTCTTGGTTTCTTTCCTGGTGTTCATCCTGTGTCTTTCTCCCAGATGTTTCCACCCACAATGAAGACAAAAGGATTCTCCTCAACTTTTTGTATTTTTTAATAATAGCAACATGCTCTCTGATAAAAAGGAAAAAAAATCAACAAAGAGTATGTAAAAAAAGGGTAAAATTCACATTTTTGACTCAATAGCTTTTTAAGTATGGGTGGTCCATCAACATTATGAACTTATTTATAGATACCTGCTTGCAGAACTTCAGCAAGATTCCCTAAAAAGGTGTCCCCAAACAATGTACAGACCCACACAGAAACCTTTATATCACTCTGCTAGCATGTGAGCACTATTAGCAACACACAAACACCCATGCCATTTTAAAAAGCTCTGCTATTCTAATTTTTCAGAGGAAGAAGTGAGGCCATGGCATCTTGGAAAAGGCACGGGGCTCTGTGGCAGAGGGGGGAAAGGTTTGTCTATAGTAAAGTCTGGCAGCTGGGCGGTAACTGGTCCCTTCTTGCCTGTTTGCACCACAGCAATATCAGGTTTATACTTAGACATGTCATTTCAAATTAACAAAACCAGTAAAATTCCCCACTGGGAATGTGGCTTTGTTCCTGCTGAGCACTTCATGGAAATCCAACGGGAAAGTTCTCAGCAGAGTCAAAGTGGAGTCAATCAGGAAACCATTTGGGAACACGGCAGAGGAGATGTGGATAAGCACTGGACGAGGGGTTCACCATCGTTGCTGTTACAGACCCCTTCATTTCCTGAAGTCCTAAGAAAGAGGTAGTAATTCCAAGAGAAGAAATCTCACTGCAAAGAGCCTGGCTGGGGAGAAGCAAGCCGGAGCTGTGTTAGTGCCCGTTTTGGGAGGTGTGTTTTCCCACTACAGCAACAGCCAGCGACAGCGACATGTTGGAGGTGCTCCCCTGCGCGGCTGCCAAGGCAGGGCACGGCATGCTGAGCAACAGCCCTCCTCTCTTTCGAAGAAACTCTGTCTTTCCAGGTGGATTCTGGCAGACTCTGACATTTGTGACTCTGCATAGAGGTTTTACTGTTAAATATAGGCTCGTTTAATCAAGAAATCAGGGGCTTTCTCTGATTGATTTGTGACCCTCTGGAGCATATTCCTGCTGCTGCTCTGCATCCTTTCTCTTCGTAAACACATATTAAGTCAGTCGCTTGATTTAGATCTTAGGGGACACACATATATACATACATAACGACACATATACAAAGGTTTAATTACTTCTAATAGTGAAGGCGTTCATTTTGGTTCATTATAATATAATCTTTAGGACCTATTTTTTTACAGCCAACCATATGGTGCCGTGACGGATGGCTGAGCTGTTTGCGTTGTTCACAGTTTACTGTATATGTACAGCAGATTTTATGTTTTACATAAGAAGACATGTCTGGGTGGGTGCAGAGCTGCTTGCTGCTGCCCTCCTGGATGCTATTTTGTGTAAGGACCAGCCCGAGGGATGGGGACCACTTCTGCCAGGACAGCCAGGAAAGAAAGAGAGCAACAGGCGAGATGGAGGGAAAAATCCCCCAGGAAAAGTCTGGGTATGTGGAAGGGACAAGGTTTATGCAGCTGTGATGGAAGGAAGGCAGCTCATCCAGGGTTGTTTTCACCTAGAAGCCATGAAACCAGCTGGATGGTCAAGCAGGGCCTGCAGGCAATCACCTGGTTGGCATGGGGTGGGCTGGCAGGGAGGGGATTTATCCCTCACAGTGGGCTGGCTATTCCCTGGTTAAAGAATTCATCACTGCTCTTTGGAAAATAACCCACTTTCTGTGTCTGGCCCTACAACTCTCCCGTGCATTTATCAGGAGTCACTCAGGAGCTGTGTCCCGCTCGAACATCTGATAAATGCTCCTTATCGCTTCCGCTGCCCCGAGTCCCTCTTCTATGTCCTCCACAAATCACTGTGACATGAGTGAGCCCAGAACCAGGACCCTGGTCACCCTGGTGCTGACCAGCTCTTGTACAAGGAATTTGTGTGATGGCATGCAAAGAAAACCCTAATCTAACATCTACCAAATTACCGGGGGGGGGGGGGATTAATGGGCATTTGTCAGAGCCCTCTGCAGATGGGAGGGAAAATACTGCCTGCTGTGTCACATGAGCCCTTTGCTCCACACTCCTTTCTTTTTTTAAGATGGCCAATACCTGCAAGAACATCAAAGGAACAATCTTTCAACTTTGAAAAATGGACCAGCAAGAGAAGGTCTCAGTCTGTATTTAGGATTGGGCAGGATTGGGCAGCATCCCCTTTCCATCTCGGATGTCCCACAGAGGACTTGACCACGGACAGAGCTGACCTGCAGGGATGTAAAGGGTTTGGTATTGAAACATATCAATGGCTCTGCTGATTTGATGCAATAAAGAGGTTTTTGTCTTTCTCTCCTAACACAGCTGCTAGCCTTCACATAAAGATTCTGGAATAGCATCCTCCTGTAAGACTTCAGTCTGCAGCAATAGTTAAATACTGCAAATACTGCATATCTCTGTAGAAGTAAGGCTTTTCCAGGAAGAAAAGATCATTACAAAGACTGCTTATTTCACCTAGCACTGTATTACCTTTTTTATCTGAAAGCAATGCCACCAGGTTTAAAACCATTCAAATTCTTTCACGCTAAGCCAGGACTCTGCAGCCAGCGCTCACAGCCGGGGTTCCTGGAGCCCTAAAATCTCCTCTGACTCCACAAAGTGCTTCGAGCTCCACGCTGCACTGTGTGTGCCCAGAGCTGTGAAAGGAGAGCAGAAGAAGGATGATGTACCAGGAGTAAGGCCAAGCCCTCCGGCTGAACCCTCCATGAAGGGCTAAATGTGGGTGGGGGCTGGTCTTGCCTTCCTGCCCATCTCTCTGCAGCGAATTAGTCCTTCTGCAAGAAGGAAAATCTTCATTAATAGAAGTGGCGGCTGTGACCTGGAGCTGAGCTCCTCCCAGGTCTTGCTGGTTCAGCCACAGCAAAATACTGTGTAAGAAGTTTCCTCTAAATTTGTTGTGTTAGGGCACAGAGCCATGGTGAAGGAGACCCAAGATCTTGTCACAGGCAGAGGTGTGTGCACCATACCGCTGTACTACAGATAACAGTGTGAGAAAGTTAAATGAAACAATTCAGATAATTCTTTGTCCTTCAATCACTGTGCAATTTTGTGTTTAGTCATATCCCCAGGAGATGTGCAGGTCTGCTCAATCACATCTAAGGCAGGATGAACTGGCAGAAATCCCTAGCATGGGTGTCCAGAGAGCCAGCTAATGCCATAATAAAATTCTGCATGCAACAATTCTCTGTGATACTGAGCACTTCTTGTAGATCATGTTGCTACAGGTTAATACTTAAGAAAGAAATCATAAGCAGTGTTAATTTTTAAAAGTCACAGTGTGCTTCAGTATTATGATATTGTGGTTTTGTGTGTGTGTTTTATCATGCTTGGCTGACTGGGTTTATTTGCTGCATTCTTCAAAAGCAGAGCATCACTCTATGCATCCCTTCCCAAACCTTCCTGCACTGCAGCAACTCCACTTTGTTGGGATCCTGTTTGGATGGGGAGCAGAGCTGACCATGGTGATCTCTCCAGGGCTGGGATGATCTTCTCCTTCCCAGGAGCCCGGCACCACTCAGCTGTGGGAACTTGTCCTCATTCTGGCCAGGCCAGAGTTAACTTCCCCAAATAGCCAGCCCAGGTGAGCTCAGTTAGTTGAGTTTTCCACACCACCTGTCACCACTTCCCCATAAAAGCAGCTGACTGGGGAAGGATGGGGGCTTTATGTCTTCAGGGCAGTCTGAGTGTGGCTGTGGCATTGGGTCAGTTGGTGGGCAGCACTCTGTAGTCATCAGGTCAGTAAGGTACTCTGTGTTAGCACTGGGTGTGAGTGTATCTGGACATTATTGTTCTACATTCATGGTGATTTTTGTCAGTAAACTGTCCTTATCCCAACTCATGGAGACTCTGTCTGTCTCTCCTGTGGAGTGAGCAAATGGTGTGTGGTGCAGCCCCCAGGGGCTCGGTCTGTCTCTCTTGTGGGAGTGAGTAGAGCTGCATGTGGTACTCAGCCACTGTCTGGGGCTGAACCACCACAGAGCTTCAGTGATACTTGAGACAAATCTTGATTTCATTTATTTTGGTAAAAGGAGGATGTCTGATAGAATATTGTGTTATATAGTCTATGAAATCCCATAGGTTTCTAGTAGAAGTAATATAGTGACACTTCTATATACTAACAGTATACTAATATATCTAATTTCAATATAATAGTATAAATATATTTGCAAAGTTATAGCCAACACGCATCGGGACTTTCATACCTCTGTGTGTGTGTGGGAGGGACCACAGCAATGCATGATGCGTATCTGTGTATCTAAGGCAGCAACAGATACCAGAGACAGGGCAAAATTAAAATGCCCCATGTAAGCATTCAAACCACCCTGGTAATATAAAGTCTTGTTTTGGGGAAAGCTGCATGGGCTCATCTTTTCCCTGGGTACCACACAGCCCACAGCTGGTGTAGGAGAAAAAGGCCTGAGGGGAGGAGATCCCAGTCATTGCAGAACCCTTACAAGCTGCAGCGCTTGGTTTCTTGGCAAAGTTCCCCCATTCCCACTTTCCTTCCCCACATCACTGCTGAGAAGGGGGTTTGCTGTGTGTGCTGCCCTGGTGTGAATGGATGCCCACAGGGTGTTATATTCATGGTGCGTGTGGCTGCTGTGCCACACCTGCAACCACGAGCGATCATCACTAACTTTAAACTTATTAAAATAGAGTTTGTGCACCCTTTTTAGAAAAGAAACTGCCTTACAGCACGGTTTACACACCGAGCAGAGCACAGGCAAAGGAAATGAGTGCTTTGTTTATGACAGATTTCTGTTTTTATTCCCCAGGTTCAGAAGTAAATTACTACAAAAATGCAGACAGAACCTGCAATATTTGCCTCAGCATTATTCATCCAGCGATTCGGGAGCCGCAGATCAGCCTGTGAAAGACAGCAGTTAAAATACAGGGCCTGCTCCAATCTCTTTCATGCTGGTGTAAATCAAGAGTAACTTTTGCTGAAACCAATGGAGTGTAAAATGGGGGTAAGTGAGAATCAGTGCTATCTTCTGTACCTATACGTCAGTGAAAGTATTTGTTTCAAGTGTTTATAGACACCACTATCATAAATAGCTTATTTTCTTCCACATTAAATAGATAAAAGGTACCCAGGGTAATTTTCTAGCGTGACTAAAATAAACATGTGTACTTATTGCCACATTGCCAACTTGCAGGAGCCACACTCTTGTTGATTCCCAATCCAAAAATAGTGATTGATTTTTTTTTTTCTTGGTTTAATAAAAGGAATCACAGTGCTCTATGAAAACATGCATTCATTTTATTTGATTGACATCTTCAATTTTGGATATATATTCTAACTAATGGAATGAATATTGCAATACATGAATCAATTATATTTGTTCAGTTGTCAGGTTTGTAAAGTGAGAACAGTTTAAATTATATATGATCCAGCTGCCTATATATTATGTTGTCTTAATAGATGATACTACCATTCAATACCTTTGTTTTAATGAGGAGCATTACAACATGCATAGCTCATATTGGATCCACTGTTATTTATTGAAGCAATAGGGCTTTACCCACGTACTTCAAAGTATAATCCCCCTCACTAAAAGACAAGAGGAAGAATATGACTGATGATGAAGAAAGATTTGCTGGCGTAATTAGCATTTCAGTTAACATTACTGTAATCACTAGTTGATGGTCATTACTATTTATACTATTGTAACAGATTATTTTGGGTAACCCTTCCTGCTCCTAAAAAATCAGCAACCAGAAAATGAAAGAAATATTTTGTTAGTCCTTAGGCTGGAGGTACATGTCAGCTTGCGCTCACTCCTATGTTGCAATCCCTTTGTACATACACAAATGTCACTAAATCAATCAAGAACATTAAGTTGAGATTGTAACAGTGCTCTCGATGGGTCTGCTAACAACTGAAACAACCAGAATAATTCCAAGAGTATAAACCTTCACGCCTCTGGGTACTAAACTACCTCTAATTAACAAGGATTTTTTCTATGTGAGCGTGTTACTTTGTCTGCTGGAGACCCTGGCAGCTCATTTTTCCAGAGCTGGTTTTGGCCTCCCTGGCAGAGAGGACAGGATGTGGGGGAGATCAGCTGCTCACTAATTCCCATGCTTTGAACCAAACCTGGAGCCACTTTTCCAACCAGGAGGAACCAGCTGGGTTACACATTGAACCATGCCATGGCAGGATTGAGAAGCACTCAAAGTGATTCACCTACAACTGGTGCTGGCAATTGGCAGGATGGGGACTCCTGCCCCATGGCAATCACTCCATCAGTTTAATATTCTCCAGCACACAAGATCACTTATACTCTGTGTTCGCCTCCACCTGTAAGCAGCTGCTTTCCTCAGAGCAGGAAGCTCCACGGTACTGTCCCATCATCAGCTCTCTTCAACAATCCTGGAAGCTGAAGAAAAGTTGAAGAAATGGTGTATTTTTTGGCATGGAACAATGTCTGGATTCAGCCTCATCCGTGGCTGTGAATGTTCATTTACACACTTGGAGGAATTCTGCAACAGGTTTCAGAGCTCTTCCTAGACCTCCAGGTGCCCAAGAGAACTGAAGGAGTGTTTGTGGAGGAGAAAATATGCTGCAATTATACTGGAAAATCCTTTTTTTTTTGCATTGTTGACACTTTTTTACACAGGCAGACAGGAGAGGATGGCACATCTTCAGATCGAAGGGTTTTACTAGCAGGATGCTCTCAGCAGTAGTCTCAGGACACAGCTTTGTTACTTGTAATGATAATTCTTTGTCCACATAAGAACAGGTGTGCATCACACACATACATGCTGCTCTCACTTTCGTGAAATATTTATGGATCATTATTGGCATTAGGGATATCTGCAGCCAAAATTCATAGGAGGCAATTTTGTAGAAAATGAAATCATGGAATGTTTATCCATCCAGTAACCTGCCCTGAGTCCCTGTCTCAAGCAGAATCAGGGGCTGACTTATGAGCTGGTCTCCTCTTCCTTAAAGAGAAATTGTGGGACAGGTTGAGCAGGATGTTTGTTTACAAATTGGCCAGAGAGAGCAGCCTTCTCCATTTGATTTGCAATGACTAATGAGCAACATAATTTTTAATCATAGGTTTTCAAGCCTGACACACTGACAAGCACATCCTGCATGTGTTACTTTCGGCACGGCATAATGCGGGCGGCTGCGTATGCTAACGAGAGAACAAAAGCAGCGTGAAAAAGATCAATGTGTCAGGAGAGAATAAGACTTCTCTAGCAAGAGAGCTGAGATGTAAACATTTTTCATTCCAGGACTTCCCAGGATGTCAGAGGAGGCTGAATCCTCAGCTCGGGATGGGGAGGAAAAGGGTGGAAAGAAATCGGTTTGCCTGCGTTAATGAAGCAAGGGCTGGTGGGACAAATAGAGCATGAGATCTCAGGGTTGGATGTTGGTGAGGATGGCTCTGAAGACACCCTGGACTGTACATCAGGCAAGGCTGGAAGCAAATTGACGTTGACAAAGCTTTTAAAATGTATCTACCTGCTCGCCAGTAGTTCGGCAGGACAGATGCTCTCTCCTCCTGCTGCCTTCTGCAAAAAAGGACCACATTTGCAGCCTGCCTTTACATTCTTCTGCTGGCCCACCAGTGCCAAATTGGCCTGGGGGAGAGCTGGGGAATCCCCTTCTCCCTGGCTGGCCAAGGGACTCATTTTTGCAGCATCCCTACATACAATGACCTGCAGGATCTTTGCAACCTCGTGTTTCCCTCTCCAAAATTTAGAAAGAGCAAAAATAACTTTCTTCATCTCCCAGGTGATTTTCAGATGGGGAAAATGGGAGAGGACAGGCCAGGACAGGGACTGTCTTGGGCATCAAAATGCATCCTCAGCCGGCACAAGTGCCAAATTCAGCAGTAGCTCTGCCTCTTCACTGCGTGTATCTTGTCCCATCCCCCCTGTTGGGATGGGCAGAAGCTCAGAGGTCCCCTCTGCACGTGCCTGATAATGTTCAAAGCATTATTATTCCCTTAACTCTATACATATACATACACTATTATTCCTTGATAAACTCTTGTTTGAGTGATCATAGACCTTTATTTAAAACTCAGTTGTTAACTCAGCCCTTTCAAACAAGCAGTTTTGGCTCAAAAACTGTTTTCATCTACTTTTTCCTAGCAACAAAGAGCCTCTTTAAAGTGGAGGTGACTCTGATAGCACTGGAGATATTAACACATGTTGTTGATGCAATCCTTTTAACGCTTCTAGGAATTTAATTTTAATTAATTACTTTGTACTGAGAAGGGAGAAGCAAGAAAAGGCTCACCTGCTTTTACAGGGGGAAGAGCAAAGTTCAAGACTTCTTGAAAGACTTACTGAGAGGGAAGACAGGGCTGCTGCATTTTCTGCTTCTGATTTAGGGGTGAAAGATATTTTTCATCAGATTATCAACTTGCTTTGCATTTTAATCTGCATAAATCCCATCAGCATGTGCCAAGCACTACCAGAAATGTGCCTCTGTGCTGCCACTCTTCTGACCATATATTACAGGAAAGAGTGGATGTGGTGTGAGTAAACAAAAAATATAGAATAATGACAGAGAATTTAGCCAGGAGCTTCTGTAAGACAAAAATCAAAGGTATACCAGCTAAGATATGTGTTTGTAAAGAGACTGGGCTTTCTCATCTTAGAAGTGCTTGGGTAGCTTTAATGGAGAAGGATTCTAATGATTTTTGACACGTGTTAATGGTGTGTGTCACGTTCTTTATATTTTCATAATGACATGTCTAATTTCTGATGGCATGTGTCACATTGCATATATTTGTTAAATATAGGTCACGAGCTAAAAATATGCACAATATTAGCAAAATATATATATGATAACAGTTGCATATATCACCTTCACTGCAGCAACCTCAACCGATCATCAATGTGATTCTGGAGGGAGTTTTAGAACTCAGTAGCAAGAGGTTTTTTTAAAGCCCTGTCTTAAAAGGTGGTGGTAAAAAGTCAGGCTTTGGTGGTGTTGGTATTGATGAGAAAAAGGAAATCTTTCTCACCAGAGGTTATTCTTAGAGGTGGTGCCTCTCTCTACTGTAAGAAAGCTGGAAAGCGCTGATCGGGTAATGTGGTAGGCATTGATTTATATGGTTTGGCAAAAGCTAGGAACAGCACCTCTGGGGAGAAAGGGTAACAAGAGAGACACATCTCAGGCTATCACTGAAAAACGGCTGCTCAGCATTACAGCTGTGACCTTTTGCCACTCCAAGTGGATGGTTGAGATTATTATTCTTCGGGGAGGAGCGCAGGAGATAAGTAACAGTTCTTGAGGTCCCACGATTCACATAGAATTCTGTGATATCAAAGCTGGAGCCCCTGGAGAGGCAGCAGGTGACTGTCCCCTGTGGCTGTTGTTCTCTTGTTGAGAAACCAGCCACCATTGGCCTGGCCAGGCGCAGCCTCTGCTGGGTAAGAAACTGGCTGGGTGAGCAGGCCTGAAGAGTGTTGGTGAATGGAGCTAAATCCAGCTGGAGGCACAAGTGGTGTTCCCTGAGGCCAGTCCTGCTCAAGGTTTTTGCCAATGACCTGGGTGAAGGGATTGAATGTTCCCTCAGTAAGTTTGCAGATGATACTAAACTGGGAGGATGTGTTGATCTGCTTGAGGGTAGGGGGGCTCTTCAAAGAGACCAATGGGCTGAGATCATCGGGGTGAGGTTTAACAATGCCAAGTGCAGAGTCCTGCACTTGGAACACAACAACCCCATGCAGAGCTACAGGTTTGGGACAGAGTGGCTGGAAAGCTGTGGGTGGAGAAGAATCTGGGGGTGTTGGGTGACTGGAACAGGCTGCTCAGGGAGAGGGTTGGGTCACCGTCCCTGGGTAGATGAGGTGCTCAGGGATATGGTTTAGTAAAGGACAGGTACAGTTGGACTCAATGATCTCAAAGGCCTTTTCCAACCTAGTGATTCTGTGATTCTTACCAATTAACTATTGCTTTCTGGCCACTGGAATGTGGCCACGCGGCTAGAAGTGACTCTCACATGTGCAGCACCTAGTCCAGCTATTTCCAATGTTCAGACTTCATGCTTTAGCTCCACAGCCCAACCTGATGGGACATCTTGAGCTCAATGAGATTTTTTTTCCTTTGCAAAAAAATTAACTGAAGGAATACATGGTTCTTAGATAGTCACCAGGCAGAAGAAAGGTTATGGGAAGGATGGTAGCCACATATCTTTTAATAAGACATTATCATGTTGTCTTATTAGAGACAGAATGTAGTGACTTTTTGTTGGTTAAAGCAAGAAAAAATGTTGTGATGCTTCTCCTGTGTTTGAATGTTCTTTTTTTTTTACAACTTTTTTTTATTAGTGTTAAATAAAACTGTAAGGCCTGTTATAATTCCACTTTTCTGCAGCACTTGCTAGGTGAAGCTGTAGCACTGGTGTGAGCTGTGTGATGCTGTTAGTGTGGGTATGATGTAAATGGGTGTATGACTGGCTTTTGCTAGCTAAGAAGAAATAGATACCCTAATGGACTAACAAGTATAACTGAGAAATGAATATGAAAAATAGATAAAGTAAGCTCTAAAAGCCATATGACTGAGATGTATAGAGAGCTATAGATAGATATATGTACTCATCCCGTTCAGCCAAGCTCTGAATGAAGGAAACATTATAAGAGACTGAATGGAAAACCACTTCATACTAGCTGATGCCCAACTAGTCCAACTCTGATGCGGTGGTCAACAGTTTTAAATGAAATTAGATAATTGCCTCTGTTAAGGAAGGAAGGTTTAGATTAGATATTAGGTGGTAGTTTTTTACAGAGAGAGTGGTGAGGTGCTGGAACAGGCTGCCCAGAGAAGTAGTGGATGCCCCGTCCCTGGAAGTGTTCAAGGCCAGGTTGGATGGGGCCCTGGGCAACCTTGTGTAGATCCAGGCCTGGAGGTTGGTGGCTCTGCCTGTGGCAGAGGGGTTGGAGCTCTATGATCCTTGGGATCCCTTCCAACCCATGCCATTCTAGGATTCTCTGTTGCACATATCTGAGCTTTCAAAGGACTTCTACTCCTCCTCTTTGAAATGATGCATCTGAGGGAGGAAAGGAACATCATTTTAGCCAAGAAACTTCCTCAACTTGGAAACTTTACTCCAAAGTCATAAATCCTTTAAATAACAGCCCCCCTCATATCTGACCTACTTCTCCCTGTGAACGCATCGCTACTTCAGCTTTGGCAGGCACCTCCTGTTTTCTTCCTTCTGATAAGTTTTGTTTGTAGCACAGGGATTAGGTTGTGCTTTCCCATCCACCAGCTTCACTGGAGATACTCCAGCTTTCTCTCTCTCCTTCCACACCCTCTGCCAGCTCCTCACGTTTGCCCCAGTTGTGAACCTACTGTGGAAAAAGCATTTTTCCATGAGTGCGTGCCAGCCTTTGAGAGATTTGATGACTGAGGATTGCAGCAACAAAGGCAATTAGAAGTCTGCTGCATATGCATTAAATAGACTATATAATCCTAAAATGAAGATGTTACTAAGAACAGCCCATGAGGATGCTGAGCTAGAGGAAGCATGACAATTGATAATTTCAAATCCAGCCAAGCTTGAAAGAGGTGTGTTTTCCTCCTTCCATGAAGTCAAGAAAGAGCTATAAAATCTTGAACAAGCAACACGCTCTATATCCTAGCCTTACTTTTATGTCACTCATCAGAGATCATTTTGTTCAACTTTGGGAGACAGCAGTTATTAAGTGACTAAAAATAAAATAAATTTTAAAAAAAATCAGTAACTATCCACTTCAGTCCTATTTCTGCAGGAGGCAATGTTGCAGTGCCACCATGGTAAGAAAAGCAATATATCACCGACAAGAAATCAGTCACATCTTCCAAATCATTCCACCAATGCTATGAAATTCTATTTTCATTGAAGATATTGACAGCTTTTCTGGTTAAAGGTCAAAAGATTTAAAGAGCAAAATACTGAAGACACTGTTTTCAAGAATTTTCTTGGCTTTCTTAGGGCTCAGCTGACTCACGGTTTGTGTCTATCACATGAGGTTATCCATGATACCAAAAATTGACACTAAAATGTGAAGTTATCCTCTATCCTGTAGCAGATCTGGTCAGGAGGTTCACAGAAACACCAGCATTTTCCGTTTGTAGGAGAAATATTCATTGCAGAGCCCAAAGGTAGAAGGAGAAATTCTGTTTCATCCCATCAGGTTCCAGAAATCTCTCTCTACTAGCATGATGAAACAAACTCTACAAAATCTGATATTTATGGCTGGAGAACTTAGTTCAGACAGAAATAAGGATCTCTCCAAAAGACCACCCACAAGACAAAGTGATCTCAAGCTGAAGATTTTTGTTTCAACAGTGCTAATAAATCAGTTTTCCTTATTTTCAACCTGAAGGCTCTGCTGAAGTCCAGCCAGGAATGATATTCAGAGTCGGCAAAGGAAGCTTTGGGGTCCATAGGTCTTAACACTCAATCTGTTCATGGGAGGACTGAGAGGTACTCCTAATATTACCAACAGTAATATCAGCAAAATGTCATTTATAGAATAATAAATTCAAGCCATAAAAAAGACTTTCCATTATGTAAAGGCCTATGGAGTATCCTGGGGAGCTGAAACACTCACTGTTAGAGATTCATATGGCTGAGATTCCCTGCTGAATTCTGGAGAATTATTTTAAAAGCTGAGAAGGAGAGGATTGGATACGACAAAGGAAACTCTGATCTCTACATAATGCTTTTCCTTCCACCCTTTGCTTTTCTTGTTTCTCTGAAATTCTGAATGCATGGGACATTTAACATGAGTTGCTTATTTACCCCTCGCATTTCTGCTGGCTACAGCCTAACTTCTGAAGGACATTTTCATAAGAGTCATATCAAAAGCCCATGAAGTTCTACTCTACCCAGATAAGAGATATGCTGTGTTCTTCACTTAACCTTCCATCAAAAAGACCCATTTACTTATCCTTTGCTGACAAATGGGATGTGCAGTATTCAGCAGAGTGAGCACTGAAAACCTGAGGTAGTTTGTGAGTAAATGAGGTTTCAATGCCTCTTTTAAATACCTCAGGAATGTTACTAATATCCCAATGTGATGAACACATAAAAGACAGATAGGTTAGCTCCCACATTTAATATTCTGAGCATATTGCAATGCCTACATTTCGCCTGGTGAAGTGAAACAAAGTGACTGTGCATGTAAAGGAAGTGGTTTGGTGATTGAATATAACTGGGAAAAGAAATCGTTGTGAATTAGGCTTAGAATGAAAGAAATGATCCAGTGAGGAGGACCACAAGTACCTGGTGTTCTGCCAAGGAGCAAGAACTCTGGAATTTGCTTCAAATTCCTCTGCAATGTTTTGGGGCATGCTACATGCATGTTTTGCTGCACTTCCCACAAGTCATAGCTTGCTTGTAAAGCAGAAAGATAGAAGAAGAAAATCCGCTGTTGTGGTTGCCATGGACTTCATTAGTGTAAAAAGAGAGCTGCTACACAACAGGGTCATCAGGCTGATGCAAGAGGAGCACGGAGCACAGCACAGTGCTGTTAAACCCACATGGGAATGAGCACAGGACAGCTCTTGGTTTGCCCTGGCTGGTGTCCCTCCACAGAGCACCTGGGCCATCACTACTCTCCTGCCATATTGCTCCTACTCCAATGCCAGCACTCAGAGAGGAGCCCACGGGGCACCCCATAGCTGCTCACCTCTATGTCCTTCGAGATCATCCTAAGACGGGTGTAGGAACCTTTGCACCAGAGGGGCAGCTTGGCCACTTGCTTACTAACATGGCACAGAACCTGCTGTACACCTGAAATGAAATTAAAGCTCCCTACAGGCTTCAGCAATGAGGGGTCCTGGGTTCATCCCAGCTCCCCAGCAGCATCTCTGTAGGAGGTTGGGATAGCAGCAGCCACCCCATACCTCTGAACATTGTTTCCTGCTATCATGGATGGCTACAGCATGTAATTCCTTCCCTTAAAAAAAACAAACATCTCATTACAAAGACACTCAGGTGGCAATACCAAATATCCAGAATATATATCATAGGAGTATATATAGGAATATATCATTTGGTGAGGTGTGAATTGCAAACACCGCTACTGAAATCAGCCTGCACTCGCTCACATATAATAGGCATTTCATTTTGCAGCAATTAGGCATCAGCTTACGCTTGTCTTTTTCCTGAAACTGTTGTGCAGTTTTTATGTCAGATATTCTTCGGCTTGTGTCAATAACATAGAAACAGAGAGCATTGCTTTCAGGGAGGGAAAAAAAAAAACCCCACAAGAAAACAAAACACAACAGTAAATAAGATAGAAAAGAACGATGTTGACTATAAAAAGCCTGGAAAACCTGAGTTTGTATTTTACTACAGAGCTATCAACACAAAGAAAAAATAAATTATTTTTAAAGTTCAGATACTGAACTCAGGAAGAAAATCAAAAGTGCTTTCCCTGCTGTTCTTTTCAATATTCACTTCATGTTTTATTTGGAAGTTAGATTCATCTCCACTCTAAAATGTACTCCACTTTTATCTTAAGTATTGCTATTTCCAAAGGAACAAAGAATATTTCTTATCAGCATCTTCCGGCTGGGCTTCCTAATGCATTTGATTTCCAGCTATTAACCCAGGAGCCCAATATTCACAATCACTTTGTGGTTTTAAAGACCCTACAGGTTTAGAAGTGTATGGACTTTCTTATAAAGTTTATTACTCTATTTTGTACTTAACAATGTTTGCCAATATCCTCTTGGCTCGTGGCTAAAGGATGACTAGAAGATCAGCAAGTCAAACCTCCTCATATCTACTCGTTCCTTTCTCACTGCTATTTGTTCTCAGTGAACCCCTCAAAACACATCGCTTGAACAGTAGCTCACACCATGTTAAGGCAGAGTTATCACACTATCATCCTCTGCTCATCAGGAACATTCAAATGGAGTTGTTGAAGCATCCTCACAAAAATAACTGCAAGAGTCATCTCAAACCTTTCAAAAACCTTTCAATAAGTAAACCCTTCTCCCAGGTTCTCTTAAATTAGTTGGCCAAGTTCTGTTCCCACCTCTAAAAACTGCTGAAATTAGCAGTTTCATTGCAAGGGTGCTAGTGGAAGTAGGATCAGAACCAAAATGCTCCAGGGAGAAGATGTTGGGTTTCAAGGGCTGGGTTTCGGGACCATAATGCACAGAGGCACCAGCGCAGAGCCCCAGCTTCCCCCACTCTCCACAACATCCCCTCAGTGCTGCTCTTGACTTACGTTAAGATTAATTATTTCAAGAAAAAAAATGGTAAGGACTGCTTTTCTATCACAGGACCACTGGAAATTATTTGTAAAGTTCATCATAAACTTTCAAATCACACTCCAATGCTTTCTTTCATCATTCCTTTGATTTTTTTTTTTTAAAATTAGGATCAAATTTGCAGGATTCGTTTACTATTTAAAATCACAAGTGACGGGCTAAAAACTTTCACTGAAACCCCTGTTTTATTCTGGCTGCATGTTTTTATGAACCTTCTGCAAGTAACCCATTTAACATGGGGGGAAAGGTGCATTTAACAAGAGAGTCCTCAAACACCAACCTAAGGTTCGTTTGTCCGATGCAAGTTACAGGTAATGTTAAATACCTTCCTGAGCACATGGTCCTTTTGCAGCAAAGCATTGCACATGTGCTTAGCTTTAATCACACTTCTAAAGCTCTCTGATTTCAATGGGATTTAAGTGTGTGCTTGAAGGTAAGCCTGTGACTAAATGGTTTCCTGTACCAAGCTACTAACCCATGTGCATGAGCAAGGAGACCTCAAAAGAACACTATATTTTTTTTCCTTCATCCAAGTAAATTAAGAAAAATTAATTCTTCACAATATGTTTGATTCAACAATAAAGTGGCCGCGATAAAACACCATGTACAGAGACTTACAGAGTGTGAATATCCTTGTTGGAAGCAGAAATTTTATCAGGAAATCACTTTCTTTTGTAGCAGTTCACCTCTTGTAGCTACCAAGATGCAGCTGTCTGGGCTGAAAAGTATTTCCACACCGTGGTCCTGAGGGCTGGAGTCTGCCATCAGCTTGGCACTGGCATTATTTCCCTAAAATCCTTTCCTCCAAAGCACTGTGTGCTGGAGTTGTGATTTATTGCTCATATTTCTAGCAATAAAAAAGAAAGGAGGAAACCCCATCCTATTAATCGCTTTCTTCCACTCCTAAACTCCAGTATCCATGAGCTAAAGAAACTTTGAGTCCACACACATACCAAATACACATATTTGTGCTCCCAGGGAGTCTCTGTGTCTCTATTATTTGATACACGGGTTTGGATTAAATTTTGGATTGTTTCCCAAAATAATCTGAGTAAGTATTTAGTAAACTTTAAGGCAAATCTTCAAATTGGACACCAAGTACCCTCAGGCTTAATTTAGAGTGCACATATTGAAACCGGCACAATTCCAATTAGCTTATTAGTTTTATAGATTTGAATTCTCTTGGCATGATATGAGAAATAACACAAAGTTTCACACCTAACAGCGTTTCTTCCTAGATATAGTCAATCAAATCATCATTTGCATTTAAAACTGGCATAAAATTCTGCATTTTTCTAGCTCCAAAACCCCACCTCTGTGTGTTTCTGCCTTTTATGCATAACTTGCACGAGCTCCCTATGCACAATTGTGTGAAGATTAAGTTTAAATCAATGAGAAGAATATGTGAAACATCTGGAAGCATTCATATTTCCACAAAAATACTTTATTTGAGCAACCTGTTATGTTGAAACCACGGGAACAGTAATTTACCTCTACAGCTATAAAGCCTTTACAGCTATGAAGTCTTTACAGTTATAAAATCTTATCAAATAAAAACGCATTGTCTTGTCTATGGAAATTCTACAAGCAGTCCATAATTATTTACAATAATTTACTGCTATTACCATTTACAATAGAAAAATAAAGAACATTCCGGGTTAATTACATTATGTCTAATTTACTGTTGCTAAATATAGACTGGCCAACAGTGAATGCTGAACTGTAGGAAGTGGAGATCCAGAAGAGGGAATGATTTCAGCACATCTGATTTCTGCTGTTCTTGGCAACATATCCAACCGAGACAGGAACCGTGGGTGACTTCACACACATCGTCCTTACCTCGATGGGCAGAAGCTGCTCTTTTTTTTGCTGACAATGCAAATTCCCTTCTGCCCCTCCCCCTGAAGAATGCCCTGGCTTCAAGACCTGGTCTCACAAGGGCCATGGATGCAGGATTTGGTCCTTTGGGGTTTCATGGATCTCAAGGGACTCCCAGGTGAGCACATCCTTCGCTACAGATGTATGTTAAGCCTCCAGTGAGTGAGTTTTTGAGCTTCTGATCTCAACCGATGTCAGTGATTCGTGCTTGTGTTTTAAGCATGCTGACCACCTATCCGAGGTACTGTTTGAGGATGCTTTAGGAGCATCTCAGCAAGTCCCAAGCTGAAAATTGCTGTTGACAGCTTTCTCCCCACTCCTGCACTCCCGAGGAGCACCCAGGTCTGGGGCAAAACCTGCTTTGCTTCATTGTTGGGAATCAATGCCCTCCCACAGGGATCACTCCTGGAGGCTCCCTTTACTACTTACTGGTTTGATTTCAGTATCACCTTCCAGGGGCAGCGGCAGATGAAGGACCAGCCCCACCAGCAGCTGTTCAACCACAGAACAGCTACAGGAAACCGTATCTTTGACCTCAAAAGCTTATACCTGGACATAAGCACCCAAGAAAATATATACAGACTGGAAGCAAAGCAAAGTGTAGAGGTAAATTGACCAGCAGCCCAGCACACTGGATGCCTAATCAGGAGTTTGCTTCTCTCTGTTTTACAACCTACAAAACAAACTGTACATCCTTAGCAGCACTAAATGAAGCACCGTAACGCTCAGCACAACTCTCATTTAATCCTGCCTTCCCTGGGCTTTTCTGAGAAAGTATTTTCTCCTCTCTCTGGTGCCTTTCCCTTACATTTTCATTCTATATGCAGAGGGTTTTTTTTTTCAATGAATGTGGTTTCTCCTAGCTATCAAGGATGTAATTTGATTCACACACAACCCCCTTTCCTGACAGTACAGCAGCATTAGCAGCATGAGCAAGCTGGAAACACGAGTTTGTGTTTATGTTCAATTCCTATCAGCAGCCCCATTCGAAGTGAGCCTAAAATTCCTTCCCCAAAATTTTTGGGGTGGAAAGAAATCAGCTTTCACCTGTGTGCACAGAAAAGCCCTCCCAAATCCCCACGCCTGGCTCCTCAACACAGCCTGTGCCTGGATATGAATGGCTTCCCCTGCGCCAGGCGCGCTGCTGAAAATGTTCGCCCTGTGCTGTAAGATTAGTGGACACTTTACCCAGCCTGTGAACTTCAGATAAATCCTTGAACAGCAGCAGGAAGAAAGTGACATAAGCTCAAGCAGAAGGTCTCTGTTTATTGGAAAGCCATGTACTGTATGCTCCAACAGCTCTGGGGTAACAAACTGCTCTACCTGCCTCTCCATAGATGCAAGATCGGAAAAGCAAATGCTGTCCTGACCTCTCTCCATTGTATTTGCATTGCTCTGCTGATCTGTAGTTATTGTGCCCCAATTATATTGCTACATTTATTAATCCTATTTAATTCAACCACTTCTGCATCGTTTCTAGATGCATGCTGCGTCCAGGGAAAAAAAGCCAGGCATAGTCACAAGAAGTTTTGTCATTTTCCAGGGTTCCCAGTTCATATACTCCCATTACAGAAAGGTGGCAACTCTGCTTCTACCAACCAAGCAGGTCATGCATACCCTGCTTGGCCATGCCACCCAGCCGAGACCTGCTGCCGGTGGAGTGGGTCTCCTGGATTAAAGCTAAAGGAGGGAAGGTTTAAATTAGATATTAGGGGTTAGTTTTTTACAGAGAGAGTGGTGAGAGGCTGGAACAGGCTGCCCAGAGAGGGGGTGGATGCCCTGTCCCTGGGGGTGTTCAAGGCCAGGTTGGATGGCGCCCTGGGCAACCTTGTGTAGCTCCAGGCCTGGAGGTTGGTGTCCCTGCCTGTGGCAGAGGGTTGGAACTCTGTGATCCTTGGGGTCCCTTCCAACCCAGACCAGTCTGGGATTCTATGATTCTCCTGAGCCAGCCCAAAGGCAGAGCAGGGTTCAGCCCAGACCTTCCTTGCAGACAATGCCAAGGACTGAGCACAGCCTAGACACGCTGCAGCAGCTCCAAGGGGAGGTCAGGGCTGCTCAACCCTTCACGAGAAAGCAAGCCAGCCTGGTTTGGGTGAGGGTGTTCCACTGCGGAGGTTTCTAAGGGCAGTGGTAGCTCTACTGTAGTCCCAAGGAGTTGCATCCTTTTGCTGCCAAGGGAAGAAATCCAAGCACAGGGAAAAGCTGCAGCGCTGGATCTCCTCCAGTGCTGGGGTCTGCCAGGCCCTGGGGACAGCCACTCAGTAGGGTCTGGGTGTGAGATGTGATCCAAGCACCCTAGGGCATTGACCATGCTGTCCCTAAACATCCTCTGATATCCCTGAGTGCTTTCAGACCCGTACTGGTGAAGGCAGTGACAAGCTAAAGCCCCAGGGATCCCCCAGCAGAAAACGACCAATCGTTCCAGTCTTCTCTGTCTGTTGGAAAGACATGTTGTCTCGCAGGGAGCAAGTGGCCTCTTGGGGACAGGGGTGGAGAAGGTCACCATGAAGGCTGGCAAGGAGGTAGAGATGGAAAACATCTGACTTGAGCAGCAGCTTCCAGTGCTCTGCATAAATCAGGCAGAAACTAAAACCCCAGCTTTGAGACACTTCCCCAACCTTTCTCATAATGAGGTACCTACTCCAAGTGTACAACACAGGGAATGTGGGCTTAGTTTGACATTACTGCTTGCTCTTCAGACGCTTCTTGCAGGTGAAGGGGTCGCTTAGCCTCCTCCCTGCCTTTCTGGTAGGTTGTATGGAAATGTAGAGCTGAGCTCCATCCATCTTTTACAAATGTTTAACAGTAAAAAGAAATAAACCCAAAAAGCATTTTATATGCTCATTTGTTGAGTTTTCCTTACTAAATCTATTTTAAGCCAAGATACATTTTGAGGTCTACAGATATTTGTGGACCATGCCTTAAGGAAAAAACCTCTTTACTAATAGATATGGAAATTAATTGAGATTTATATTTTTTTCAGTAAAACTCGACAATTTTTTCTCCCTATTTTTAGCTGAAGATGAAGCAGCAGGCTCTTAGAAGAAATAGAAGTGCATAAGCAAGGAAGATTGCTTTGTGAAAGGACTAGTTCTAGCTGGTGATGGAGGATTTATCAAAGCTTGGGACTCTGGGAGTAGATATCAACAGATATGTATCCTGAGTAGGCAAAAGAAAAATCATTAAATTTACAGCATTTGATGAAGTGCATACTGAAAATAAGATATAAGGAAGAGTCTTCTTTCAGCCTGCCAGGCGAGACTTCTTGTGTGCTTTGCATACACATCTGCAGGGCAGCACATCGTGGCTAAACTCAACTGTTTGAACTTCTCCTGACTCTTTAATTAGGGAGACAGTTTGCAGTTAGCACTGACTCTGGTTTGATTCCTTTTTGCTTTGGAGAGACTAATATTTATTTACCCTACAAGGGATGTGACTCCCACAGCATTGCTGCTTTTTCAGCCCTCTTGCAGGGTTGTACACAGGAGTCGTGCACTGAAAAGCTTTGAATATCACAGAGCACAAGATGAAACCCTTTAAATTCCACATTTTTTTCCTCCCTTTTAATTTTCCTAAGGCTTAATAGACAATCCTGTGTTATCCTCATTCTTCCATGAGCTACTTTCTACAAATTCCTCTTTTACTTATATTATTTGGGGTGCATATAAAACGTGCATAGACCACACAGTAGAAGTTGCTTTCTGAAATAGCCTAGCACCCAAACACCAGAGCCTAACGAGGCACCACTGAGATGGACGCTCGCTGAAATCAAGTCTGTTATTTAACCACCATTTCTTGTTTCTCCTAACAGTTAGGATGATTAAAAACCATTCTCACTGTATTAACAGAGATAGAGTTTTCCCAAGAAAACATGGAAAATCTCCCTCAAGCACGAATTCAGCTCTCTCAGCTGCTGACTGAAGCAAGAGCCAGAGGAATCCTTGTTGGCTAAAAAATGGCCAACATTGCTGTTGTTATTCCTAATAACAGTGGTATCAGATAATTTCTTGATCTTCTTTCAGAGATGCCCAAGAGATTCAGCTGACCTTTAAAAGTGTACCAAGTTGAAAACCACACTCATTGAAAATAACAATTCCACTCAGATGGACCAGACTGTATTTTTTTCATCCAACAACTGTGAAGAATTTTTTCTATCATTCATCCCTGACTAGTGCCAGAGACAAGCAAATGCACATAAGCCCCTGTGCCAGCCATCTGTTGAGCAAAGCCCAGTGCCAGCTGCTTATCATGGGCTGCAGGTAAGAACAGGGCTGTAGGAAAGTCAGCAGGAAGTTTATGCCCATTTAAAGGGGTTTGTCCTGGTTTGGGCTGAGATACGGTTAATCTTCTTCCTACTAGCTGGCATAGCACAGTGGTTTGGATTTAGGATGAGAACAATGCTTGTTGCCAAGCAGCTGAGGACTTTTTAGCTTTTCACACTGTCCTGCCAACAAGAAAGAGGGGGGCACCCAAGAAGCTGGGAAGGGACATGGCCAGGACAGCTGACCCCATTGCCCAAGAGATATTCCATACCAGACAGCGTCCTGCTCCATATAGAACTGGGGTTTGGCCAGGAGGTGGGGCACTTTGAGCATCAGCTCTGGGTGGTGAACAGTTGTGCTGTGCATCACTTCTTTTGTGTATTATGATTATCATCATCATCATAATCTTCCTTCTCTGTCCTCTTAAACTGTTTTTCTCTTCACACACACACACACACAGACGTTTTACCATTTTTAACTTTCTAATTCTCTCCCCATCCCACTGGGGATGGAGCAACTGAACTGTGTGGCTGGTTTAGCTGCCTGCTGGGTTAAACCACGAAAGGATTCATGAAGAAAAAAATATTCCAAGCTCAGTAATGTGGTTTGGAGCAGAGCGTTTGCCTACGTGCTGAAGCTTTTTTTTTTTAAAGCTGTGTTTAGTCTGCCAGGAAAATTGCATTGCATATCTTCATTTGGATATTTTTGTAATATAGATGACTCAAACCTTGCTCTCTTCATGTCTTTGAATGCAAGTCTTTTGTAAGACATTAAAACGTGCTCCCTGAGTCTTCCCTTTCATGGGAGCTCACTCAATACCCATGTAAGTCAAATGGGTGCCTTTCCATTTGCTTCCATGCTGAATCAGGTCTTAAGTAGGTCTTTCATCACCCTGGATGGCACTCAGACCACTGGAGCCCATCTCCCAGGTAACCCTGCAGCATTCAAATAGCAGTAGCTCCATCAACTTTGATTTATTCCATGCTACTTCTCCAGATGAGCCTCTTTTTATTGCTATTTTTAAGCCAGGCTAGGAGTGAATGGGAGAACAAGGGAGCTCTGTAGATACAGTTTGGGATGGGTGGTTTTTATTTTCAGGGGACACAGGTACATAGAGCTAGGAAAGATTGTTCCCTCTTCCACAGCCTGGACTGATCTCTTTGGGGATACTGCTGTACTATGGGTGTGAGAAGTGCTCCTGCTGCATCATTCAGCTGTACTTCTGAGAACCTGAGGGCACAGAGGAATGGTTTATCCATGCTTTATCACTTTCTCCTGCTCCTGATACAACTACAAACCTGAAAATAGATAATGTCTTAACATTGCCAACTATCTGGAAAAGTTTTCACCAAGAGCCCGGCTGATATCTGAACTCTGTCCCTGGCCAGAACTGATTTGATTTCATGATCAGGAAGACAAATCCTCTCATTCAGCTGATGTTCATGCTCATTTCCCATATTCTGAAGGCAAGATCAACTCTCAATCACAAACTTGCTGATTGTAAGCCTCTTTGCAGAGGCCCAGCCCATAAAAGGCAACCATCCCTGGCATACTAGAATTACTGAAGCCCAAGCCTATATTTTTAGTGGACCTTTGCATTATCCCTGGTGGCCTGGTCAAGATTCCAGCATCTCTGTCCTGCTGTGCTACCTGAATGTCTGGGTGTAGCATGCTCTGTCCATCTCCTAAATATTAAAAGTGCATGATTTACCATATGCCAGCCCCATCATTGTGAGCAGGAAAACACACATTCTTTAACAATAAAACAACAGAGAGAGGTGAGTTTTGGGTTTTTTTAAAAAATATTTATCCATAGCTTTATAATTACCTTCATTAGAAACACTTCATATTTTGACTCTTAGCAGTTTTTCTTAGCTGTTCCCCATGACAATCATATCCTGGTTATAAAGAGGACTGTTACTTTAGGAAGATGAATCATGTCTTCTGTGAAGATACCAGCCACAATAACCATTAGAATTTCCTGTATCTTGAAAATAAAATGCTTTAAACAACTAGTTTGCAGCAACCTGCGTGGTTTTTCCTGGGTCAGGGCAATTTCCTTTACTAAGAATTGCTGCTAAAGGGGGCTTCTCTCCTTGTATGGATGGTGACAAAAGGGACCCAGCTACGTTTGAAAAATTAAATGCTATAAAATTGAGATTATAAAAATAACACATTGAAACGATCAAAATAACACACCAGTCACATTAAGATGTTAATTAGCACATCTTGGTATTTTCAGCCTTACATTTTGATGGCATAAAGATGGTAAAAGACTCAGATAATAACCGTTATACTATATAATGCCAGAAATGTAGATTCAAAGCAATTTATGTTTCTGTCACATTTAAAAATTTCAGGAATAATCCATCGATTGCAAACTTTAGAGGAAGTGTGACTTTATTGATTTAAAGGAAACAAGCCAGAGACATCAAAAACTGTCATCATATTCTCGACATTTACTAGACCTTTCCAAAAGCCACACTATAATGGAGGTCTGTCCTATTCATTCCTATGTGCTAGCTGGGCTCTATTTTTTTTCCCTTTGTTTTATCAGCTTTTATAGGGTTATTTTAGATATCTGATTTTACAAGACAACTGATGTAAAAGATATACATCTTCTGTGGGGTTGTATCTAACATATAATTAGGCCAGCAAGGGTCTAGGCCCTGTACCAAGGCCTTAAAAATGATAACTTGGTTCTCAGGATGTGACTGAGAGGTTTAAATCTTCTCTCGAGGGAGAGTGGAAACTACCAGTTCAGATATTTGAAGATGAACAGCATGAAAATACACCAAATTCACTCAGGTAAGGTTCAAGAATTGTGATGTTATTAATTTTAAAACCTGCAAGGGGACTTCTATAAAGATAAATTCAGGACAAAGGAGGCCAGCTATCTAACTTTTACAGGTCAGGAAAGCTCTCTTTGGGAGACAATGGGAGGGTTATGGATGTGTCTGTAAAAATAGAGCTGCAGACTCAGAAGTTTTGGAAACATCCATTTATTTTTATTATTTTTTTATTTTGCTTTTGCTATTATTTTTTTCCCTGTTGCTTTTCCTTATTAATTTTCAATTGGCCTGCCCAGATTCTTCTGCAAAACAATCTGCCAACAAGTTTCTTCCCAGTTCTTCTAAAACTTTCTTGTCCAACCAAATCTTTCTTCCCAGGAAGGATTGGAGGGCAGGCAACTCCTATAGGGACTGTCCAAGTCCACAGCAACAGGAGAGTGGAGACTAAAGTGGGAGGGGTCTTCAACTACACATTGCCAGTAGCAGCTCCCATGACAGCATTGCCAGCAAGAAGGAAGTTCTTTGTCCCAGTAAAAAGGTATATACCACATGAAACATACCTGTAAGAGCAAGAGTCAAATTTGCCAGTTGCATCCTACCCTGTGCTGATGTAATATAGGGGGATTTTGCCCTGTTTGTTTGTAGGATTACAAGTTCTACTCAGGCTAAGCCAAAAAGCTGCAATAACTTGAAAACACATCAATAAATATCCCCCGCTGTTGTCTCAGAAGTTGGGGAATTTTCTGAGTTCAGTCCATTATCCATAATGCTGTAGCAAAATTCGCTAACAATGTATATTCTGCTATTGAAATAGGTCACTCCATAGGAACTGTAAGTTCAGTCATTTTCAAAGTCATATTTGATATAGTTGGCTATTAGGTGCTATTGCACGAGCTTGGCAAATTCTTTTCTCCAATTAAAAAGTAGAACTAGCTTCATCCACTTTTCAAGGCTAGCCTTAAAGCATAAAAGCTGACCAGTAGCTGTCTAGGCAGAGCATGGTTCAGAAATCATGCATTAAGAATCAGGTTTGGACTTTCTGCTGGTTTTCATCCACACAGAAGATTTAATGAATTGTGTGTCATGCCACACTTTTCATCACAACGTTGACAGTCTTTTCTTTTTCACATGACTCATTGTGTTTGTCCCAATCAAATTTCAGAGAGTAAATAATTAGCTGAGTCCCGATAACTGACACAGAAGATGGATGGGTTTCAGAAGGAATTCGGTGTACTGCAATAAAGTATTTCTGTTCATTACTGGGAAATATCCTAAAGTCTGATGTAACCCTTCAAGATGAAAGGCTACTTGGCCACAGGAGTTGTCCTACAGAGTATTAATTTCTCTATCTGTTGTGACCATTATTATTTAGTGATTCCAAGATGATATTTTCCTGAAGCATTAAAGTATCACCTCAAACTTACTCTCTCACCTTCTTTCAAACCACATCACATGTGCACGCTGTGGTGGGTACCTGTCAGAGGAAAGCAAAGCCACCTCCCCTTTCCTCTGCAACGTGCCCTGAAGAAACTCTGGAGTACATAATTCACATGAAAGGACTGGGACTAACAAGATTTTAATCTGTCAGGAGATCTGTCCTCTGTTGTTTCCCACATGTCTCACTGTACAAGATTTCCATTTTAACTCACTGGGGCAGAATCTAATCCACACCTTATATATGTATAATCAGCGTGCTTTAGCAATGCTTTTATAATTGAGAAAAATGCACCCAACTACTTGTATGCTTATGCTACTTATGATGGTGCAAAGGAGGACATCCTCTTCCCCTTGTCTTCCTATCCCTCTATGCAATAACTCAATTATGCAATGAGCAGCAACAATGCCCCCAATAAATTTATGTGGTTTGTATATTGCAATATAAAAAATTCAATTTTTGTAATTATCATCTTAGTTTGAACACTCTCTGAAAACCCAAGCTTGAGGCTCAGCTTTTATCTGTTCTTCAGAGATCTCTGGCTTGACTCTTGATCTCCAGTTCAGCTCTATTCAGACAAGGGGCAATATTTCCACTGACTACCATGGGAACAGGATTGGGCCATTAATGTGTATTTGACATAGAAAAGCAGACTAATTGAAGTCAAAATGGTTTTAGAGGTCTAGTTAGGTTGGTTTTAATGAGGATTTTTAAAGCAGTCATACTTCTCATGGTATTTTTTTTTCCCTTTGGGATTTTTTTTTTCCTTAACAGCCATGTGAGTTATAAAGTGTTCAGCCAGTCTTTTGTGTCTTCTTGATACCATGGAATCTGTGCACCTCACAAATTCTAAAAATAAATAGACATGAAAGCCAAGCCCTTTCTCTTTCCTTTCTTTAATCACACCTCTCCATGAGTAGGGAGTGCACTTTGCCCAATCGAATTTTCTTTCACTCAAAACTTCATGAAAAGCAAACATTAATGGAGATGCAATCTCCATTCCAGAGTGAACTTACTTTGAAATTCAAGTGACTATACGTAGCATTTTTTCATATCTATCTTGCAGTAGCAATGCAGCTTTTAAATGGCATCAATGGCAACTGTTCAATAGCTGAAACTACAGCAGCCAAATTACATTCTGATAATTGCAAAATTAATTTGTGCTGCTGCTTCAAGAGGGTGTTTACCCCTGGGAAGAGGACAGAGCCAGGTATGGGCATCCTAGACCACCTTTCATTTAGCAGTGGATATTAGTTTGATTAAAGTTAATAAAGCAAGAAGAGATTTAGCAAATGGAACTAATGTTCAGAGAAAATTTCAGTTGGAATGAATGAACAAGAGATGTGGAGAATTACAGGAATTTGCTAAAAACCTCCAGGGTGAAATGCACATGACCACAGCACACTCCGTGAAGAAACAGAATGTGAAACAAAACATAGTGTAGCAATAGGATACTTCAATTATCCAGAAGTAAATTGGGAACAGCCTGTGGTAATACTGCCAGTGTGTTTATAACAATGCAGAGCTGACGCAGCCTTGTTAGAGAACCTGTCGGTGAGCAGGCTACGAGGGGCTGGAGGAAAATATGTACGCTAGGTATGATGAGAGGGCATCAGTCCTTCTGCTGTTCAGCTCCTCTGGTTGACTAAGGTGGCACCCAACACCAACCCAGTCAAGGGCAGACTGAGGAGGAGGATTTGCAGCACACTGGATGCTTTTATTTAATTCTGTTCTGCTCTAGTTCTAGAGTAATGTTTAGAGAGCAACATAATAATAATAAACAGAAGGGCTTTAAACTATAAAGCAATACACTTGATAGCATTTTACTCCCCTTTGGCCGGTCTGGATTACAGAGTGGTAGTACTTGTTTACTCTGATGAACTCTGACTTTGAAAGACTCTGACAGGACTTAGCTGCACTCTTTTAATCTAAGACTATAACCTGTAATCAATAAGAAAGGCTTTTAAAATCATCAATAATTTATTCAAAATTATTCAGTTTTTCAGCCTTCCAGGAACACTGTTTGTGAGTCAACGTAATTCCAGCATAAATAACATGTTAATTTTACCCTTCTCCAACTATAATGTTGTTGCAATATGAATTAATACTGAAAAGCTACAATTCATTCTGTTGTATAAAATATTCAAGACTGGTAGACGCTATATAGTTGCCATCATGCTTATGCCAGTTCGAAGCTAAGCAGTTTCTGCTGCAGATATAGATGGCAGACAGAAGGTCTCTGCACACCGTGCAGATAGCCTGAAGGAAGGGGCTCACTGAATATTTTGCAGATCCTCTGTTATGGAAAATGCTGCTCTCATCCAGAAAGCCATCACAGGAGAGTGTGGACACAGAGTTTTCTCAGCGATTCCTGTACAGATGTTTGCAATTTATAATTCAAGGTTGTTTCTTCAACAGCCATACTCAGCAAATTCACCCCAGGACCTGAGATTCAAGCTGGGTTCACTCTTTCCTCCCACCCTTCCTTCCATCCTCGTTTCAGTCTTTCATTTCACTGTTTGATCTAAACTAACAGAGACACACATGTATTTCTATACCCTGAAGAAAACTATGTTTCCAGCTACACTCAGAGGTGACGAGTCCAGAGTTGATGTGCTTAATTTACAAAGCAGAACCAAATTGCACCCATTCTCCTCAGAACATAATATCCTCCCTTAAAAGCAACATAACAAGGAAGCACTGCAAATTTCCTCTTTATAGGAAATTTCTGTAGATCCTGCAATATTTTAGGTGGATTCGTTTGTCTGGCTGAAATTTCAAAATAAATATATAAGCAGATAGCATGGGATGACTTGTGTAACTGGTGTAAAAAACCATACTCTGTACGTAGTAGAAATTTGATAAAACATTGTAAGGGAATAGCATTGTTAGCTAATTGGAGAACCACTGTATGAACACACCCAAGGAAGTTGACTTCCTCAGCAGAAGCAATGAGGAATCAGCATTAAAAACACAACATTATTTAACCTGCTTGCATGGACATTGCTATGATAAATGTCTTGGTGGTGAGAGAACAGCAGCCTGGACAACCTCTTATGGCTGCCTCTGTTTCCAGCCCTAGCACCCGTCTCGTTTGATGCCATTTTAACTTGAGATTGGATTTGCACCCTATCCCTCAGTTAAGCTTAGAAACACATCGATGGGACACAGCATTTCAGGGGCAAGCACAACTTCTGAGTACACCTCGTGGGTTGTCAACCTCAGAACCTCGCCATGTTCAATGGGGCTGTGCAGTCCAAGCCATTTCCTTTCCTGATAGAAATAAGACTCTGCCCACCCTGTAGAACATTGAGGAGAGCGGCCTTTGGTTTTATCCTTGTTTTGCTGTTAGTGTCAGTTTCACACGTGCGAGAAACCTCTTACACCACTTGCTAGGCTTGGGCTCAGTGAACACCTGCAAACTCCAACTGCAGAAGCAGCTTGCACAGGGATACTCCCTGCACAATCACAGCTCATTTTGTGCCGCTAAGTCAGACAAAGAACAGAGGTCGGGAGCCTTCAAAGTTCAACACATAAAATAATAAACAAAATTGAGCACAGAAAACAATACCCGCAAATTTTCCTTTTCCAGTGGCGATAATGAGCACACACTGTTACACAGAAAAGGTAATTTTGTGGTTTTTAACTTGCCATTGTCTTCTTGCTTTGCTTTTTAACCAGCCATTGTCTTCTTGTTTTGCTGTAACCTGCAAAACTTCCCATCAGGTTCTCCACATTATTCTTTCTCCTGCGTGGATCACACAATTAAGTGATAAAGCCATGTTTTTGACATCTGTCTGATTTCCATGACAACAGATTATGAAACCAGGTGTAGTGAGCATGTGAGATGAAAACTAAGAAAAACAATGTAGCTAAATGAAGATTTAATCAATATGAAGAACAGCAACAAAGGGTGGGATGGGAGCACATAACAAAGGTATTTCCTTTATGGGAGGAAGGCGTTTTGCTATTTGCTCTCAGCCATCCAAACATCATAGGATATAAAGATAACCTGTTCTCATCAGGGAAAGGCAACATTAGAATCATAGAGTCACAGAACGCTTTGGGTTGGAAGGGACCAAGTCCCAACTCCCTGTCATGAGCAGGAACACCCTTGCTAGAACAGGCAGCTGAAGGCCCCGTCTAATCTGGCCTTGAACACTTCCAGGGAGGGGGCAGCCACCACTCCCTGGGCAACATTAGTGTACTTGAAAAAGAAAAGAGCCCTGGTCTAGCTTGTGGCCCTCACTTACCAAGTCATGGGTCATTCCCTGAAGGAAGGAGGGCGGTGATGAGGGAAGAACCCTTGCCATCCAGCCAGCACCCAGTCTCCAAGTTCAGCAACACCAGAGCACCATGACCAGCACACCACATGTCACCCCCCACATGCTATTCCTTCTTCCTCTTACGAAAAACATGACCTATGAGGAAAGATGTTTTGACAGGACAAGACAGTCTGCATAAGAGGTCACTTGAGGGAAGAGATGAGAGTGGTTTCCATGCCTGGGCACAGTAATAATGAATCCAGATTGCAGTAAGAGGTACTTACATTTTTAAGGAAAAAAACTTCAGAATAGTTCAGAAAGGCAATTGCTGGGAAAAAAGACACTAAGGGAAGCTGCAGACTCTCCACAACTGGAGACAAGAACAGGTCAGAGACACATCTATCGAGGCAAGTTCAGGGAGAGCTGTTCCTCTCTGGGAGCAGGAAAGAACTGGTATTTAGACTCTGTATTACTGTTTCCAAAGGCAGTGAATAATGATGGGAAGACTGATGCTGCCTGATTTCACAGGACCTTTTATATCCCTTTTAATGAAATAATTCGGAATACACCCAGATTTCCTTCAGGAATTTTCTTTCCATGGATGAGGAGGTCACTTAACAGGAATAGAAAGGAGCTGTGGCAATTCATTGACTTGACTTGTGGTCCCAACAGTTGTGAGCTCGTGGCTGGGAGAGCGGCAGGGAAGAAAGGCATGTGGGCTTTGAAACATTTGTCAATAGTGTTAGGAGTCCAATTCAGCATGGGCAGGGGCATAGTAATGCTAGAGTTACTTTTAAGCCTTTGCACACTGCAGTATAAATCATACACTAGCTCAATTTGTGTTCATTTTATGTGTGAAACATTAATAGACTTTTAATATACTGGTGCTAGATAACATGGACTTCAGCAACATCAAAAAGAAAAACTGACATTGCACCATGCACAAGGAAATATGGCATTTTACACTGCTCTGATAAGTTGTGTGAGGGGTCAGTGTAGGTGAAACACAGGTTACAGAGCCTCAAAGATTTGTTAGCTGTAGTAAATAATTGTTATTGGACTAGAGACCAAAAAGTGCAGGTGTATGTGCAACTGAAACCCTCAAAGGCTTCCAAGGCATGCAAAAATCAGGCTACACAGAAGAGATTAATTCTGTATCTCATAATTAAACTAGATTAATTCAAAATATATTATAGTCTATATTATGTGATTATTAGAACTGACTGGGCAGTTACAACTGCTGGCTGAGTCCACTCTATTGAACAGCCTTAAATCCCTCACAGTGTTGGAAATGGAGACTGACCCACCCAGAACCTCTTGTAAACATTGCCCAGAGACATCCCTCAGTAAATTGAAGGATGTGGATTTTTTTCTGTACAGGGAGATGTTTGCTCATGCACTACTAAAATCACAGAATCACAGAATCACAGGGGTTGGAAGGGACCTCAAGAGATCATCAGGTCCAACCCTCCTGCCAAAGCAGCTCCCTAGGACAGATTGCACAGGTCGGTGTCCAGATGGGTCTTGAATATCTCCAGAGAAGGAGACTCCACACCCCACTGGGCAGCCTGTCCCAGGGCTCCCTCACCCTCACTGGGGAAAAGTTCTTCCCCATATTAGTGTGGAACTTCCTATGCTCCAACTTGCAGCCATTGCCCCTTGTCCTGTCCCCACAGATCACTGAAAAGGGGCTAGCCGTTCTCCCCTGCATCCCATACTTAAGATCTTTATAAACATTAATAAGGTCCCCCCTTAGTCTTCTGTAGCATGCATGTGCTGATCTAAATTAGAGTGGGTAAAAATCTGAATACCAAAGTACTGGATCGAGGTAGTTTCCATTAACAGGGCTTTGTGTCCTGCTCCAGCAATACTCAACAGATCCAGCACGATTAGTTAGCCATGTTCTAGATATACTCTTGTACTGGATAAATATAAAAAAGTCTTTCTCTATGCCTCTTCTTCTATCATTGCCATCACTGCGCTCATAAATATTTTACTCTTCTTGGCTGCAAGCTCTACTTTCTTGTTTTATATGTTTGCCCAATAGCTAGTGCAATCAACTCTTCATCTTGAGGATTAATACTGAAATATTAAAAGGCTGAGATTCTCTTCTGCGACGGCTGTCAATGAGCTGCTCCTGCACGCACCAGAGGAGGAACCAGCCTTGCACAGAAGCAAATCCTTCCAAACAGGGTTAACAGTAAGCTTCAACATTATTTTTGGGTAGCTGGTGTTTTTCATGCAAACTGCATCACAAATGTTATATGGAGTTATAAAGTTAATATAAAAAGCAGATGGAGAGAAATTAAAAGAGATAGTCAAGGGAGAAGAGATGAGATATAAAAATAGATGGAACTGGTGAAGCATGGAAGTTGCAGAAAAGCTGTTCCAGATGCCAGGAGCTACTCCAGAGAGGAGTCTCATTCCGGTAACGGGGAGTGATATGAAAGTACACTGCATAGTTTAAGGGACAAAGGGAAGAATATGCAAAAAACCCTTTAATATTTGCCTCCAAAAATAACCAAACACTATTTCAAATTCCTCATTCCTTACAAATTAACTTAAAAGAGGCAAATACATTAACCCTCAGTATCAGCAATTAGACTAAATTTCACACCTTGCATATTAATATCCTCCCTAGAAAGAATAGAAAGGTATTTGTCATTTTAAGACAGAGAGCAACAGCAAAAAGTGTATGTGCATATGTTATGACATACTTACCCTACTTTGCACCCACAGTATCTCCTTAAGTACTCTTTGCTTAATTTATTAAAGGTCTTAGTACATACCCAAATATATCTCATCACCCACTTAGCATTTGGCCAAGCCTAGGGTTCAAACAGTGCCAGTGCCATAGCTTCTGCTTTGCACCGAGCTGACTAGGAGCTCTTCCTGCATCAAATGTTCTCACTGCAGTACTTCTGGATGGAAAAATATGACTCTCTGCTTTCATGCATATATTAATTACATCATCCTTTTTTTCTTCGTGATATAATGTTGTCTAAACCAAAGCCACCTCCAGAGGTAAAGCCATAAACCCACAGGGAACAAAGCCTGAGATGATATATATATACAAACATATGTATATGTTAAATGGATAATAAGGGTAGAGTAAGAAAATGTGTCATTTTGTTATAACCTCATTGACCAAACTGCTGAATATAACTTTATTGGAAGGAGCAGATGTTGTCTTAAACACTCAAGGTATCTCTGATAAGGAGCATTGCCTTTCTGAATATGCTGCCAAATATTATCTAATATTTCGATCTCAGTGTTACACACAACTCTACAAAGCAGCATTTCTCTCTTTAATACAATGAGTGTTCATGGTATTGCTTGTTCTCTTAGGACTGCCTTTGTCACAATACAAGACAAGTCAATCTTATCTAGTTTACAAATATTTTTACACCTACAATCTATGCTTTCTCTTTCACTTGAGCATTTGCATCCTTCACCACACCCCAAAGTGACCAGTGTGCAGATATCCTGACTTGAACAGTTAATTTCTAGAGTGAAATGTGTTGCTTTCAGGGAGCCAAACTATTTCCCAGAAGAGTTTTTAAACTGGAGAGGCTCCCTGTAGCTGTCTGCCCATCAAAACAAAGCTTAGACAAAGTAAGAATATAGCAATTAGATGACATTTGTGGCCATCACCATCAAAGAACAGTGTATTAATGATGTTATACAGAACTATTTCCCAGTATTTCCTTAGAAACTCTTGTTGGGTCTACCCATAAATGTCTCATAAAAGCTATAAATATTCAAGAAAGGAAGTCAGTTACATATAAAGACCCCTAATAGGCTCTATGAATGAATTCTGAACCGTATAATAGCCAGGCACCTGTGAAAAATGGCAAGAGGATGTGATCTATACATTATATATGAGGCACTTTGCTACAGCTGCAAAGATTTCTAGTTATTCAGCGAAGCTGGAAAATTAAAACAAGAGCATATAACAAAAAAAGTCGTTTGAATTAAGCCTTGTATGGTGTTGCTTCTTATTCAGCTATCATTATAATAATTAGCTTTGCACAAAATAGATTTATAAAAGCTCATAAATTCAAGTAATATGCAAATTCAGATTTCTTCTATTTATTTAACTTTCTACAAGTTGCTTGAAATGTTTTTCTGATCAAAGTAAAGGAATAATTCCAAAGAAATGCAACAGGCAGAGTTGGACACTGAGATGTCACGGAGGTGTATTTCAGTTATGATGTGTTTATTTTTGATATACACCTAATAAAATCATAGCAACACTAATACTTTAAAATTTTACTTAACTCTCAGGTTTTGTCTCTCCTTCCTCCCTGCATTCCTTTTCATTTAATCAGCAGCAGAAGCGAAACTTGCTTCAGGTCCTTGGCTCACATTGGCATCAATAAAAATTTGTCTCGGGCATTGAGGAAAGCAATTCCTGGCTGCAAAATGCATCAGGAAGGGTCTGTGGTTCCAGGTGGAGCTGCCTGACATAGTCTCAGATTTACAGAAGACTCGTTCAGAGGGCCTGAACCTGTGCAAGACATTTTGAGGCTAATGGACTGACAGTAAATTACACCCACTAAAAATCTGGTATCTTCACTCATGGCTGTCCTCAGAATAAGATTTGCTTGTCATGGACCCACCGCCTGGTGCAAAGTTTTTGCCTGGATGCTGTAATTCATTGAGCTCTGTGCTTCAGGAATGGTGTTAAACAGGCAAAGGGATAATCTCCTTTCAGACCGGCGTTGTTAGGGGGTGCTGCCTCTCCAACACACCAGGGAGCCAGCATTCTACCTGCCCACACGGGTCAGTGAAGGCATCTGAGCCAGGCTGTGCACGAGCCCAGAGTGATCCCACCATCACACTGTTGGGCGGATGTTGAAGCACTCTGTGTTACTCTGCAAAACATACTCAGAAGGAAAAAAAAACCCAGTGAATACATTTTCCTTCCCTTAGCTAAACCAGTTTCTTCTTTTCACAGTTCTGTCTTAGATACGTTGAGAAAATTACTGGTGGCTGGAAGAAGCAGTTATGAGAAAGTCTGCTATCAATTCCACAAGAGGATTCCACTGCTGAGAATAATATTAAAAAATAAAATCAGAGAAGCACCAGAAGATTTCTAGTTTCTCCCATCGTTTCTGTTAAAGGCTGACACAACATCTCTTTAAGATGCTTCAGTCACTCATGTTACATGGTAAGCTTGAGAACAGTGAGATGTCTTTGTGCTTGTACAAGTAGCCAGACAAAAGAGAGGTTCCTTCACCAAGCAGCAGTTTTACAGCTGTGATACACAACCCCTTCTTCACTCTGTGTGACTGGTGCCTGTCTTTTTGGAAATGCCATTCCTGTGATTTCTGCTGAAGATATTCTTGTGCAACCCCAGAGCATTGACTGAGCAGGAGCAAAGCTACACCTGCGCCGGAGCATCCCCAGAATTCACATTAGCTTCAACAAACTGAAGCCTGGCACCTCCTGCAGAGCTTTCTGCTTTCTGAAAATTGCTGCAATGGTCTTGTTAACTTGTGTTTTCAGCCTTTCTCACCTGGTGGCTTGTAATTTTCAAAGAAGAGATGGATGTCCTATTTACATGCTTTGGGGGTTTGAGAAAATAATGTACCAGCACTTGGAAACATACGCCTCTCCTAGAGGTCACAAACATGAGTGTGTGTTTGAATACTACCTAATGAATGAGTCGTCTTGTAAAATAAATAATTAACAAATGCATTTACTGATGACAAATGCTGTGATGATCCTTAGGCACTGAAGTTGAGAAAAACTCCCTAACAGGGTATGAGCACAGCATTGTTAGAACAGTCCTTGGCATGTTAAGATGCTTTCCAAAATGCCAGGTTGGTTTTTTACCTTTTGAGAATGAAACAAGTCCTTTTCGTTAACACACCAACATGTGGGTCTGCACGGTGACAAATTACCCACGAAACCCACCTCAGACCAGGAAAAGAATTTGCACTTTCAGTGCACTTGAATGATTTTCACAATTTGTCTTTTCTATATTTCTCAGCAAGTGGGACTGGTCCCTTAGCTATTCTCCTCTTTTTCCTGAACAGGTGTTTTATCTGTCTTCCTCCAAACCTAAACTGAAAGACATGCTGCAATAAAACCTGTTGCCACCAGACTTCTTCAACCCCAGAAGCACAGCCTTTCCCCAGGGGTGATCCTCTCTGGAGAGTGCACTTCCTGGGGCAACGCTTGGGGTTGCTTCCCCCCTTCAGGAATCATCAGCAGTCCAAGGACCAGGCTAGAGCCTTGGCTGGAGTAAATCAGCCTAAATACATCGACTTTGATTCACTGCTTTGATTTACCGTGGTTGAGAATCTGGCTCTGTATGCTAAAGACTGGCCATGGGAAGGGATGTCAAGGCTGTGGAGATATACTCTCCACAATTTGGATCAAAGTAATGAGCACTCGAGGAGGAATATAAAGAGAACTGAGTTCATTTTAAAATTTATGGGAGTCTTTTATCATTCAAACTCCAATGGAAATGATTGCCTTGAAGATTACAACGCTCACACAGAGGCCAGCCACGGACTGGATTTTAATCGTTCTCAAAATTGATTTAAAAATACAGTATAGGAGCTACAATATTAAAAATAAAAACCTTCATAACAAGTTCATTCTTCAGCATTTTTGCCTTTGATGCGAGGGAGACATTTTATGTGTTGAAAACTCTACAGTGCTGGGTCTTGGCACCAATCTTTAAAGAAAGGATTATCCCATAGATGCAGTTGTACATCACCTACTGTTGGGAAGTCTAAGGCTATAATTAGGCATCTCTCAGTGTCAGCATGTTCGGTATTGTTGGATAATTGTTACTACCCACATGGTTATCCATATGTTTTACTGTGAAGTATGATTAATTCTCCTCTTCTTCAATACAATAAGTATTTTATGCAGGGAATACATCTCTGCGAACAGGAAAATTCCTGCGTAACAGGAAAACAAAGCTCTTAATCCTGCCATTCTCCTGGGTAAAATTCAACCCAGTAAATGGCGTCAATATCTTAGTTTCCATGAGTTGTTTATAGTGACAGGAGGTCCCCCATATAAGGCAGGCTGCTCGAAATCTACCATCTGTCCAGACAACGTATCCCAGTGCTGTTCAAAGTTTTAAATAGGCATTGTTTTTTAGGCCTGGCTTTTTCCCCTGGTGCGTTAACACGTTTTGAAGAGGGGAGAACATCCCCTAATCGCTGGGTGCACTGCTCAGGGACTGCATTCACAGCCTCACAGAGAACCCCCAATGACCCTTCCAAAAATATCCCACAATTCCGAATTGTGGAAGCGATGACAAAACGACCGGCTTTCTTTAAGTAGTTGAACGCCAGAGTAATTTGTAATTTGTTTTATTAGGCCATAGAAAGCTGTATTTGCTTCTCAGTAACGCAGAAAATGCCTGCTTAAACCCTCAGCCTCTTGTTTGTTAGGTGGCAATTCTCCATTGCTCTCTGACCAGCCCACATCCCCACCTGCCCCAGCCTTCCACAAGGCTTAACAGCAGGGAAAACAGCTAAAAATTGCAGTTATTAGTCACTATTCTCCTCTTCTTGTGAGTCATTAACATCAATTACTAACCACTGCATTGTCAATTAAGACTATCACTTGCCGCTATTCACTGCTAATGTGCTAATTGTCATCAATTTACTGCTTCAATTACGTGGTCATATACTTGCCTCGAGGTATACTGATTTGATATAAGGATCTTGGGGAGGAATATGCTCTCTCAGTGATTTTCATGCAAGAAAAGAAACTTGGAGTGAGTCTGAACATGTTGGATGTACTTGCGGCATGCTCTTAGCGAAAAATTATTCTGACAGACAGATGATGGTAAGGAGAAAAAAAATGTGTTTAAACTGAGTATTTTATAGGATTCATGTTTATTCTTGACCCTTCCACTGAAATAATGATATTTCACCTGAAATAGATTCATAGATCTTGTTCTCTCTGTAATCATGTATATATTTTTGCCTAATTATATCTGATTGCTTACTGCGTGTTGTACCTTCTAATGCGTGTTGAATTATTAATCTGCTGCCTAGTCTGGCCCAGCATACAAAAGGGAAAGATGTCTGGTGTCATTGAAGCACAGTCTATTGTGTTCCCTTCCAGAAACAGAAGCAAACTTTAGGATTCAGCAGTGTGTCAAATTCTTACTACAGACATAACCAAGTTCCCTTTGACAGGTTTTAAATAATATGTTTTTGGTGTGCTTTATCTGACACTAAGCTGCCCTGAAAATAGTAGAGCAAGTCTGCGAGCAAGAATAAAATCAGACAATCTCTTAAAAAAGGAATTAAATCTGTGTCTCTCCTGCCTCTATTTTTCAGTCCTTAGGCAAATAACCTTGTAGACTGCATAAAACAGCTTAATTTTCCTCACATAGTTGCTCAGCAATGCAAGGAAACAAAGCAGAGACATGCATATCTCTATCTATATATTTTATATATATATAAGGGTCCCACAAAAAAGATGTGTCCCTCTCCCAGCGAAGGGATGCTGGTTGTCAGCCGGGCGTTACTGTTAACAATGTTATTTTGATGGGCAGGTTTTTTCCAGGGGCAACACTTAATGGGGTTTGAGGGGGTTGGAATACGCATCCAAATCGTTACAGCGACCAATCGATTCCCCTAAACCTCCTGCTCCGCAGGTGGAGGCCGTGCTGCAAAAGCCCCGAGCTGGGACTCAGCGCTCCCGCCGGAGGGATGCCAGCGGCTGGCCAGGTAATCTCCAGGAGCGCAGGTACCGGGGGAGGGTCTGGGAGGGACGGAGAGCACCCCAAGTGCAGATTTGGCATGACAGCTTTTAATTGAAGCACTTTAGAGAAACATTTGCCCTGGCGACAAGCGCCGGTAAGCGGAGTCGAGCGGTTATCTTGCTTTTCGGGGCCGGGCTTTGAGAGGGGTTGATGGCAGCTCGTTAAGTAATAGTTCTCATTAGCGGTGTAAAAACCCGTGAACTTATCTCCCACCTCAGCAGCAGTTTCTCTGACGTAACCTGCCATTGCTGTACGGGTTTCAGGTGTGCAGGACCATCCTCCGGCCGGGCTGCCTGGGCTGCGGCTGGCGCGTCCCCCGGGTACGGTGGGGCAGCTTGTGGGGCTGTGTGGGAGGGCACTGGCTATGGAGCTTCTGCAGCTCTTGTCACCCCTCGGAGCCTGTTTCTCCACTAACTGCTCGCCCGGGGACAACGCGAAAGGTTGCTTTGGTAGTCGGGGTCTTTGCGCGCTGTTGGCTTGTTCGTCTGCTGCTAGAGCTGCGTTAATCTGAATTTTGATGTAAATGAATGATGCTGGTATAATGAATGAAGATGTCTGATAGTTTGCTTAGGAGCCTGAGGAAAATGTGGACAAGATTGATCAATTTCCAATATTCTAAGCCGTTGGGTTCAACGTTGCTTTATACCTGTAACTGCTGAAACTGTGATCCTGATCTAGTCTTTTGCTTATCTGTTATCTCCGTTCTGGGACAAAAATATCTGGAAAATATTAGCTCAAGAGATGCTACGGATTCTGTGCACTTTATCTTGATGAAATTAGATTAATACAACAATTACTCCCCCGCCCCAATATGCTCTCTGTGTAAATGTACTTCTGTATGGGGCATGTAGTATGAGGATGGGAGGAGGGAAGTGCTGAACAAAAAGGTGAGAATGAGTCCCACAGTCTGGTCACTGGGCACCAGTGAGCAGCTTCCTGAAGGGCAGCAATCCCTTCTGCACACACACCATCCTCTGCCCATGCAAACCAGTCAGACTGTACTAATGAAGCCATTAACTCTTGTTATCAGTGTGGTGTGCTCACAATATGAGTTGGGACATTGATATGGGCTCTGACCTGCTCCAAAAATGCAGCATCTAGGTGCAGCTTAGAAAACCAGAGCAGATCAATTTTGCATAGGCAAACTGAACTTTCTAGGAATTAAAAAGCATGCAAGGATACATTTTGGTGATTAAATATCTCCTAGAGGCCCTAAACTAGCTAGTTAAAATCTCTATACCCTCATTTTCTGGCACTGCTGGGTTCATAACTAGTCACCACCTATTTTATTTTGGGCCTGAAAGACAGAAGTGACCAGTACACATGGACTGACCGTGAATGTCTCGAGCTGCACAGAGGCTGCATCTGACAACTATTTTCCCTTCACAAGCATTTCTCTTTGATCTCGCTTCTAAAAGCAGAACCTAAGACTGACAAGGCATCTCTTTCCAAAGCCCTCTTCAGACAGTGGCCCTGTGAGCACTTTGGCAGTGAACATCTACGTAAATTGGGACATAATCTGCAACTGGAAACCTTTGAGAAGACACCGTAAAAATATTGCCTGACCTCCCACAAGAAGGACTGGAGAGAAGCACAGTGTTTGTGAAGACTTACTCAAAAACTTTTCCATGTTAGCTTCTGGGCATGGTGAGGGAAGTGGAAATACAACAACATGGAGATGTTTTGTGATGGTGTTGGCATCTGGTCTCAACAATAGCACAATAAATGATACACAAGCTGTTTATAAGCAATGCTGCCCGGGCTGGGCTTAGTGCTCACTGCACCATAAGATGGGGTAGAGAGTTTTGGAAAGAGGACTTGCAGAGCCCTTGTGCATGCAGGCGGGTAGGTTTTCATGTGACATGATTAAAGAATAATGGTCTTCTGACCCAGCTCTCCCAGCTGTAAGCCCCTACTCCTGATGTAAAAGGGTACAGTTAAAATTAAAGATCTTTTCACTTCCATCCTGCTTGTTGCCGGTCCCCACCTGAATCCCAATTAACATGTTGATTTATTTTAACTGTAGCTATAAAAGTAGTGATCCTCCTTTATTAATGATAGGGAAGGGGAGAAATAAACAGCCCATAAATTACCTTAGCATCAGATGCTCAGATGGAAACCATTGGGTAGATCTCTAAGGACAGAGACAAAAGAGAGGGGAAGGTTGGTATTGTGGTTCTGAAGTAGCTTGAAGTTGCTGGGTAGTTAAGAAACATAAAATAGGTCATAAGCTTTGTGTTGGGGTTCTTTTGTTTGGCTGTGGCTTTGGTTAGGGTTTTTTTGGGGGAGGAGGTACTTATTTGAAAGGCTTGGATACATATTTTTTTCCTTTTGAGAACTTCCATCTAGTTTTATTATTTAGGTAGGTAATACCACAAATACAGATGGCATTTACCCTTGCCTTGTTTCCTCCCAATCTGTTCTCTTCTCTGAGTTAATACCTTCTCCCACTCTGCTCTTCTATTTCAATACAGAGTGTTTAAAAATAAAATGGCAGATTTCTCTTTGCTTTTCCTCTCTATTTCTTCACATCTCTATTTTGACTTTGTTACCTTTGGCTCACCTCATCTGCCTACATAGAAAGCTTTTTTTGTTTATCAGTTTTTCTATAGAACTTTTCCTAGAACTCAGAGAAAGCAGTTGTTAAAGGAAAACTTTCATGCCTTTCAACCCGATTTCATTTTTTTTTCTTAAATTTTATTCTTTATAATTTTATAACTGTGATTTACAAACAGAAGTGAGGACTTAAGGGGAAGAAAAAACAAGAGAGCAGGGGAAAAAGAAACCATGCATTTTAGTTTTGGTTTCTGCCTATAATCATGACACTGGGTCCATTTTTCTCTATTATAATTGAAGGTATTGAATTTGGAGATTTGTGCATGAACTAAAAATTGGCAGGAGAAAAATCAGTGTAGTGAATTCCAAAGAAAGTTCTTACAATGAAATTGTGTGAGGAGTGGGGGTGTCAGATTGATCTGTGCTAGAACTTTTTTCCTTAAAAAAAAAGAATAAAAGAACTAGAGTATTTTCTTTACATTTTTTAAGGTGAAAATATTGTTCACAAAGTAAAAGTTAAAATGCAGCATTTATGAAAACAAAGATGAAACTCTTTTCTCTTCTCCCAAACATCATACTTCACTTTGGAAGTACTCCAGAAGGAATCATTTAAGACTTTCAAATGAACCTCTCTTGCTGTAAAGGTGTTTTAAAGCAATCTCTCTGTTTCCCTGATAATGGTCTAGTTGATGGATTTTTCCATGTTGAAAATAAAAAACTAACAAACAAACTTTGATCCAGTTGCAATTGTGATGCTTCCCTCCCAATAACATAAAATAAGAAGCTCATGACAGACCTTTGTCACATCCTGTTACCTCAGGGATGAGTATTTGGCATTTGACTGTCCTGTATGTGCCTCCCATGTTATCCTTCTGCATGGAAGGTATGGCAAAGGTAGCGCTGGGGTGGGATGCTGCCGTCCCTTGAGGAGGGTGGTACCATGGAGCTTGTAGATTTTTAAGGAATACATGGTCACGTTTCTGTTGGCAAAGAAAAAGACAGCCAGCAGCTTTGCTTGGGGGGGGTGATTTGGGGTATGACAACTTGCCTTTTATTTTCGTGGGAGTTGGATGGGTGTTTGGGTGCTTAACACCACTCCAACGTTTTTTGCAGGCTGATTAATCCACAAAAAGCTCGTAATTATCTGAGTGTTTCCCTCTGGACTTCTTAGCATGTGTTGGTGTCTGGCTTTCTCTTTAGAGCATATGCTATCCATTTCCCAAATCTATTACAGCCCAATAAAAGAGAACTTATGTGGAGTCAGACTGCCCGAGTGCTCTTTCCTGTGCAGTGTGGTCTTTGTTTATCGTGTCAGTCATTAAGTTACACGAGTAAAAATGCCATGGCAACACAATGGTACAGTTACAGGCAGTGATGTACCCATTACCAGAGAATATATACTAATTAAAGACAGCTCAACAATTTCATCTCTCGCTGCATTATGAGGAGAAAGGAGAAAAGGCAGCAGGTGCAGTGGTGGTGCAGGTTTGTGGCTTGAGGAAACGTGTGATGTGCTGCTTGCTTTCCCTGGTGTTAGGCAAGTTGATTATGAAATGGTTCTTTCTGAGAACCCAAAATGAATCACAAATGCTTCCCTTGACCTAAAGAATCTTTTATACCTTTATGTTTCTAATAAAGGTACCACTGTGACCAGTAGAGAATTTATTTTCACACACCAGTTGACACAATGTGCTTTCTGAAGGCCAGATCTGATGTCTATGGGTGTTGTTTTGATTGATATCCATTGATTTAGATTAATATTGAATTTCCAACTGCAGCTACTTTCTTGTATTAAAGCCACTTTGGAATCTGAGATGTTTATGTTCTGGTAAAAGCAGTTTGTTTTTTTCCTGACAACAAATGAAGTTCAGGCAGTCATTTTATCACAACAAAAAGATTATTCTGTTCCTTAGACTGCTACTATGACCTCGTGCTTTTCACTTTTAGAAAATTAGTCCAGGAAGTGTATATCTGTAAAATGCTGCCTTTTTTTTCTCTCTTTTCTTTACCTCCATTTGTCAGAGGCACAGTTTGGGCAGTCTTGGCTTCCCAGGCAGCAGGAGATGTGACCAGGGACACCCAGCCGTGATGAGCTTCTGGGAAGGGCTTTCCTCTTTTGACTTGCCATGGTATTCTGCTTTTCTCTCATGCATCAGCATTTTCCTGGGAGCTGAGGACATGACTTGCATAGGAGCTTTCATGGAAATGAGCTAAAACCAGTGGTTGATACAGTTCTGAACACAGGCCATCACTCTTATTGCAACAAGAGCACACTGTGATACTTCTGGTACTCATACTTTACTTTTCCTTCTTTAAGATGCCAGACATGTACAAATAGTGAAAGATAACAGTCGAGTACCTTGCCTCAAAGCATTTTGTAAAGCATATTGTCCAGAGAGCTGTTCTTCTGGACAATGAGGTTTAGCTCTCCCCCAGCAGAAGAAAGAAGTGATCATGGTTCTCTCAAGCTGGAAGGCAGGATCTCCCCAGGTTGTCACTTTTGTGGTTCTAAACCTTAGCTTTCCTAAGCTTTTTTTCTAGTAAAGTGTCTTTCACCTTATGATGTGTGGTCATCTATTCTTTTATGGTCTTGACCATAATGATGTGCTATGTAGGCAATATAGTGCTTACCACAAAGCAACCAGAGGTCTGGGGCTCTTGACCTCTTGAAATCCCTTTGAGAGATTAAGCTGCAGCAGTAATCTGGCAGACACAGCACAGCCCCCTCACCGCCTGTACAACCAGGAAAGTGCATTGTCTCTGCGTTAGCATGATTTGACACCATCACTTAAGCAACTGGATATGCAGATATGGAAGAATACATGCAGACAGAAAATTAAATTGTATAGATCATGATCGTCACAGGGTTGATTAAATGGAATGAGAGTGCATTTCCTCTTTCATACAGAAAGAGGCTTAGCATTAAAAAAACCTAATCTTTTCTAAGATAAAGTTCATTAACACAATGATTATTCATTTGGCTTTTATAATGATACTGCTGCTTAATCACCAGAACATTGCTTCCTGTGCTCTAGGAGAACCAGCAGGAAACATTTGAAGAGACAGAGCTGGTGCTAATGCAGCAGCAGACAGAATGGAAATTTCAGTGCTTTTCATTTTCAAAGTGGCATCGTATTCCTGCTCAGGTTGCTAAAAACCTACCCGTCAAACAGCGTGAGCCTTAAACCCTACATTAAATTTATACGGCAATGAAGCCTCAGGTTTCCTGTTTCTACGCAGTTGCCATCTAAGTTTCCTCCTGGGTCCATTTCCATTATTTATTATATTATTTGCCTAAAGTAGCACCCTAGAGAAGCATTGTAATCGGGAACCGAGCCTGTGTTGGGAGAAATACAGTATAGGCACTCCAGAGTTGGTATGGCCTCTTGAGTTTATAATCCTAATAAACACAGCAAACAGTAATAGAGATAGATAAACAAATGCTGGAGGTAGTTGTCTGGTTAATGACTTCCTCTCACTGCAATTTTGATTCCCCACTTCGTGCTCCTGCACAGTTTCAACTGAATCTCCTGTGCTCAGCTGCTCGGGTCAATCTGAAACTCTGATGTCAATCCCACCTTCCCTTCCTTCACCTGCTGAACAGGTTTATTTAATCTTTTACTGAACCTTCACTTATTAGCATTCTTTATCTTCCTTCATCCTTCTCTCCTCACAGCTTCCCCCCATGCTGATGGACCAGCTCGCGCAGGTCCACAGCTGACCCTCTGGCACTAGGGTCAGCCTGGTCTCCCACCACCACTTCCAATCCTAGCGAGCAATCTCAGTTTCTCTCCCCTTCCTGGCATTTGTTATAGGGCTTGGAAGAGTATAAGCTTTTTTCTTTCTCTTTCCCCCTCTTTTTTTCCTAGAATGTTTTTCCTCTATGAAATGAGGGCAGAAAGTAGTTGGCAGACATCTCCAAAGGAAGAGGAGAAGTTGGAAAGCACAGGAGATTTTAGGAGCTGATCATATTGTAAACCTTAAGTCAGGACAGGTTCTGTTTGTGGCCACTACAGCACTCTTTTCATAATGAAGGTGAATGCATCCAAAGTCAGCAAAGGCTTCTGAGGAAGAGTTCATTGAAATCCTGTGGTCTTCAGGCTGCTTCTCACAAGCATTTGTTAGACAAAGAGTTGTAACTCTTACTGAACAGCCTTGCTGTAGCCCTGCTATGATCCAAGCAGAAAGACAGGATGCCTTCTGCTGCTTCTCCTGTGAAACTTCTTTTCTTGGCAAGCAACATATCATGCTGCTAGCTGATGCTCCTGATTAGTGCAAACAGTGTGTACTGGATTGTTCATTATCTGCGCCGTGCTAACACGGGAAGAGACAGATAAAATTACTGCATACCAGGCTTGTTCCCTTCTCCTTCCGTCAAGAATCTATTAGACTTAATATGCATGAGAAGGGAGGGTTAGGAAGTGGTTTGTTTTGCCTCAATTTTTCTAGAGGGATTCATGTTCTGTTTGTGCCATCCACTCTTAATTACAGGCTGTGTCCCTCCATGTTCTTGCTCCCTGGGGATAATTTTATGGCTGCGCTCAGTAGGGAGAGTAAGTGGCTTTGTTTCTTGTACCTGCTCGTTGCAGCTGTGAGAAAGCAGGATGAAAACAAGTAAGAAAAATGTAACAACACTCTTCTGCTCTAATTGGAGCTGTCGTGATCCAAATTAGTTGATAAAAACATGATTGCAAGTGATCTGGTATTGAGGTCCACAAGAATGGTTAAACAGTTAAATCTGAAAGCAGAATTTCTGATTGCAGGGATGTGTTGTGCACAAATGCGTTAGAGGGTCTAGGAAGACAATTTGGAAGGCATAGGAAAGTCCTAGGCCTGCTGCAGACCCTTTCTGTGAGCTGGGCCAAACCTTCAGAAGGATTGGTGACAACTTTCAAGTGTCTTGTAGATGCAATTAAATTGTTCAGCCCTCCTATCTCCTCCTGCTCTTGGGTTTGAGATGGGCTTTGAGGCTGTTAATCCACTCAAGCTGTGGAGGGAGGCTTCGAGCTGGGTGTCCATATCCAGAGGTCCCTTCTGACTCAGTTCCTCAGCAGTGGGTGCACAGAGCTCTGAGAGCCAAAGTAGATAACTGTGGCTGTAACAGAGGAAGCTCTGGGCATTGTGGTCATGAAGACCACTTAGAGGTCCTTGCTCAGCTGTATGTGGACAAAAATCTTGTGTGGGTGTGAGCTGGGGCTACTTGACCCTTAAGTCTGAAGCATTTCTGGAGATGCCAAAGAGCAAACTGTTCCTAAGGCTCCTGGAGTTTGGTCACCTCCAGGAAAAAGCATCAGTTTAGCGAGAGCTCAGGGACTGCTGGTGTGGATTAGCCTCCTAAAATAAGAGTTGAGCAAAATTTAGCACTCTAGAAAGGAGTAGCATTTCCCTGCCCTCAGGGCACTATAAGAATAAATACATTCAAGACTAAGAAGATGCTGTGCTGTTAAGGGACATTATTGTAGAGGTAAGCTACTTGGAATGCAGTGCAGCATTTCAGAGGTTTTGGTGGTGTGGTGTGGCTTTTTTCTTAATTTTTTTCCCCTCAGTCTCTGCCTTGTTCTTCCTATTTATCTCTCAGATCCTTTAGTATCCACTTTCTAGAACAGTCAAAAGAATGTGGCAGCATTTTTAACTAAAGAAAAGGGATGTGGGAAGGGCTGTCTGGTTCTTCTCCCTTCAGTCACACACATAAGAAAATTAGAAAGATTTACTACGGGTCATTGTTTCTGAATTTAATTATGTATTTATTTGTTTGAGCTTATAAAAGTGCAAGAATCACCCATCATATGCTCTGGGCACTCCCAGCTATTAATTGAAAACGCTGTATGAAATATAATAAAGGGAAACAAAAGACTGAAAAGACACACAGTAATTAAGCAAACTGGCATGCCTGTTTACAATAACTGAGGGAGTCATCAAAAGCCAAACGTGTTGGTACATCTATAGCTGTGAGTGCTGGACAAAGGTATGTGCCCTGCTCCAAAGACGTGCTTCCTGTGGGACAGGACTGCCCCTGCTTCCAGTAGAGTGGACCAGGCAGGAGAGAGCCGGGGAGCACCGAAACACAAATGTTCTTCAAATCAAAACAATCCACTATCAACTTCAATAAGAATTTTTGCTCGCAGGCAACTTTCTTTCCCCAGACATCTCTTACATAGTTCTTACAGCATAAATAGCCCCTCATTCTTCAGTTTTAAAGAAAATAAATGATGCTTTCAGCCCAGTCCCTTTCATTCCCTGTGACTGATATCTGAAAAGCAATGGTGCTGGTTATGTCTATGTAGATACAGTCTTGCAGTGCAGATGTGTTATTTAAATTACAATGCTGGGAATACATTTGTGTCAGTAGCTTTCCATCTCCTCTACCGAGCAGTAAAGTTACGATCAGAAGAAAGTACTGTTTCATGAGCACCGCTGCCACCTTCTTTTTCACAAGTCAGTTTGCTACATCTGAAGAGCTTACTCATGCATTCTGGTCCAGTTCATTTGTATTACAGCTATGTGTGTGTTGTAGATAAGCTCTAAGGATGGAGCTGAAATCTAGGCTCCAGGTTCCATGTATTTGCCCAGGTTTTAATCGTTACATAACACCGTGTTATGACACAAGCTCCTTCTTGCTGAAATAAAATTGCCAAACTCGGTTTATCAAATTTTTCGAGGGTGCAAAGTTCAGATAAGGACAGCTGAGATAGTAATCAAAAATGTCAATGAGAATTATTTAAGTTTCTGTAAGCATAAAAGGCTTTTTATTTTTCTTTCTTTTTTTTAATAGTATTCTGATTTCCCATATACTTCAGGTTTGGGGAAAATGCTGAATAATATAAGGAAAATGTATTCCCAAGTACTTAATAATCGGGGAAAAATCTGAATACTAGAAGAAAATGTATTCCCTAATACCTCAGATTTGGGGAAAATCTGAATGCTATAAGAAAAAGTATTCCCAAATACTTCATATTTGGGGGAAAAAAATCTATCTTCATGCATGGTTCCTTATTTTTCTATCCCTTTCCATGGGATACCCACTAGCTGCATTGCGATGACTCTGCTGAGAATTGCCAGTGGTTGTTTTCCAGCCACCTGGGAATTCTCCACGAGGGAATGGGCACCTGCCCTCGATGGCAGCTGCTGCCTGCACGAATTTAACAGCAGAGTAGGAATCTGATGAGCTTGTTGCAGAAGGCAACCCATGTTTGGCCCAGAAGCTGCTACCTAATGAGTGACATTAGAGGAGACAAGGTCAGATTTATTTCTCTGAGGGGCACAGCCAAAGGGCAGCTGGCAAAAGTCACAGCAAGCGAAATTCTCATTAAATATTAGGGGGGGAGCAAGCATTCAGGCTGGGGATAGTCAGCCACAGGAACAGGCTGTCCAGAGAGGCTGTGGAACATCTTCAACTGTAATTGAAGATGATCAAAATGCAGACCACTTGCTCGTGGCCAAACTAGAGCAGCTTTCGGTGTCGGTCTTTCTCTGAGTGCTAGGGTTGGAGCAGATGACCTCCAGAGGTCCCTTTCAACCTAAATTGCTCTCTGGTCGTAATGTCTTGTTGGTTTCCCTCCATGTGAGGGAAATTTAATATACCTTTTAAAAAAAGAAAGGATGTTGTGCTGCCAGAGAATAGTGTAAGGGATTGTGGGACTTTATAAATAGTTTACTGATAGAACCACAATGACCAGTTCTTTGGTGTTTCCCTCATGCCAATTAACTTGGCTTATCTCTTTTATGCCACTTCATGGGATGGTGTGACTGATGTGGTATTGGGCAATGCTGAAGGAAACCCTCAAATGTTAAGAAGGGCTGAAAGAAAGATGGTTTGTGGTGATATTGTCCGAGGTTGAGTGATCTCATGTATTAAGTGTTATGAGTGACTGTCACGTAGTAACACCTGACAGTAAATATCCTGTGTTTTGGAAATCTTAGTTTCTCTGGATATGAGAGTAGGGTCCTTGCAAAATCTGCGGGGTCAGATGTTTCGATTGCATTTACTTGACCAGGTAATGGGGAAAAGGGGAAAACCTGTAGACATTATCTGGACACTGCACAAAGATGCAACTTCCTAGCCCTTTCAGTAAGCAATTAGAATATAAACACTGCAGTTCTTGATGTAATTAATATTTATCCTAAGTAGCAAAGGAATAGCTGTTCTCATTACTCTTATAAATGCCTGATCTTTACTGGAATCCTACTGTCTCCTTCAGCACAACTCATTATCAGAAGGGGTTAGATGTTGTGTTTGACATTTTCAAGCAAAAATTAAAGACTTTTAATCCAGATGATGTGAACAACTTTGCTGCTGCTGCCATTTATAGATTCAGAGGTGAGCAGGACGTCCAGCAGCGATGAGTGATGGCTAAAGCGGCTGATTGTGTGACACGCTTCAAATCAGAGAGGAATTCTCCGAGTGTGATTCCCTTGGTATTTTAGCACCTGCACTTATAAAAGTCAGACTTGTGATGTGGTTGAGTGAAAGGCCAAGAAATGTATGTAAATCAATGTGTTCTGTTGTTGTGCTCATTTTAGCCAGGACACCACTGGACTTTGGCTGTCTTCCCCTCTTCCAGCTCCTGCTATCTTTTTGTTCCTCCTCTTCCTTCAGTCTACAAGGAGGAATAAAAAGCAGGTGGAACGCAGGAAAAGGAGAATTATCCCAGAACATATAGATTCTTATTGAGTGGTGCGGATACAAGAGCTCTGTACTTCATAACCAGGTCATAATAGAAACAAAACCAATAGCACTGCAGAGCACACATGCAGCAGGGAATGTGACATCTTTGAGGTGTTGAGTCCTGACCTGTTTCTTGCATTGTTTCTTCCATTTATGTCTCATCAAAGTAGTAGTTTCTAGAGCTACAATGGGTATAATTGGTCTTTCTCCTCTCTCCTTCTTCAAACTTTCACAGTACCACATGGCAGCTCGTGTGGTTTAGTTTTAGGTGGTCCTTCAAGGAGCAGGGAGTTGGAGCTGATGATCCTTATGGGTCCCTTCCAACTCAAGACATTGATTCCTGTCACCACCACTGCACTCTTCATTTGTGATGTTTGGCATCAAGCTGTAGAGCAAAGTTCAAAGAGTACCTGAGATAATTCCTAGTTATTCTAATTTTCATTAATTAGTGGTAAATTGGCTGAAAACAATAGGTAAAACTAATTTGATAATTAAAGTTAATAAAACCTTGAAGCTGCTTATTCAGAAGTCAATATCCATAGATACACACTGTTTAACTAGTTGCAATACGTAGCACTATTAATTACTAATGTAAATTCATAAAGGAGAAAATGATGGGACAGTTATACAGAGAGAATGTTAGTTATTTTTTCTGCAGATAATTTTTATTTCCAGAAATCTATTAACAAAGACCAATATTCAGCTACATAAAATCATTATAAGGCCTTTCGTATAGAGAGTTGAGAGTTGGAAAACAATTATGCAAAGAGTTTTTGGGCTGGCAAGCAGACTAATTAAAACTGTAATAAGACACAAGGTGAGATTTTTTTTTTTTTTTGAAGAATCACCAGAAAAATTGTACTGATCCCCTCCTGAGCCCTGGAGCACAGGCCAGAGCAGATGCAAGGCATGTGCAGAGCTCCATCAAAACAGTGTTGGTGCATCTTTGTGGCAGGGCAAAGAGCAGAGCGAGGAGCTCTTGCTGTGATGTACCAACAGTGAGAACTGACTGGCACAATGTGTGGTAACAGTTGGGGGGATGCTTGTTTGAGAGAGTAGCAACAGCCTTTATGGTTTCGCTTCCCTAACTTTTAAAAAGGGCAAGGGGGAATGGATTAAAGCTGAAGGAGGGAAGGGTTAGATTAAATATTAGGAGTTAGTTTTCTACAGAGAGTGTGGTGAGGGGCTGGAACAGGCTGTCCAGAGAGGGGATGGATGCCCCGTCCCTGGAAGTGTTCAAGGCCAGGTTGGATGGGGCCCTGGGCAACCTTGTGTAGATCCAGGCCTGGAGGTTGGTGTCCCTGCCTGTGGCAAGGGGTTGGAGCTCTGTGATCCTTGGGGTCCCTTCCAACCCAGACCAGTCTGGGATTCTATGATTCCCCAGGTGTCCCTGTGACTTGGGTATAGTGGCCTAGACTCACGATACTGTGGCCAGTGAAGGATCGGAGGCAAATGTTTAGTCTGGTATAAGAAGTGGCACTGGCATCTCTGCAGATATGAGTAGAAATTCAGGGAACTCTTGAATTCTCAATGAAGCTTTCTATGAGACTTCAGATAGGACCTGGGTGATGTCACAAGCCTAGCAGCCAGTGTTTCACTGAGTTAATGCATCACAGCAAAAATTAAAATGTTAGAAAAGAATAGCAGAAATAAAGTGAACTTTGAGGCCTGAATATTTCATATTCTGATATCCATTAAAACCCAGTAATTATCTGATTGTATCTATTAATTCTGGCACGTTAGATTGCTTCAATCTTTAAATTCTACATCAATTTTTATACCGATTAATTAAAATAAAAGGAGCTACTCTTTACACAGCTTCTTTATTTTTAATCCTTTTATTTTCCCCTTACCTGAGTGCTTCCTTCTCAAGCAAGGGGCTATCATTTATAGTGAGTCAGTCACCTCCCAAACAGGATGATCTCTTGAGAAATGAGATTTTGCAACAACAAAAAAAAGGAAAATGTTTCATGTCTCACTTTCATCTTCAGAATGGCGACCTGAATAAGAGAGCTCCTGAAAAGAAATACCTGCATCCTGAAATTAAGCATTCAAGGCATCACTGTGATAATCCAGTTCACCTACAGTGGGATGTGTAAAGGAAAAGTATCTTGTAAATAATGCTTGATACCACGGCTGGAGGGTCTTGGGGTTGAGGTTGGATTTCTTTTGTCCGTGTGTAGTACTATGGATTAGTTTGGTTTTTTATAATGTTGTCTTTAGACCATGAAAATCCAAATAAAAGCTCATACTCTAGTCAGGATTTCCCAGGGATGCCACTGCAAGCTGGGTTGGCTATTGTGCAAAGCCAACATGAAACACTTTAGCCAAAATGTTCATAATATTTTTATATATTTGTGTATGGGTATACTAATTTCTGCACACAATGATTCATTCAGGCTAATTAGTTCATAAATAAAGATCTGAGATTTTTTTGGTCTGAGTTTTCCCATGGTAAAATGGAGATAATCATGTGGCTGTGTTATTTGTAAAGCGTGTCTAGGTCTGCTGTTGAGGAGTGCCATGGAACTGCAAGGTATTATTTATTATTTCATAGAAATCTCAGCTATCGCTGAAGTGCAGCCACCAAAGGGGTGGAAATATGGTGGGAAGTCATTTCATGCCTACCCTACCTAACCCCCCTTTCCAGATAAGCACAAGTCATCCAAAGCAAACCACTCCTTTTCCAGGGTTAAACCTCAAGGGAGAAGAAGAGAAAGAAACTGTCAGATCCATGGAAGGCATGTTTATCAAAGGCTACGTTCAATTGCATGTATGGTATTCAAGTATATTATTTTTCTCATTTATGGCACAACCTGTAGGACAAATACATACTTTCAGATCACATTATCCTTATTGCAAATACTTAATAGGATGGCATAGATAAGATATTGATACATAGATAAGATAGAAATACCTTAACCTTTGCAATTTAGCATTTTTGCAAGGTATTTATACGTTTTATGTTTTTATTACCACCTCAAGAGTTATGCTACTGTTTAGGTGAAAAAAAAAATCTCAAAAACATATACATAGTGTGTGCTCCAGTATCCATGTGAAATTCAGCAAACTAGTTTCCCTTTCAAGGCTACTGTAGATATTTTTTGAGTACGGGGGGAATGATACCTGATATATATATGATACCTGATGCATTTTTATATCCATGTGGTTGAACAAGCTTTGTGAGCTCTACGGAAAGAGAATTACCTTACTATGTGTACAGTTCCTGGGTTGGGCTGTAATTTTGCTATTTTGATAGTAGACCATTTCCAATTCATTTACTCTTTGTTTCTGACTGAGACACCGTGGAAATGTTACCGTTTATACCAGTATTTAGGACTGAAGAAATAACAGTTCTGCTTGCAAGCTGGTGGAAACCAACTTAAGAAAATCATGATGAATCAGAGTGCTTTTTTTCCTCTTTTTTTTTTTTCCTTTCTTTTTTAGCTCAGTGTCCTTGCTCTCTAGCCATTCAAGTGGAAAAGCATGAAATGATCATTTTATCTGAACATTTAGGAGTCACCCATCAGAAAGATGGAGACAAGGGTCTGCTTGTGGTGTTATAACAAAAGTTACCTTGTAGGTTATTACAATAAGGGCTGTTTTTAAGTCAGGTCATAACACTTGGGAAGTAACAAGAAGGAACCTCATGTAAACATTATTAATTCACATTATTTGACAATACTGACATTTTCCCCATTTATTTTTCAATTTGGAGATTAAACATGAGAATGCCCAAATATATACCATTGCAAAGAAGAAGATAAAGATAATGGGATAATATCTAGCAAGAAAGGGGCATGCAGTTGTGATGGGGGCAGCAGGTAGCTTATTCCTTCTTTGTTTGCACAGGTCAATACGTTCCTTTTCTAACAGCACAACACAGAAAAGTATCTGTAACCCTAAATTACTTTTACGGTCTTTACAGAGCATCTTTCTAAAAGCAAAATAAATGGAATCCGCTGGGCAGCCAAAAGGAAAAGACCATTTCAACATAGTTTGTTCTGCTCAAGACAAAATACACTAATCCAAACTCAAGCCCCTCTATCATTGTTTCTATTGTCTGGCAGAAACCTGAGAGCTGTGCTAAGAGTGAGCGGCTGGGCAGCTATGGGTGAAATGAGAGCAGATTGGGTATTTGGGAAGAAATAGCTTGTGTAGCCTGTGGAAAATGGGAATCTGGTTGCAGTTGCAGGAGATCCTCACTCCAATGTACCCCAAGACTTTGAAGTCAATGGACTTGTTCTCAACCTAGGCTGGCTAATCACAGGGGAAAAAATCGACCTAAGTGCTGAGGAATAAGAGTTGGGTCTGGTGTAGCTGGCTTATAGCAGTACAGCCCCATAGTGATGGGGAGGCTGGTGAGCACTGTCATCTTCTTTCCAAATAGGAATGATGCTGTTGTCTTGTGTTGTCAGCTCTGTTTAGAGCATGCAGCAATAGTCAGACTAGTATTAATGGGGTTGTGTTAAACTACAAAAAAAACCCCTCCCCAAACAAAAAAATAAACCAGCTCATGTCTCTGGGTTGATAAACCACATTCCCAACCATGTTCATAGGTTTATTGTCCTTGAGTCTCATTGGTTTTAACTGAAGTAGTCTTGATTCAGCTGTCATGCTGCAATGTTCCCAAACCCTTATGTTTCTAAATCAATTATCATAAAGTTATATCTGTCATCGTATGAGGATATGATGTTTTAAAAATTAAAATAAGCATATTGTATACTTTCAGAACTTAAATTTATACAGCTGTTAAGAGTAATAGTACTGTAGAAAAGCTAATTTTCCTTCCATTTCTGCTGTCCTATTGCTTTTCAGGCCACTGAACTTGTGTATCTGGAAGTCGGTGTGTGGCAGGTTGCCCTTTCATAGGTTTTTCCAGAGAAATTGCATTGGTTGTGATCCAAGAGCCAAGTCATTGAACGTGTGGTTGCCCTAACTAGGCAGGTCTCTAACACATCTCTGCAGAGAAGTGGTTTTTTTTGGGGGGGATGTCCTGCTGTTGGTCCATTTCTAAAGTCATCCTTATTGACATGAGTGTTTCCAACCTTTTAACATTTGCAGACCCTCAGCAGTTTTCCAAGTGAGATATAAACCACTTTCATAAAGCATTTAATTTTCTGGAAATACTGTTGCTTTTCCGAGTTGCCCCTCATGTGAACCGCATCCTGGAAGCCACCACATGGAACCCTCAGCAGGTCATTTCAGGCAGGTGCTGAGGTAGCTGTAGACCAGCAGGCAAACTTGTTTTGCAAAAGACCTTCCAAGTTGTTCTTGTTTCACACTTATGTGTGACCAGCTGAGAAGCAGAGCAGGAAAACATACCCTGATTTATATGACTGCGTGAAGTACAGGCAGCAAGGTTCACTAAAGGTGAATGTGCCATCGAGCTGTTAAAGCTTAGGAAGGAAATAATTGATTAATAGTAATTAGGAAAAAACTGCCTAGAGCTTCCACATCTGCTTTACTTTCCTCCTACCTCTAAGTCCATGTGCATGTTTTGTTCCTCCTTGTGCTGAAAAAAGCCAGCTAACTCTTTCTTGAGTCTTACAATAACTTAATGCTTTCATTTCTTACTGTCCACATGGAAGTCGTGAATCACACAGCATTGGGTGACTGTTGTGTTCCCAACACCAGGATCACATCGGAACAACCACATTTCAGTGTGATTCAGGTTTATACAAGCAGGGTAGTGATTGATGCAGGCAAGAATAATATTTTTTTAACATTTTCTTAACATTTTCTTAAAAGCCCATCAAGGAGGCTCTGCTGTAGCACCTGTGGACTTCATGTATGGCAACCACAAGAAGTCCAAATAGTCAGTAGTATAATGCTTCAACAGTTAAAGCTGCAAAAACCTTGTTTGTGTGACCTCCCATACACCCTCATCAAAAAAATTCAGCTGAGGGCCAGTGACAAAGATGGTACTTTAAAGTTAAAAGGCAAGTGACCTTCTCATTGCTTCCAATTCTTTATCTAGGGGTGAAACCACAACTGGGAGGCACTCAGAGGTGTGGCTGAAAGCTTGTGACAGTCAACTGGCAGATCAGGAAAACACAATTCCTTTTACAAAGTCAAAATTTTGTTGAGAACTAATGTGCAATGATAAGGACTGGTCTATACAACTAAAAGCAGTGTAGAAAAACAGTCCAGCCAGAGCTTAATGAAATAAAGATGAGCTGAGCTGCAGCTACGAGTTTTTGCTAGAGGCTTGTGGACTTCAGGAATGGGATCTTGTCTAGTGAGCAATCAACTTTCTTCAGCATTAATTTTAGATTAAATTTAATCAATTAATAGATTTTGTGTGTGTGTGTGTGTGTGTCAAGAAGCAAAGGAGTGAAATTCTAAGTGAGTCTTTTTGACCCTGTGGAAATAGAGGAAAATAAGGAGGTATGGGCTGCTTTTAATTGTTAACTAACACCTTTCAAAGCACAAAAAACGACTGCATGTGAGGTATTCCATCTCTCCCAAAGAAAGCAAGTAATTTCTTATCCTAAGGCTCAATGTACTCGGACTGGTCAGTTCTGAGAGCAGCCAGAGAAGAAGGCTGCATAGTTATAATAATTGCTTTTCGCTGCAATCTGTAACCAAAGCTGGTAGCTGAATATCTTTAACTTTTCATTTAAAGTGCTGATGGAACTCTTCCTGCCACTGTAGGCACGCCTCATATTTGTTCTCTAATCTGAGTGTTTCAGTGCTGTCTCCTGGTTTTACAGCTGTTTCTTTGAACTCCATTATGAGAAGGACAGAGATTGGTGTCTGCACAGGGATAATGGCTTCTCAGGATGGAGAAACCCGTGTACCACATGCTGCTGAGCCACTGCCAGCAGGAGCAAGGAACATGTTTGATCTCTTTTTTTCTTCTTCTTCATGTGTGGGATACCCCATGATAACCTTTGAGTCCTTCCCAGAGTTTCTTTTGTCTGTGACTTCCGAGCTGGTGGCCTTCTCTGACCCACCATGAGGGACGGCCATCCCATGGCTTTCACGCTCATCTCCTGGGCCCGTGTCTATCCAATCTGGACCCTTGACAAGGGGAGGGCAGAGTTTCCATGTAGAAAAATGCTTGCTGCAAGGAAACAGTTGGCAGAGCTCAGAGAAGAAATCAGAGCAGGGCCAAATGCTGGTGCCCCAGATGATCTTCTGGAGCCTCTCTCCTGCACCACATAACGTAACACCAGTCTCTGGACTTGGGTGTCTCCTGTGAATGGGATGTTGTTAGAATGTGATCACTGTCCAGGATGGTTCTGGCTATTGTTTCAACCTGCAAAATCAAAGTGTTTCTTTCAAGTGTTTTATAAGATTAATTTTTTTCCTAAACTTAATCTATTTATGGTCTAGTAATATAATTCTTGGCATGACACTGCATCAAAATACCACAGAGGTTCAGAGGGGAAAAAAAAATCCAGTAATATTTCAACCTGCTTTTACTTCAAAGATATGTAAAGCTTCTTATTTCCGTTTGATTGGAGAGTTCTGATTTGGGTACAAGATGACTTCAGCCCTCATCATGAGGATTTCATTAAAAGGCTCTTTTACAATGGGCTTTCACGGAGGCTAGGTCTGCAATAATTTTAAAGAGGTCCATGCAGGAAGATAGATGCTTTCAATTCAGTTGCCCTGAATTTTTCATATTCTGCTTGCACAGCTTCAGGTGCATATATGGAAGGCATTTTTCCCACTGGAGTTCTGGTGCCAATGTGATAAGAATGTGAGGACTGATCATATACAGTTTCTTCATCACTTATTTATAATCACTTAATTAAGTTATTATGAAGTCTTCTCTCTTTTTTCCCTCATTGGCAGCGAGGATGCAATTAATTATCTCGGCCTTTCCTTCATAACCAGTAACTCTGACGTACTGTTTCTCTGTTAAAACTGCTCTTTTTCAAATGACACTGTATCCACAAGATACTCTGTGATGACCAGTTCAAAACTTACCCTAGGTAAAGTTGTGCCGGTAACAAAGCTTGCTTTTTTTCTTTAATTTTTGTTTATTTGTATTCAATTCCTCTGGCAATATACCCAAACAACCAGCTGCATTTTCTGCTTCTCTATTACTTGTTGCAAGGCAAAAAATTGCCTAATCTTTTGCTTTCACTTTCCTGTCTCGTGTATCTCTTACCTGTTGAAAATGTCTCTCCAATACCTTTTCTCCCAAGGTATTTTTTCCTTTAATTATTGCCACTTATTGGTCCAGTAGTCCAAAAAAACCCTGTGGTGAAACATCTGGCAGAAGGCTGGTGTCCCCTTGCCAAGAAAAAGCCGTTGTGGGTATGATGGAAACCACACCAGTGCAGGAGAGTGTCAGCTTTGCTTTACTGGACTCACCCACCCACATTGCAAGATGTAACCCAGCTGCTAAAGGTGATCCAAAAGAAACATCCCAGTTCTTAAGGGAAAGAAAAATAAATTGACATGTCACTACATATTTCAATGCCTCATCCTGTATAGGACACATCAGCCCTTGTCAAGGAAGACTTTCAGGTTTTAGGGTTAATATTCAAGGGTTTTCTCTTTTACATTACACTGTATTTATCTAAAAGGGAAGAGTTCCCTCTGGATTTTCCAGATCTCCTCCATTCATTTACTCTCTATTACATCATTCCCTTCTAAACAAATGTGACTTCTATTTTAATAACTTGCTCCATCTGGGGTCAGATTAAGTCATTCATCAGCCTATATTCTGTTTGGCAAAACCACTGTGCTTCTTAAAATATTTGTTTAATACTGCAGTGAGAGAAGGTTCATAATCTTCAGACCTTGGCTGTGAAATATTAATAATAGAAATCACTTTGTAAGAGGTAAAAGCTTTTTTTTTTTATAACTTAAGGTCTCACAAGAACATCAGAATTTATAAAGAAATTTGGATGTTCCAGACCTGACAAAAATCAGCAGCCAGCAGGGATCTTTTGTCTTGTAAAACACTCAGTATTCATCCACCTACAAGAGTAATAACGGGTGTCTTGCAAATAAAAGGTTTAATCCCTTAAAGTATATAGGACATAAAGCCATTTCCTATTTCCTCATTTGGAAATTCTGGCTCGTTTAGAAAGCTACAATAAACCACTCCAGACTGACTATCAAAATACCACGGACCCATGTTATTTAATTTCATTTCATGCCAGTTGGGGTGTGTATAGCTTATTTTTCCCCACAATCTTGTTTTATTTTTTCCTCAATCTTGAGTTAATGTCATGAATAGATTTATTTTTAACTCTGCACACGTTAGGGATGTTAAATCCCTAAAGGTGAGGTGATAAAACTTAACGCTTGACTTTAAAAAAAGTATGATTGCGCTTAAATCACTGTTTTCATTGGAAAGATACAAATGCTTAATGAAAAATATACTTAATACAAAAATATAACTCTGTAAAATACTGGAATCGGATGTTGATTGGGCAGCAAATTAAGAAATAAAGATGTTAATGTGTTTGCACTGGGTTTCTAAAAAATGTTTGGTAATATAATGTACTGAACAGCTTTACAGTTTACAGGAGAGCAGTTTGGAATTGCACATGGGTGCGGTTGTGTTTTCAGTGGAGAGGGAAGAGGTGGAAAGGTTGCCCTGTGGTGGTTTGCAGACTGATTGCCTTAATGGCATTCTCATTACAAGTTCTTGCTGTGAAACGCTGTTTTCTTTCTCTTTTGGAATTCTTTGCATTAATAATTAGTAGCTCTTTTTGGAAGCTATTTATGTGCTGTCGTGTCACTTCATGCCAGACGAGACAGAAAGAAAGCATTGTGCAGATGCATGCAGAGAGCAGATCTGTTTGACATCCTGCTAAGAACCATGAGACAAGGAAAACCTAGAAAACCCCTTCCCTCTCCCAAAACTACGATGCTCTTCCAGCAGAAGTGAGGTACCCTGCCTGCATCCGAACGTGGGTAGGTGAATCTCCTCCCCAGGCTTCCAGCAGCTTGCCTGGCACGTGGGAGAAGCTCCCCATCCTCCCCCTGTTCCACAAACCTGCGGAAGGCTTCCTTCTCCAGCGCTGTCAATTTGGCCTCTTTCTTTAAGTGCACGTATGCATGTTCAAATTAAAAACGTGGCATTTAGTTCATTAAGCCCATGCCAGGAAAAGCACATGGAAAGTAAATAGCGGCTGAGCTAAACCCCTCGGAGGGGAGGGATGGAGCGCGTGGTGTTGGCAGCCGCCTGGATCTGGGGCTGCCAGACAAAGGCGATGGGGAAGTTTAATTTTAGCTAGCGGGAGCAAAACACTGAATCACTTGGGGAAATAGGGGCTGCAGGAGAAACAAGGCCTGCGGAAACAGCTGCGTCGAGCGGGGCGAGCAGTGAGAGGAGGAGGACGGGCACACAGGCCTGTGTGTGTCATTGCCAAGCACTCTGAAAGGGACTCCAGCGTTAGCAGAATGGGTTTATTTTTTTTTCTTTCCCTCTCTATGCTATATCAAAAAGACAGCTGCAATGCAATCTGCTGTTTGTGTAGGGAAGGTGTTAGCGACGAGCGGGACAGCACGCTCTGGGGACGCAGTGCTGGTGGAAGCAGAACACTAAGGAGGACCGGTGGGGTGGGTGGCAGGGCAGGGTCTGCGCTCCCACATCTCATACAGCATCTTTGCAGCATCCTCCCCTGCAAGACCCAGTGAAAACAAGCATCTTAGCACCCCTTCAGAAGGCCATCATTTGTCCCTTGTAAACCAAGGCATTAATCCTCACTCCTGTCTTCCAGACGGAGCGTGATAGATATGCAGCATTGGATAAGGCTTGTAAACACAGATATAACAAAAAGCCCCAGCAAAGCTGATATGCTCTATGTCTTTGCTACATCTTCTGTCCCTCTCCCAGTCCATCCTCATTCTTATTCTCTTCTTTTTTCCCAGGAAATAAACGCCTTGAATTCTGTTCTGTGTGCAGGGATGCTTCCAGGGCAGCCACCTCTGTGCCTCCTCACAGACACAGTCACATAGAACAAAGAGAAGGCAGACTTTGATAATAATAATAAGTAATTATAATTATAATTAGCACATATTTAGTGCTTTACATTTTCAAAGCACTGTGTAAATATTAGCTAATGAATATTTGGTAAGCAAACAGATTTCAGGCTTCTAGAAGGATTATTATAAAGCGAGGAAAATATTTTACAATATTTGGCTGATGACTTCTCACTCCTACGTTTATAAGGTTACTAGGCTTTGCTACACCTGTAACTTAATCGTAGTGAGCTGTTCTATATGGTGTTTAAACACTGATGCCTTTAATTAGAATTTAAGGATTTGAGGGGGGTGTACAAATAAGCTCTTTAAATCATGCTTAAAAGTGAACACTCTGTGGGTGATGGGGACACACTCTCCCCCCACACCCCTTTTTTCTTCTTGGTTTAGTGCACTGGAATATGACCAGCCTTAGGTCTGGACTATCAGACTATCAGAATGCACTGATCCCCCCAGCCATGAATATGCTCCCATGTAGAATAACCCAATCTCACCCATATTTACATGGCTTGCCTGAAGTTGACACAAGGCTGTGCAATTTATTTCACATTTGGCATCTCTGGGGCTTCCCACTAGAAGCAGGTGCTGGGCAGCCTTTTATGACAAGAGTTTGGGTTAGAGGAATAGTCCCATGGTTTGTCTTCTGTGCTTCCGGCTGGGAAGCTGCAAAAAGTACAATGGCCGTATTGAGAACCAGGAATTTTCAGGTATTTTGCTATAGATGAGGTTGTGTGCTTCATTCTAGGTAATAGAAACCCAGCTGATACCAGTATGGTCACCACCTTGGTATTGGAAACCACAGAGGTGTTGTAATTGCTGGTAGGAGATGCTGTCTCCTCCAGGACTTGAATTTAGCATCACTCCTTTGCAGGAAGTCCAACCAGCTAAAAGAAACCAGAGGTGTGTACCTTTTCTTCTCTGCCATCCCAGTGATAAGCCAAATATTGGGTCAGATATTTCTCTTTTATCATGGAGAGAATTGTTTGTGCTTCATGGTATTGATAATGAGAGGAAAAGCAGATACATAGACATAGTGACTGTGCCCAAACCTTTCAGAAGATCTAATAACTCTTTGAAGTTCAGCCACCCAAGTGCTCACTAAGCCAAAACCCTCAGATTTTAAAATTCTGATGCATATAGTCAGGCTCTTCTAATGAGCTTTTCTTGATGGCTGTAATTGGTCTCTTCTCTTCTTGTTTTTGTCCTCGACTTTGAAGTTTTGATTCATTACCTTGTGCAAATTCTCCTTCGCACCATGACAAACAATTTCATACCAATGAGTCCTCTGTTTCATTTGTATCCAAGTTGCTTTTTTTTCAAGCTAGCCTGCTCTTATCTCTTCGTAATCAATTTTCTATTTTCTAAATATCCACAGTTCTGGCACCTATATAGCAAGCTTTCTTCACATGGAGTGATTAAAGCATTCAGCTTGCTCTTTCTTCCTTCACCTTGTCTGCTTCAGTTTATGCTTTGAGCAGGAGCTGGGCACCGTCTATATATCTTGCTTCTTAAATTCTGCAGATTATGTGTGATCTCTCTATTAGTTTCCCTTCCAATCGGTGCCGCTGCGCTATCCTCGCACAATATGCACTCAGCATCTGCTTCTGCTGTTGCCTCTGAAAGCAGAAGTGATTTCTCCTGCCAATTTTCCACTTTCCAAAAAAGAAACTGTTCTTTCAAGGGTTGATCTTGTTGTGTGCTTTAAAGTCAGTAATAATATAGTATATGCGACATGTTACCGAGCTGGGGATAAAACAAGCAACACAGAGAGAGCAGCCGAGATATTGAATAACAAACTCTAATATGCACTCTGCCTGACAGGCCGAGGGAAATACCACGTCTCTTGAAACAGCACCAAGCTCTACCAACAGGCAATCTGGACCCCGGGCACTCAGGCCAGGCAAAAGGGTATTGGATGGGGAGCCAGGCACAGATCTGTTGTTCTGACATTTTTAAGTCGTTATTTCAGGTTGACTGGGAGTCTAGCTATTTCCAATCCCTGGTGCACAGAGAAGTAATTTTCCCCACGTATTTTTGATAGGGGACCTGTCCTGTGTCGAAGGGATGTGTTGATATTTTTGGAAGGTTCACTTCAATTTTCTGCATCTCCACTTCCCATCTCAGAGTCTGACATCTATTTGGGGTGTAAACCTTTCAGGCTGGGACATTCTTTCAGTTATCATGGGGAAAATGAAGAATACATTGTTATTTCTGTTGTCAGGTAACAATATGTAAAAACAACGTACGTGTAAGGTGGGAACTGATTTTCCTCTCTAGCTAGACTTTCCATACGAGGTTTGGAAGGTGAGTTTATTTGGTGCCTGCCATAGTGAATCCTTAGTTTTATGTAAAAGCTTTCAGGCTCCGCTTTCATACTAATAATCCATCATAAACACCTGCTGCACCTAATTTTAGATAGGGATAGAGCTGAACACAGACAAAAGAAAAAGTAACTAAACAAAATCAAAGTAAAAAAAAATCAAAGTAAATGGTGTTTGGAGTTGCTGTTGTTTTAACATACTGACTTACATTTTTCCATTGCTGTCATTTCTCCTCTACTGTTTGGGATGTCATTCCTGCCCTTGGAATGCAAAAAGGTAATCCAAAACTAAGGAAAGGGTGATTGTTACCATGCTTCCAGCTAATTAGAAAAATAAAACACTGTAAGTGTTTAAACAAAGGTGAGTTTGTTGCCTTAATTTTGGAGGTCCATGTAGTCTTGCTGGGCTTGGTAAGTCCCTAGCTCCTGAGGGTGCAACGTCTGCATCTTTGCTGCCCCACTTGCCACAACTGGCAATGCACGATGACAGCTTGCTCCATTATCCCCCAGACAAGGCAACAAAAGAAAACGTGCTCAAAGGTTTAAGAGTGAAAATAGAGGAAGAAAGTGTCATATGTGAGAAACAGGTTTCATTCCTCCTATGAAGAGCGAGGTTCAGCCTTTAGCCTTTAAAAATCTTACAAAAAGGCAAACCAGATTCTTATACCTGCTGAAAAGACACTAAACTGTTTAGACGGTAGGCATCACCAGGCTGCTTCACAGCAGGGTGCTCTGATTCATCAGCATCAGGGTTTCCCCAAAGCTTTCTGCCTACATCTTCTACTTAGCTTGGCAGGGACATTGTCAGAGAATAAAAGACTTCTTCCTCGTGTCAAAGGGCTGGCATTCATCAAAATGATAATACTTTTTACCTAGAGCACCTTTTAGATGAGGTTCATGAAGCCTGTAAAGGAGAAGATGATAAAGAGAAAAATGTTGCAGGATTTTTTATTATATTTTTGGCACTGAAACTGATACTACATGAAATGAAAGATTTTTTTCTTTTATAAGTTTCCTTTGGCTTTTACTTTATAAATATTCCTTGGTTAAGTCAGTGAACTGGTTTTCACATAAAGCGTAATCCAAAGCCTGTTAAGGTCAGCAGAAAGCTTCTTATTAATTTCAACAGGCTTTGTATTGAGTTCCAAGTGCAAAACTGCTCACTGAATCAAACAAAAAGTTTTTGTATTGCAAAAGCAAGATCCACACATTGCAGGATCAAGCACTTCACGATGAGGATACTCTAAAATCCAGTAAATCTCCCAGGAATCTTTCTGCTGATGGCTGTGACCTTGGGATCAACTATGTTGTATCCAGCCTGAAGAAGCGGCTCTGCTCAGTGCTGGGCACTTTGTACTTTCACCTTCAGGGAAAATGAAGAATATGTGATGCCCTAAAAAGGGGGTTTTCTAACCCTCCAGCTGGACTGATTTATTGTAGGAATAAGTGAGAGTGAAGCAGTTCAGCCACAACTTGTACATCCCTACGAATCCCCTCTAGATGTCAAACCTCACACTAGCCACCTTCACCATTTGCAGGTGGAATCTTTTTGATGCAGCACAGAGTGGTTTTAGTATGATTACATGGTAATAACTCACATTGCCTCCACTAATTACCTTTTTTACCCCTCCTTTATAACCTAATGATGCTGCTGCCTTCGGTTTCTCCTTCCATTCCTTAGTCCCTGTCTCCTGTTTCAATACAGCTCTTAACCCAAACCTGGCTTCACACCTCAATTCAGCCGTGGTGGCAGCTGAAAAACATCCCTTCAAAAACCAAGGCAGGTTTGTCACGCTCTCCCTTCAGTTGTGTGGGTTTAGGGAATATTTAGGTTAAAATATAGAACTACCTTGAGCAATAGTTTGAGAGAAGAGAATGAGTTTGAAAGGTCTATTTGCCTCTTGTCAAGGAAGAAATCTCCTCTTGTTAAAGGCAGAAGCATCAGAAGATGAAGCAGCAGCAAGTTTTCCACATAGTCAATTGACAGAGCAGCCTATTAAGTAATTTTATATCCCAATAATATGTTTTAATATCTAATTTTACTATGAAAGCCAAATTATCTCAATGCCAATAAGTGATCGATAAAGCCATTGTTTCATTTATTTTTCATTTTAATTTTTTAACTGCACTTTAAAAAATGCTTCAGCACGAAAATTAGCTGTCTGATTAATTTGAAAATTTTGAGAGCTTCCACTTTTACCAAAAGAGAATTTTCTGGTTTGGGAGGGGGTTTAATGATTAATATGAAGATAATATGAAAGCATGTTCACAGTCTCCAATGAAAGCAAAGTTCTTAAGATTTTACTGTTCTAACATGTTTCCCAATAGCTCCTCTACAATGGGGAGTTTTACTTGGCAGTGGTGTTTTAGAGAATCTTTTATTGTTATGATGACTTCTATTTTCATCTTCAGCCATTAGCTTCTAAACCACTTGGGTTTTATATAAACAAGCAGCCAAACTCCAGGTTCTGAGCTCCTGAACAAGCACACTCCCAAACCACACTGAGGAGCATAGCGGTGGCATCCCATCAGCTGTAAGGACTGAGATGTACCTAGCTCATATTCTTTTAGGACTCTTCCAGTGAATGGTTTCTTTACAGGTTGAATAAATATTTCTATATCTACCCCTAAATAACTTCAGCGTAGGTACGAGCTGGTCCACTGAACATCACTATTATTATTTTATTTATTATTATTTATTTTCAGCTGATTCCATGTTAATGCTACCCAGAAAGTAAACAAATTTCACAATACACATCTAGCTGTTTGCAGAGGTGGGTTGTCAGTGTATGTGATTACTCATCGTAAAGTATTTCTAGCGTGTTGGATAGACCAAACTATATTGCCCAAGCTGTTTTTGCATAATTCTGTAACAGCTGAATCTCAGTACCTATCTAAAATAAACTTCTTAAAATCTTAGTCTACTGTGAATCATGGCTTTCCTTCTTCCATAGTTTTCCAGAAAGACTTTAAATCCAAACCACATTGTGGGACACTGATTCATATTCATTATCAACATCTATCAGAAGTTCATTCTAGCTACTCTACAGGAACAGGATTAACACAAAATAAAGCAATAGAATTTAATCATTACTAAACTTGATGGTACCTAGAAACAGGTAAAACCAAGCCATCAGTTTGAGATTATGGAGCTTCGATTCAGTTTTAAACTCTGTTTAAACACCTTTCTTTGCAGAAATAGTATCCCTTCAATCAGCTAAGTGAAAACAAATTGCTTAACATCTGAGTTATGGAGCAACAACATTTGTGTGACAAACAAGGTGAAGAAAACCTGAGGAAAAATAGGTTTTGATATGTATCCTTCTGGAATGTTTGACTCATGGGGTTTTAAAAAAATAGGAAAAAAGAATATAAGAAGGCACAGCAGACAGACATAGTGTGAATTTGATAAACTCATTCATTTCAAGCCCTTCTTGTAATATTCCTTCATCCCTTCTATTTCCTTGCTTCGTTTAAAAATGGAAACAATCCTTGAGCATCATAAATAGCGATATTACTTGTGTCACTTGAGTATTTATTTAGTTATGAAAACAGAAAGTGTTAATGGGCTGTTACTTTCTTTAAAAGCATTGAAAAAACCCTCATGGCAATGATACACACGTCTCACGATTCATTGCAAATATTGGGATGGGGTCATTCATGACCACACAGTTGATATCACGTGAAATAAGGGCCAAGATGGCTTGAATAATGATAAAAACACACCAGGCACCCTTCAGAGTTTTTAGCAACACTCAAAGTCAGCAATGCCATCAAAAAGAGTAGTTGAAGTGTAAATTAAACCTCTCTGAGAGACAGCATCTCTGCTTATTTTTAGAGTGTGTGTTACTCAGACAACGGTTTAAATATATGTAACAGAGATGCAATTAAAAAATGAAATTAAATAGAGAAGAAATTAGTAAGGAATTACTTGCCTTCAGGTTGTTCTTCCCTTGGATAAGGGAGGTTACCACAGATTTGCTCTCTGTATCACCAGATCCTGCCACTCCAAAAAGCCATGTTGTCAGTGCTTATGTTATTCTAGCAACTATTGCACAGGTCCTACTGACCTGGAGTGTGTGGTTCTCCTTTTATCTTCTTCTATTGTCTGGAAGCAGCCACCAGAGATGTTATAAGCAATTTTGGGTTTGACAGTGCTGGTTGATATACACAGCAAGATGCTGTCAAGCTGTTGACCAGTCCTGGAGAACAGTCTTGAAGTTCTCAACAGAGAACAGAGAAGAGCTGGTGGCAAAGTTGCACTGGAGGTCACAGGTTGCCAAGGCCAGGAGATGTAGGGTAGGAGGTGGCTGTAGGTGCACCCAAGCACACAGACATGGGTTCACCTGTTTGGAAGTGTGCTGGAGTATACAAGACTTTTGTACAAGAATCTGGTCAGGTATATTCTGGGTTAATATAAGGAAAAGGACCAGAGAGCTGCCTTTTGAGGATGATTAAATTCACACTTCTTAGGGACCATGCAGATACTGTTCCAGAAAGGCTTGGTATCTAAGGAAGTGGAGATTTATAGGAAAGCTTTGTGAAAGCTAGGGAAAAGTGACTTGTAGAAGAATCCAAGAGTTCTTCCATTATTGTTCACTGGTAAAGGCACTCGTCTATGAGCGTCAGATGAGACCGCTCATGGAAAATCTCTGCCACTTGGTTAGTACCGAACCAGACAGGGTATGGAGGACTGAGTTTAGTCCACTGTTATCCAAGAGCAACAGCAAAAAGAATTATTAGGTGCTCTGAGTGATTTATCACCCACTTGTGCTCCCAGATAAGCTAACCTGTTTGCAGTCTAACAGAGCCCGATGCTTTGCATCAACTTGTTCCTCCTTGCATGGCCAAGATAATGAGATCTTGGACCTTCTAAATGAACTGCGATTTCCATGAAAGTCTAGAGGGCAGCCAAATGCTTTCCTGGGCAAATGCCTAATTTGCATTTTCTAAGTTCACCTTTTAACCTTGGGATATCTGCTCGCCACAGGTTTGAGCCACAAAGAAAAACAGGAGGTCACTGAATGCCAAAGTGAGCAGAACGGTCAATTATGCAACTGTGCATCATGCTTTTGGTGTATGTACAGACACTTGAATCATATTCCCCTGGACTTACTTTATAATGCTCCATAAAGCTGGTAGTTATGTTTTTAAACCCCATCCACACCGTAACTGGGATCTGATACTTACCCACTCTGCTCTAAGTGGCACAACCTTCAAGTGACAGTATTACGAAAACTGATTTAAATGCCTATTAGATTAAACTTCCTTAAGTATGGAGCTGTTTACTTTTAATTAGCTGTCTCTGTATGCTTACCCATATTTGCTAAGGCACAGAGTGCTGTGTCACCAAGGCTCTGAAAAATGGCATGAAAATAACGAATAAAAGACATAATTAATTGTGCTAAAGGTGAATCTCTGCCCCAGCCAACTTTCCAGGGCACAGCCCCAGCTCTTGCGTGACAGCTCACCCTGCTTGCCCAGGATCTGCCTGCCCCCACCTTGGCTTGGGGAAGGGCTCTGCTCAGTGTGCTTTCCCAGTACGTGGCTTCCAAGGGAGTATTGCTTATTAGCAGAAGTACTAAGGTCTACACCCTGCCTTCATCTTTCCCAGAGACAGAAGAATTGTGGATGATAGAGACAGAAGAATAAAGAACACTAAAGGAACCAGTGTATTGAGTGTGCAGAGCTTTCTTCCATAAGAAGTAATTGAGGATTACAGTGGTTGGTGAGCATCAAGTTAGTCTGTAGCTTATCTGACACACTTTGTACTCCAGAGGAGAAAAGCCTGTTAGAGCAACATCTAGATTGCCATCCTGGCACTTCTTGGCTTCCTATAGAACAGCAGGGTAAAGCTTTGCAAAACTTGACTAAGGTTTCTAAGAGACCAGCTGTAAGACAGGACTTAACTTCTTGATGAGGGAGGTCTCTCTGTTTTCCCCACTTCTAAGTCACTTGGGCAAAACAGTGTATCATCTGCTCTGTCATATGTAGCATCTCCTGAACAGTATGGGGAGATATTCATACAGATTGTGCACAAAAATAATTTAAAATACATTTTTCTAGTACTTTGATGCCACTTAAAACCAAAAGTATTAATTACTTTGGTTACTTGGTCACAGAAGCTTCTCCTGCAGGTTTGTTCTTCTGACTTTCCTACTTCTCCTCCCAAACCAGATGGTTACTGGACAGTGAATGGAAATGACAAAATGAAGTGAAATAAAGTGAAATGCAGTGCTGCTGCTTGGGGAAACAAACATAAAAGCTTTACAAAAGCAGCAGCCTGGTGCCTCAGTGGATGAACACTGGCATTTGGCACTCTGTAATAGGTTAGGATCCTCCAAATTTATTGTAAACTTAATGCAGTTTTACAGCCTATCTTCAAAACATTTACACAGACAGTAAAAGATGATGGATACTTTCAGAGCATTCCTCTTCCCCAGCAGTTTCCCTTGCAGTAACACTGCACAAGCAGCAGTGATTTGAAATATATTATTGATGTATCTTTGAAGATCTATTATATGATACCTCATGTTTATTGCTATTATGCAACGGGCTTCTAAGTGTCCTCTTCTATACGAGGCAGAGCTGAGAAGATACGATCGGTGTTATTATTATTTGTATTGCAATGACAGAGGCAGTAAAACAGCAGGGCACCACTGACTTAGGTACTGTACAAAGACACGGGATGACGGAGTAGCTGCTCTTCACATTTTACATTTTAAACATACCAGGAAAACAAGACCAGGAAGAGAGGGATATGGTATATAAACAATCAACAGAGAATGAAGCGTACAAGAGATAGATGTGTGTCTGCACCAGTGAAGTTAATGAGATCCATGCTTTGCTTTTAATGGCAGCCCTTCAATTGACTCCTTCATGATGGAAAGTTGGAGAGGTGAACGAAGAGCTAGATAATTAGATGCCAATACAGGAATCCTGATTGGGAAGGTGGGCAGAGTTATGGGGAGGTCAAGTCTTTTATTACTGTTGGATCTTGAATGTTTTGCTATACCGTGTCTTTAATCTCTTTTCATACACTGTGTGTTTTATGGATTATGTACCTCAGACATCGCTTTCTTTGCATGCACGCTCTGCTCTTATTTATTCTCACTAATGCTGCTAACATCTCTAAAGCTAAGACCTGGATCAAACTTAGAGTGAAAAAGCACAATAGATTTTCTGTTAGTGTTGATTTAAACAGAGGGACGGGATGTTTCTATAGCCAAGACGAACTGTGGGCACGGCGTTCCCTTAGCAGGGAATGTCCCATTGGACAGCATTTGCTAGTAAAAGATAACGACAGAGTGTAAATGTAACAGTATCTTCTAATCAGAAAATGAGCTGGCAAGAGCAGTAAGCAGAACGACCTGAAATGTTTAAAGAGAGCAGCCAGAGCAGAGGCTGTTGGCTTTGGATCGGATAAACACTAAATTTTTCTTTAGTGAGGAATCTCCGTGGAGAGCACCAGTCACTGCGTAAAGCCAACAGATACAACAGTGTCTTATGTGAACTGCCCTGATTTTTTTATTCAGGTGGGTGCTGCATGCCCCCCCCTCAGAACCAGAGCATTTCAGCTCTGGACAATTTGTTCAGTAGCTCTCAGTTCAGGTGATGTTCAACACTTATTGCAGGTCCTTTCAGCAGGTGCTTTCAGCACCACGAAGCATTAAGAGAAAGAAATGTTCACTAGTAGCAATTAAGCAGTAGCCCAGTCTATAAGAAGCCAAGTCCTGTAAATCAGACAAATTCCTAAAATAATAAAAGCAGGTATGTGTCTTGTCTGCACCTGCAGCACTACAAATACGTGTGTAGCACAGGACAAACTAAGCTCTCCTGGGGAGCTACGTTCAGCATGAAAATATATGTATTATCCTGTTATATTGGGAATATATGTTAGGTTTATGTGTAGAAATAAAACACCTAGCTTTCCAATATTTTGTGCAGTGCAGTCCATGTTAAGACTCCTCAGAGCTCTTTCTCAGGATTTCTACACAATGCACCTGTTCTACTTGCTTTATGTTTCTAATTATTTTTTTAGTGTTTCAAACCACGGCCTTAAAATAATCATAGAAATCCCAAAATGCAGCTGCAGCCATTAGGTGTTCAGGCATAGATTAATTATACCTATATATAGTTGTGGTGCGAAGTAGGAAAGTAGTGATCTTATGATGCTCTGTGTTACAAAGCCCTTTGTTTTGCAATTCCTTCTTACATCCTGTACACTCCTTCATGTCTTTAGGACCAATACCAAACGTCCCTGAGCAGTTTTATTCTATTTTCTTCTAATAGGTGACATTTTAAATTCTGCTTTTAAGTGTGGCTAATTCTCTTTTCAGACCTGTCAAGCTATACAGCTGAATGCCTCCAGGCCTGATAGCTGCACAATGCACGATGCTACACCAATATACAATAGCTGTACATCTACACAATATTTTGATAGCATGACAGTAGCTGTTGATGATAATGCATTTGTGTCACAGTTTTGGCTAGCAGTTGTCAGAATACCAGCGAGTTTCTAGTTATTACAGAAAATTAGTTTTCCAATGGAGCAATCCCATCCCGGAGCTTTGGGTTACAGGTAATCACTTAGAATCCAATTCAGGAAGAGCCTCAGCTCTGTCCCTAATAAATATGTGAATGCTGTAGATTATTACTGGAAGGTGATACATTAAAATTGTCACTGTGCAAGAAGTTAAAATTCAATATGGTGACATGCATTTTCAGGGTGGAATCTATAAGCTTGTGACTGCTTGTGTGCAAACATGTGTGTTCGCCTGTAATTCTTTCCTGGATTAGATCTGGTTTTCAGTGTGTCATTGCTATTCTGGTGCTATTTTTAGCTTTCTGGGTGTTATAGTAAAAGGAATCCATTTAGTGTAGGATGATGAAAGTTAAATGATGCCTTAGCCACCATCGAAGTTCATAATTTTTTTCTAATTGCTCAGAATTTTTGAGAAATATTTAATGTTCACTCATAGAACAGATGGAGCTGTGAGCTGTGAACACTTTTCTACATGATAATATACTTTGGTTCTGGCTGATGGTGTCGCTTTGTTTCTTCATTTCCTCATTAAACAATATTCAGGCTTGAAAAAATAAGAATTTTGGTATTTTTCAAGAATTTCAAGCTCAGAGGCAGTATGCAGTGAAGAAGTGGGGAAAAATACAGGATTCGCAGATGCCAGGCTATTTCAGTGAATATCTTTGCCTACTCAATAGCCAGCAAAAACCAAGCTTTGAATTCATATGAGAGTGCATAAAATAGGTTATTTCTCTAACCACGTGGAGGAATTAAGGCAGGACCCTAGCTCATGGGATGTCCTTTCTCTTTTCCTATTAATGAGAAATACCTACTCACTCTTGTTTGAACTTTCACAACTGCCTGTATTTACGTGAAGTCTCATGTTCATGGATGAGAGGATACAGCCCAGGGAGAGCCATCTAATAAACAGGCTGGCTGTCACTCAAAACTTAGCATTATTCTGCTAATCAATATAGAAATTAATAAAGGGATTAGTATTGCAACTGACTCACTGCCCGGCAAAAGGGAGCCGTGATAGAAAATTAAGTAACAGCTGCTGGCTTTTCATCAAGGAAATTTTAATGTGATAAAAACAAGCAAACAGTATGATCCCATCTTGGTTAACGACAAAATACAGTAGAATGAAGAGACGAGGAGATTAAGAACACCAGTTGTGTCCAGAAGACAAACTTCCTCTGCAGATGTCATCATCCAGCACCAGTTGACAGTTCTGGGAAGCTCCTAGATGACATTTCCATGCGATTTCTTGCAGTTCTGTTTCTAAGGAGTACCAGTTTTACACAAGCAATGGTTTTGAAATCCAAAGTTTCTTATCAAGTAGGTTTTCCTTTTGGCACAACTTTTTCTTTTCTTGTCAATGCATATAGAAAAATTTGCTAATTTTAGATTAAACATGAAAATTTTGCCAGGAAAAATGAAGGATACTCACCTAATTTGATTTATATTTGCTATAACTCACCTAATTTGATTTCTATTTGCTATAACAAGTCCATTGCAGGTGACTGGTTACTATGGTATGGTAACTTTTTAGTCTCTTTTGCAAGGCTGATAGTACGTACAATGCCTGTTAGGGCTCTAAATGAGGGCATAAATTAAATTCAAATGAAAAATATGTCAGAATACTGTTTATTGTAAGTCACTGATCTGTGGTAGAGAACTCTGTGTGGTTATAAAAAAATGTCTAAATAGACAGGTACTTCTGCCACCTCTTGCCCCGAGAGCCTTCTGACATGTGTTAATGAATGGAGCCCTACACTTATGAATTAGATGAGTTTCTTCATCCCATTATATGGATTTCAGAAACTAGAAACAAGTTTTTAAGGGCAAAATTGTGCAAGGTTTAGTTTTAGGAATAAAAGCATTGATTATCTACCAGATGGATTCTGTTTTATTTTTGTATTGAGAAGAAAACCTGTAGATAAATTTGTTTTTGTTTCTCCCAGTAGAAATTTTTGACTATTTAATTAAAGGCCTCATTGCCCCATCATTAAATTCAAAGAAGCATATCTAATGCAAGCACTTAAATGTAATGTCACTTATTAGTCTTTAATGAAGAGAAACTTATTCTTTCTCTAAAGAACAGCTGTAGAAATAGTGCCCATGTCACCCACAAAATTATATATTATGAAGAGTATTAATGTGTATTTAATGACTGTAAAAATATTCCGTTATAAAAAGGACTGTATTCTTTCTTGTTCGGCTTCACTCGTAAAGAAGGTTAATTAAAGCCAGAGCACCACAAATTCTGTAACACTACAGGTCACTCATCTGTACCAAAGTGTGACACAATTCTGCAAAATCTCATTGACAGTGATAACATAAAACTAACGGCTCTGCTACTCGGTAAAGATCACTGGTCTGTCTTGTAACTTGGCTCTCACTTTCATGAGCCAGCAGCCATGAAATCTGCCGTTGAACACAAGATTTATCTAACACTTTTCATATTATGCTTTATAAATATATAGATAAAGTGGTTCTGATGTTTTGAAGGAAAGAAAGAGGGAGCTGTAAGAAGTCCAAGGATCTACAGCTACTACAGTTCTGAAATTTTGCCATGAGAATGCCACAGAGCAGTAATTAACTGTTGTGCATCATCATCAGGTCAAAGAGGTGAAGACTATAACACAACCGTCCCCATCCATACCTCAAGATTATGCATTTGATGTTTAGGTAGTTTAGCACCTTTTCTCTTTCTTGAATTTGTCAATTATCCAAAATGAAAAGCCAGAGCAGGATCATAGGAAGCCTCCTGGGGTTGCAGACTGGGACTTGGTGAGCAATCCCTCGATTAATACCTGGGAATCAGGATAGGAAAGAAACAAAGAAGATGTTTCAGTGCCCCCCAGTAACAAACCCAAATGCAGCCAGAGCCTGGTGCCATTCTTTCCTGTAAGGAAGGGAAATTCTGTGATATTTTATTATTAAGGCTACTCAAATATGCAGGTGTAAGGTGGAGTGATAGAATTTGGTTCTAAATACACATAGATTGTATTATATGTACAGTTTTTATTAACCTGTTTTACCTGACATAATCCTACCTATCCGTTTACAAACCTTGTCTGTCTGGTAGTCATAGTACTAATATTACTTGGTGCATTCATTTTGGCTCTTTTTCTTGTTTTTCAGTTAAAAGCTAGTGAAAACCTTAATGTATAGCAGCTGGTACTCTCTAACTTCACTTACTATTAAGCCCTGTTCTTGTTCACAACCATAAGTCACCCAGAAATTGAGACCAGCCAAAACAAATTCATTCTGTTGCCTTGGGTCATTCAAACAGCTTCCAAAAGCACCGATGCACTTCTGCATGTACTGAGCATTCGAGTCTGATTTTAATCTTGTAAAAAATGAAGTTACTGCACTGAAATGTGTGGATTCACTGGAGAGAAGGGATTGAAGATGAGCATCAAGCCTTCATAGTAAAAAAACCTGCCTGCTCATGGTTTGTTTAAGATCTTCTCTATGCAGTTATCTAATTATGTGACCTTCTAATAGTCATCTGTACCTAACCATAAATGCATTTATTCCATTCTGGAAAAAGAATTTCTCTTGGGAAGCGTAAATGGAGATGTGTCAATTATACAAAAGTGTGAATGAAAATCCCAGAAGATTTCTTTCCCATTCCACAGTCCCCATAGCTCACACAATTCTCCATGCCTATCAGACTCTCTCTTTTCTCTACAGGACCTCATTTGCTCCGGTGTAAGATACAGACATTCCCCATCCCACAGAAAATGAAATATTTAATTTTCATTTGCCAACTGCAATTCACTGCACAGCTTCATTTTTCTCCCCACAAGCTCCAAAGCTGTGCAACCGTTGGTCACCACAGAGCAGCAACAGCTTGGGGGAAAGCTCCTGGCACAACCCCCAAATTGCCAGCAATGTTTGGGGTCCCATGAGGACAAGCTGCTGAGGAAGCCCCGGGCTGGTCGGACCTGTGGGCTGTGGAGCCCAGGGCAGTGCTGGGATGGGAAGCACCCAGGACATGAAGCCACTTCACTTTTGGGGCTTAGTTCTTAAATAAGGTTTGACCACACATTCAAAAGAACTTGATACTCACCGTGCTTTGTGAAGAACTTTGAGATTTATGAATGGAAAGTACTAAATAAAGCTAAGAAATACATCTTTTAATATAGAGAAGTACTTAGACAATATGGAAATTAGATGGGAGAGTAGAAAATGTGACAGCTGAGTAGATAAACATGGCCTTGTGTTTTCATTTACAAAGACCTCTGGTATATAAATGCTAATTATTTACTGCATTGTAAGTTTCTGAATTCCAGAAAGAGATTTCACCAATTGTATGTATTAAACCAGTGTTTAGTGATAGACCACTTCTTAATGTACTGTCTCAAACACTCTTAAAGACAGCTATGCATCCCACAAGTGATCCGTTTCACTTGAAATGCCAGATCACATCAGCCAGGCTGCTCCCATTAGGTGCTGGGTGCAAGCATGCTCGCTGGCACACCTGACTTGGCAAGCCATATTTTTTTATCACAGGGAAGAAAATCTGTTTAATTTTCCAACATCACCAGCAAAAAACAGGACTTGAAACAATTCTTATTTTACTTACCTCTGCAAAAGCTTGTCTGAAGTAGACAACCAGTAAAGCCTGAAGTATTCACTGAACCTGCTGCACCCTGCCAAAATAGTACATCGAGGTGTTTCTAGCTTTTTGTATTTCATTCTTATTTGCTCCTCCTTTACCTGCAGATTTTCTTAGGTCAGTTACTGCTGGGCAAGAAAACAATAGATGCAGGGACTGGATAGAGTGCAGGTAGATGTATGCGATTTCCTCCTTTCCCCCTTGATCAAGCTGCGATCCTTTTCTCCTTATCCCCACCCTGCTAAAACACCTCCTGCTTACACACAGGTATGATGTGTAGGACCCTGAGGGGCTACGTCTATGCTGTGCATAGAAGGGAAAAGTCTTTCCTCCCTGCCACAGAAGCATTGTGGCTGTTTGTCAGTGGAATTTGTCTCTTTTCCCTTTTTCCCAGGGCTGGGAGGCTCAGCTCTGGGTCCCGAGGGCAGCGTATTACCCCACCATCCCCAAGTTCCATCTCAGGTAACATAACAGCTCTTTTGTGTTAAGGGACTGGGAACATTTTCTGTCACTTAGAGAACAGCTATGAAAGTGATGTCTTTGGCTGTCCGGACACACAAACAAAAGAGGGACCAAATCTGGAAAGGAGCAGTAACAAAGGGAACTGGTCCCTTGGAGAGGGAGCATGGGAAGGATGGGGAGAAGTGTGTGCTAATGGGCAGGCTGGAACGGCGATCTCAGCAAAGAGCTGTATCCAGCACTTGCGGAGACACCTGCCAACTTGTCTAGCCATGGCTTTCTGCAAGAGAGAGAGATAAGGAAGAGCAGAGCATGGGGTAAATAACCTGTGTCAAGCTTCCTTGTTTTAAGTAATTTATTCTCTGTGGAAGGCAGCTGTTACTGATACATCTGTTATCCCAGCCCCTGACTGGCACCACTCGCCTAACTCTTCCCCATCTTCATTGGTTATATTCAATATTATTTACATCTCTGCATTTCTTTTCTATCTTAAGAGAACAATGAGAACAGAAAGTTGCCAGACTGAGTGAGAGATATTGCAAGAAATGTTTTCCTTTGCAAAAAAATATTGTATCAAGCCAGTCTCCTAGGATTTCCCTCTCAGTTGGGCAGCTACAAAGAATAGGGAGGTATGGATGCAGATCATTATTAGGCTGTTGAATGCTCAGCTAAATGAAGTTGTAAAGGGACTGGTGCAAGAGCAGCTGTTTATGCATGGGTAAAGGAAATTCCTGCTTTTCTGGGCATTATAATACAGTTTGTATGGCTGCTTGTGCTTAGCTCTTACTCATCACTGTTCTCTCCGCCTAGAAATGTCCATAAGAAGTGATGACACAGCTGGTTAGTATGAATCCAGTTGTTCACAGCTGATTTGACTGCTGTTCCAAAAATACTCGCAATGCCTTGTCCAGCTCACATCTGCAATGCTTAGTGTGGGATCAGCATTTGTAGAGGTGTTGGGGGGCTGTTGGAAATCAGCGCCTCTCTCTGCTGGCTTGGACCCGGAGGGCAGTATGCCCCACAGACTAAGCCCTAAGGTGCTGAGAGAAGATCCTCAGCCCTTGAAATAACTCCACTGATCAGCTTTCGCTTTTCATGGCTTTCAGTTTCGTGAGTTTCTCATTCTGTAAAATTATAAGGAGCTTTCCAAGATCTCTTATAAAAAGGCTACTGGGTCTGTCTTCCTAAAGGAGTGTGACTGGGGCTTATTTTTTCCTATTCTTTTATATCTCCCTTGCTCTAAAAACATTTCTCCCCAGTTCCTCACTTTTATCTCGTCCTTACTCTTCTTTACTCATCTTTAAAATTCATTTTGTATAAAGCCTTTTTGCCAGTCCTCTCTCCAGCGTTTTTTGGCTTGTGCTTCATCCCTCAGTAACTTCTTTGGGCTATGAGAGTTTATTTTGCTTGTCTGTTGGCTTTTAATTGTAGATTCAGGAGGAGTAGTAATTAGGTGCTCTCTCTAACTACCCATTGGTAAGTCCATAAGTATGGCTGCTTTACTGATGTCCTGGAGGGTATTTGCATTTGGCATTCTTGATGCTGTAAAATGCAAACCTGGTTAATAGGGAAATTGTGTCTTGCCTCGTCGAGATGCTAATAGAAGTGGCATCACTTGCCATGAGATATCCTAATTTATGACTATCTTTAAAGAACATACTTGCCAATTAGTGTCTTTATTAGAATACTTACTTTTATCATTTGAAAATACGGCTCCTAATTGGGACCAGCTTTGCCTAAGGGAGAAACATTTGTTAATAAATAAATGAATAAACCAAACCTCTCCGTCGGTACCCATGGAGGGAACCAGCTTATATCACACAGGCACCCTTATAGATCTTATTACTTATTATTCTTAAACTTGTTCAATTATTGGGAAAGACAATTTCATTCAACATTATATTGTCTTGCTGGGAAAAATATAGACAGGATATTGGAATTTTCTTGTTTATTAAAGCAAGTAGCTCATTAGGCATAATTAAGATACAAGAAACAGGAGCATTAAATTTTCATAGCACACTGCCAGCCCGATAGCTCTAGAGGAGGCGAAAGCACCATGGTTGCTCTATTAGTACATTGATCAGGTTAATGTAATTAAGGTGCCATTTTTTTTAGAATCTGAAGACAAGATGAGGAGTGCTCAGTGTTTTTCTCTAAGAACAGAATTTTAAAATATAGTAAAGAAATTGTTAAAAAAATGCAAGTTAATATGTCCGTGCTTCAGAGATTGCGCCACTGAAGAAACCTCAAGCAGCAATTTCACCTAAACCCATTTTGAATATATATATTTAAATATATATATGTGTCTGCAGGTGCATGTGTATTTATATGCAGACCTACATATGCCCACCAACCCCTTCTGCCCTTAGAGAAGGGGTGCGCTGAGCCACCCTGGCAGGTCCCACAAGGTGGGCAAGTGGCATCTCTCATCCTTCTGAACATCATGCTGGGCACAAATGACTCTTAACATGTGAGTGTGAGGGAGAACAGTCCAAGGGTCACTTTTGGCTTCTGTGTAGAAGTACGAGGTCTGGTCCTTAGAAAAATAGGCAAGTTGGCAGAAAACCATTATCCTCGGCGTAGTATCGGAGTGATCTCCCTCTGGTATTTAACCATGAGTAAATGTTTCCGTGACATACAAAGTGTATCTACTTTTAAATAAATAAATAAAAGCAGACAAATTAGGTTACCAGTCAAGTCATCAAATCAGCGGTGCTATATTCAGGGAACACAGCATTGTGCCTCACAAATTATCTCCCAATCCCACCTGCTCTCAGATCTTTATAGCCTGGCTATCTGCTCTGCTACGATTGCTCGATAGAAAATAAACAGATGGGGCTGAGAAAAAAAATCCAGAAGAATAAATGGGGTAGAAACTGCCTCAAGCCTTTTTGAATAGCATCAGGGCGGCTTTTCTCTTTTCAAGGATTTTTTTTTTTTCTTCCCCCATTTGAAAAATAAACCTGCTGGAACACAAGATGTGATTTGGTTTAATTTTCAGCTACATGAAAACACACGCGCACACAGACACAAATGTGTTTCAGATGCTTTTGGGCAGAGAGAATCTGCTTTCCTTCGTGGGCTTTGCTGCTGTTTTTAATCTGGTAATTGCCTGATCAATATTGCTATTTGGAACTTATATGGAAATGTGTGAAACTTTCCAATGGCAGAGAATATATAGATTCCTTTGCTGTGCTGCAGGAGTTCAGCAGCAGTAATTTCAGTAATTAGGCTGCTTTTCAAATAAAGGCCAGTTCCAGGGATACATGACTAAGATAAATTGTGCCCTGGATAAGCTTATATTTTCCTGTATGTCATTGCCCTTTCTGTGTTCACATCCACGGAAGGAAAGCCTGAGTAAACATCTTTTTTTTGTCCCCTCTCACACCCGATGATGTATCTGTGTACTGTCTTAGGCAGGGGTGCTCTTCACCTGTCCTTAGTGCTGGGTATCCTATATTAGAGGTGACCTCACATTTGTCCTTCAGAAATGATTAGTTTCTTGTTGATCTTCTTCCAAATGTAGATTAGTTTATGGAATGAAATGAGAAAAAAGGGTGAAAAAGGAAAGAAAAGAAGAAAGAAAAAAATAATTATTTTACAGTGGATGTAATCCAGATTTTTTGACCAAAAAAAGCAAGATGCTAAAAAAGCAAGCAAGATCAAGAAAAGAACGCTCTGGTATTTATTTTTTTTTTTAGCCTTTTTATTTTAGATCATCTTATTTAAAGCTTCTTCTAATAATTTCTTGCCAATTTCAAGAAAGAGAATACAGAAAAATGAAGCAATTATTTATTTTACCATTATGTGGGTATCTCAAAACAGCACCATCTTCACTAGAGCTATTGCAGCTCATCAGCAGGAATCCAGGCAGAGAAAATGAATATTTGTATTTTTTGCAGTCTTGGGTGTCAGCAGAACCCATGCCATTGAATTTAGGCTTGTTGATGTCATGCGTGAACTCGAGCAGCAGGACATGGTTCCTGTTGCTCTAGGAATGGAAGGTGCCCCGGGACCAGCTCTCCTCTCTGTGAGGACCATGAGTAGAAGAAGGCAGGGAGCTGGGCAATGGACTGAAGTTCTACCCACTGGAGTCTGACTTTAATCTGGCTGCTCATGAGTCAGCAGCCATAACATCAGGAAAACCACAGAGATCTTGACTTGTTGTGAGGGATGAGTCAGAGCAAAGGCCATTGTGCCGGTATCGGGGTAGTTGCTGTGTTGTCCTGTGTGTAAAGAGCACATCCCACTCCGCGGATGTAAAACTCTGGGGAAATAGTTATGGTTTTGCCATTGGGGAAAAGAATTGGGCTGTCTGAGGTAGGTGTTTCCATGAAGGCCTGAAGCCATCGTAGCAATAGATGCAGAGAGCTGAAGGTCAGCCTGGCAATGCAGTGCTCAGCTCTCCATGTGGGAGGAGGACATCTCTGGACTCGGGTGGGTAAAAGTGAGCACAGTTGGTTTGCTAGCCAACATGTGCCCAGAAAATCTATTCTAATGCTGAGTACCTTCCTCACTTACTCCACTGTGTATCACCACCTGTACTGTGCTGCGCAAGGGCCTCAATCTAAAGAGCAGCAGTTCCCAAATCCCAATTAATTTCAACATACACTGAATATTAACTGTTCTTATTTGAAATGCATTTTTTCTTTCTTTCTTTCTTAACCCCATGACTATATGGAATGAGTTTGTTCAAAATAGACCCAAAGAAAATGAGTAAAGCTAAAAGTGACAAACGCTGTCGATCCTTTTCAATCTTGAAGTGTTCGAATCAGAAGCTGCCGCGGTGCTCTGTTCAAGGTCCATATGGGGTTTTTTTTGATAGGAAACGTGTTTTGATTCAGGAATTATTTCTAGGCTTCATTAACATGTAAATTGCTCCACAAGGAAATCTAAAGGAGATTGAGTCCAAAGTTATGTAAATATTCAAATGTAATTGGGGTTCAAGCCCTACATCTCTATTTCTGCCTGAACGGTTCAAACAGAGGGGAAGGGCTTTCCATCCTTCTCCCCAACACCCAGCAAAATTTTTCTGCATGATTTGCCTCCTAAAGCGGTCCCAAGGCATGAAGTTCAATAAATAATTAGAAATTAGCAGAGTTAGAGGACCCAGAGAGCAGGGAAAGCGTGGGCACCTGGAGTCGGCAAAGAACCTGCCTCATCGCCTGAGCGATTCTTTGTGCTCCGCTGGGTACAGTGCTTTGCACCAACGTGCTAAAGATCCATTCGCTAGTGCAAATAGGAAACCTTATCTCTGTAGAAAATATTATGTCTCCTATTACTTTTAATAGATCTCCCATGGAATTCTTTTACAGTTAAATATAAATCACGTGTGGAACAGTGAAATCTGTTCTTGTAAACACAGCGTATGCACGAGGAGTAAATCATGCGGATGCAATCGCTGCTATTGTCATAATGTGTCTCGTATGTGAAGCAGAGTGAAGAGGGATAAATAATCTTCCGGCTACAGCTGCACCTGTGTGATGTCATACTGCATGTCACTGGCAACTGACAGCTCAGAAGAAAGCAGCTACTGGGGAATAGTTAATGGGAAGTAGGGAAGTTGCCTGGGGAGCTCCCGCTGCACTGCGTTAGCACACACAAACGCACTGGGCTGAGGTAGCTGTAGGAATATCCCCGAAGACCAGGCTTAAAGTGAGGAAATAAAGAACTACTCTGGATGTGCTCATGGCCCAGTGTCACCCGTACTGCCCCTGTTCCATCACTGCTAACAGAGCCCCTTGCCCTGGAACCACAGAATTGTAGGGGTTGGAAGGGACCTCAAGAGATCATTGGGTCCAGCCAGGGGAAGGGGAGTTCTCGTGGACCCCCTTACACAGCAGCAGAGAGCAGAGGCTTCGGGCTGGGGATGGGTTCTTGCCTCCCCCGCCATCTGCCAGCCTAATCTCAAATTATTTAAGCTACTTGTGTTCGATTCCCCATCTGTAAACTGGGCATAATCACTCCTGGCCTGTACGCACAGGATGAAAGCAGCCTGTTCCTGGTTGGGGTGCATTCAGACACCTCCATTCAGCAGAGATGACTGGGCTGAAAACCTTCTCCTCTGAAATAGCTCAGCCAACTTCTGGATGTGCAAACAGGGGCAGCAACTCACCTTCCTCCTGCAGGGTCTTTGCAGAGCCTGCGCCAATGCAGACTGATGCTGTACGCAGCACACGCTGTTCTCCCTTCGAGGAAATCTGCTCCAGATTGCTCTAGCAAAGTGATACATCCCTTGTTTAGCAGTTTCCAAATTATTTCCAGTCTTTGTGTTGCCATAATTGGCTGTTATTAGCATCTGATGAATCCGGTGTTGTAAGGCTGAATCCATGCAAACCAAATATTAGGTGCTTCATTCTGCACAGTGTTGGTTTCCAACGCTGTCACTTTTATAATGTGAAAGGCATCTGAGTAATTATCAAACACACATCAGCATAATGACAGGTCTTGCTTATAGCCAGGATACTTTTGAGGAGCAGACTTTCAATAATCACTCCTCTTTTTATGCAGGGCTTTCCCCAGAAATATTTTATTAGTCTAATTAGGACCAGCAGTGAAAACATCACCTTCAAGTCATTCTTGAAATATGAAAGATCAATAGAGGAGATTGGTTTTTGATCTCACCACCACCACCCAAGCTTCCCAAATGAGCGCAACCTTCCTCCCCAAAAGCACATATATGGGCAAATTAACACTTTGGTAGGAGTTGAGCTGGGAGAATCACCTGCCCTCTGAAACCACATATCTAGTGTTAAAGCAAGAGATAGTATTGTAGCACTTCTTTTGTCATCTGGAAGGTGGGGGAATGGGCTGTATGGGTGGCATGGTGACGGGATGCTCTCAGGCACTGTAGCTGGTGCTCTGATGGAACTATTGCTGAGCGTCTGTCCTCTTGATGCTACGAGCCCGCTGTTCAGTCACAGTCAGGCAGAGCTTTGGCTGTTTGCTGAGTAAGTGCTGGACAAGCAAATGAAAGGGTAAATAGATGCACCCTGTTTGTCTTGAAGTTCTGTGCTTTCCCTATCTGAATTTTGGGGTTGTGGTCACACCTTCCAGAAGGATGAATTCCCACTGAAGCTGGTGCACAGGAGGTGCTTGGGGCAGTGCATAATGGCCCTGTAAGAGGAAAGTAAGGGAGCAGATAGTGGTTGGATAACTTACAGGTTTGATACACATGGGTGTGGGGGATACAGCTGCTTTCCCTAAAGGAGAGAATGCAGGTTCAAGGAGGTGCAGGTTCAAAACCTTGGCTGTGCATCTTCTTTTCCCAAGAGCAAGCATGGTACAGGAAAGCCAAGCAGGGATGAACCAGTCTCTCCACTTTTCAGAAAGTTCTTACTAATTTCATCCCTAGTTGTCCACAGGCACTTTAAAAAATATGTAACTTGATGGGAAGGATATTCCTAAAGTAATCTCTGACCCTCAAAAGACCAGCCTAAAATGTCATTCTTTATTGAACTACCTGCACTATGAAATAGCATGCCTATGACAATGCATGCAACATTTAAACCCTCAGGGCTACATGAGCAGAACACCCAAATTAAAGAAGGATAATGAAGTCTGAAATAGTAAAAGTGCAAGCAGTTACTTTTTAATGGCAGCTAATTTAGTGGCATTGTTTGGACTATAGTCTTGGGCTGTAACTCACCCAGCTTCAGCAGAACGATGCCAGTAGCTAACTGTTGTGTCAGCCCTCAAGAGCTACATATTGCCATTATTTTATTAATCACCACCAATAAAACATACTTGTGTAGGATTTAATTACTGGAGCAATTTGTTTTCCTTACTTGCATTTGGGGGCCAAGGCTTTAGAGGATGATGAGCATATTTTTGTTACACGTTTCTCTGTTCAAATCTGAATTGGGCAAAGGGGTATTGGTACAGTATTGATGTCAATCAAGTTTCTACTTAGACTGAATCAAATTGCCATTGTGTGGATCTCCTGCTTTTATAAAGAAACTAGGTAAAGGTGACTAATTTGATGGAAATTCTTAAGCAGGCTGTGAGGACAGGAGCAAAACATTCAGCATAAAATGTAAGGGAGAATCAAAACAAAAGCTTAGCTATATGTCTTTGATATGTTGACAGTTCCTGGAGCTCAAGGTAACCTTTCTCTGTAACACTCCAGGGTTTCCCTTTATTACTGTCTTTTCTAATAGAAGGCCAGTGTTTCGCTTCAAGTCTGTTTTTCTGGTGAGCAAAACCACAAAGAGCAAAAGAAGCAGAGACACATAATTAGCTGAGGAAAGACAAGCAGTAATAATCAGATTTCCCCCACCGAGATGAAGGCCCAAGAAAGTGGTGACACTGGGGCTGAAGTCCTCCACGCATGCTCTGATGGGGACGAATCCCATCTCAGCTGAGGTTCTTCTGAATTTTAAACAGAAAAGGAGAACACTCCAAACTTGGGTATAGTGTCAGAAACAATTCATCAGATCCTGTTATCCTACGCTGGCTGAAGCACTGCATGTTTAGTTCTGGAAGAAATGTGAGCGCTGCATGAGCTCTCAGTATAAATGTGGGTGTTCAGTGAGGGTCCCCAAGACAGGTGATGGATAGGAAAAGTCCTCCTGACTGCTGCTTCCCAGGACGTGCATTATCTGGTTGTGTAAATAATTATTATGGAGATACTTAGTCTGTTGTTTTGATATTTTAATCTTTCTATTATTTCCATTGTTTAGCCTTAAAAGCAATTTGGTATTTGACACTCTAAAATGTGCATGTTAATGCAGCTTTGATGCACCAAACAAGCTGCAAGGCCTACAGGGTTTGATTGTATGGTCGCCCAGATCATAAAGTAAATAAATAGTACCACTAAAACAAGGTTCAAGGACTAGTACCTGAGCTGGAACAACACTATATGGCCTCTGTTGACCAGATGATTTTTATTCCACCTAGATTCCTTGCACTCTACAGAGAGCTTATGATTGTTCTGATTTTTTAGCAGTTTTATTTGTACAGCCAAAACCTTGCACGTATTTTTAGGAAACATTGTGAAGACAGATTGAGGAACTTGTAAATGCTGTAAGTATAATAAACTGCTCTCAGTCCAGACAGGTAGTCTGGACGCATTTGACTTTTTACAAAGACATATTGGTTTCTTTGATTTCAGAGGGCAGGGGGATTTCTATTCCAGCACAGAGCAAAACCAGATCTTGAGAGGTTTGCCAAAACAGAAACCCTGCTAGCTGAACAGTAGAATAGGTCTCGTTTCACCTTCTCTGACTTCGTGCATATGTAGCTACAGACTGATGGAGAGGTCAGCTTGGGAAGCTGTGCTTGCTCGATCTTTGAGCTTTGTTTTCGTGGTATCTCAGGGCTGTTGTTTTTTAATAAAGTTGAAAAGACGAATAGATGTCAACAGGCAAAGCAGCAGCAGACGAAAAGGAAAACATCCTCTCCCAAGCTTTCAGCTATGGCTTTTTTACAGCCTGAATCCATATGCCAATCCAGGTGAACTGCATTTTTGGAAGTGGTGTTCATAGAGCATCTCAGTGCATCAGCACACTGCATCACAAACACAAATAACCCCAGACCAAATGGTCTTGCAGCAATGGGAAAATACCCTGTGTTTGCTGACCCTCCAGATTTCTCATTTCCTGTTGATGGCGTGACAGTAGAAAGAAGGTTCAACAAGCTGAAGCACAGAAGTTGGAAAGGTATTGGTTCAGGACCCTAAAAGGTGTCTTATAAGACATAAAATAAACAGAAACTAATTCCCAAAGGAATACAGCCATCCCGTTTACCTTCTATCCTTTTTTCCTTACTCCTGCGTGCTCTGTTGAAAACATAAAGCTGAGCTAACGTGTGTTGAGAGATGCTGCCTATTTATAAAGTAAACACTAACAACAAGCAGAAAACAAAAGATAAATGAAGAACATGCTTTGCACACTAATCAAGTTGTCTTAACTCAGGAAGTAGTGAAGGTATGATGGTGCCAGCTTTTTAAAAGTACAGCCAAGGCTTCGATTTTTTCTGGATATTTAAAATATCTCCACGTGACCATTGTCCTGGGTACATGTCAGGAGGAGACCTAGTCACAGCTCTTAATCTTGGTACCTGAAATGGAAAATGAGACTCCCATCAACAGAGATAAGAGTTCATCCGTTTGAGAAGGAATTAGCATAGGTTTCCAGAAAATCTAGTTTAAACTTGCAGTAAGTCTTTGATTAACGATATAAAGTGAAAGATACTCATGCATCTTGTTGATGATACTCTAAGCCAGCCTATAGATTCAGACAAGCTTGTACAAAACACTCGTTCGTGAAGGTCATCTGAGGCTCAGCTGATGTGTCAGGAGGGTTAGGGATGAAAAGTTTTCTTCATCTGTTTTCCTCACTCAAATTACAAATATCAGCAATGTTGGAATTCACCTTTGGCTGCGTGGGACTTTGCTCGCTTCCCGCTACCTAGCCGGTATGTCATGAAAGTTCACACACAGTGTGTGTCATCAGAAATGAAAACCCCTGAAATACAGAAATAGCTAAGGTGCTTATTTCAGCAAGATATCCTTCTTCATGTACAGTTTTCAATAAAAATATTACAGAGAGCAGTTTGAATTCCACCACTATTTAGAATCTGGGCAAAATGACAGAGATGATCCATGCTGTTCTGATCTGACTGTGAATATCAGACTAGAAAAGTTGGTGGAGACAAGAGAGTGACATAGTCTTCTTATTTTATTTTGCTTTAGATGAGGTGGCTTCACTTTCACTTGTGGGAGGTTATTGTTGAGGCACAACAGCAGAAATTCAAGACTGGGTGAAATAAGACTTTCCGGAGGAATGCTCTTCCCTACGTACTGCCGGGGAACACGCAGGGAGTATGAATGGAGATGACCCAGATCAGCCTTGCTGACCTCCCCTCTATCAGCAGAGAGATAGTGAGTGGCATTTGGCACACAAGCTCTGCAGACACATAGATGGGAGGAGTAAATCCCAGCCTTGCTGCCGCCAGCCACCCCTTTCTACTCTTCGGGATGTTGGCAGGGAACAGGAGGCAGCGGTAGCTGTCAGGACAGCCTCTTGTCTCACAGCCCCTGTCCTCCTTTGCTGGGAGAAGCTGGTACCTCCAGGGAGTGGGATCTGTGACTGTCATCGTGTGAGGGCTGCATCTCCCCCCCTGCAGACTTAATTTCAAGGTGCAATACTATGCCAGCTGAGAAACACTCCCTCCCCACCCAATTTGCTCACAGTGCGATCGATGCTCATCTGCTGCGGGTGCCTGGAGATGAGGTCCCATCACGGCACACCGGCTGGCCTGGGACAGCCCTCCTAGCCCCACTTGAGCAGGATTATCTCCCACCAAGTACGAGCATGTAAAAAGATGCTCTTCCAAGACTGTAAAACTTCCACAGGCTCAAAACGTGGGGGCGGAAGTGAAGATGCACAATATGCTGTGAGCAAGCAGCGTTGCTTTTTTTCCATCCCCTGCTCTGCTTTAAAAATCCATGCTGGTTCAAAAGGGGAGGCCTTAAAAAGGCGAGTGCACATCTGCACGCACGTAGCTGCCCTGTCTTAACTAGAGCACAGCTGATGCTGGCTGGGGCCGTGCTAATTGACTTCTTTTCCAGAGAGGAAGTTGCTTCCATGTTAAATATGTCTGGTTTATTTTATTCCTCCTGCTATCTATCACCCCTAAGTGTTGGGCAGTGTATACAGTGTTTCATAACCAAGTAGGAAGAGAGCGTTTCTTCTTCGAGGAGCGTGCACTCTTCATTTGCCACGTAAGGCGAGTGGTGCATGGTATGCCTGTCAATGATGGGGTAAGGACCTAATGCTCAAATGAGATATCTTTGTGTTTTAAAAGAAAAGTAATTATTCTAATGAACTACCATTGTCAAGTACCAGGCCTAAGCATTGCTGTGTAATGGTACTTTGCTTTAAAATCTCTGCTGATGAGACAACGTGGTCTTGGGTGTTGAGGGATATGAAGTAGTTTATAGGTGGATACTGTCCAAAGGGACACTATCATCTACCACAGAATCACTAAGTTGGAAAAGGTCTTTGAGATCATTGAGTCCAACCATACCCATCCTCTACTAACCCATATCCCTGAGCACCTCATCTACCCGTCTCTTAAATACATCCAGGGTCAGTGATGCAACCCCCTCCCTGGGCAGCCTGTTCCAGCACCCGATAACCCTTTTGGTGAAGAAATTTCCCCCTTCTGAGGGGAAATAACTGTCTTTAGGATTCAACTAATTCTAAAGAAACCAAAACCAACAACAAATATAAAAAAAATTCTCTGCCAAGAGTCAGCTTGGAGACATTTCACTGTATCAGCTTCACAGGCTGAAGTTCAAGCAGGGCAAAAATAGTACATGGTCCTTCACTGGTTTTTTGACTGCAAAGAAATTATTTTCATAGAATGTACTATGTGGTTTTCACTCATTTGCAGCCCCTGTGTCTCTCGGCGTGAAACAGCCTCTGTGATGTGCTTACAGCAAAGGCACATTATCAAAGTGCCCATGTAAGGGGTAGTTGGGAATGAGTGTAAACAGGTTTTGACACAGATTTCCAGCCGATTAACATGCAGGAATAAAAAGGGAGGGGAGAGAGGGAGGAAGGAAAGTCAGGTTGATAGGATAGCCTTAACTGAGCCACAGCTGTCTATAAAATCAGGAGTGGGTTGACTTTAAAAAAGTGTGTCATTAATATCGCCAAAGTGCTTAACAAATACCCAGCTACTTGTCTGGTCTGCAACCTTGGTGAACGTGCTCGATGCACATGTGCTGGTGTAACAAGCATCAGATGAACCTCACACGTCCTCACAGGTTGTAGACAACCTGAGACTTCTGGAAAGCTCAGGACAATGGGATTGTGCAACAAAAGAACCATTACCCCTGCACCAAATAGCACTCAATTAGCATTCACTTATGGGTTTTACCTCTACTTGATTCTTTTACTTGATGGTAGCAAACTCCTTAACACTGAATCGCCCCTGAATAACGCTGTTTAGGAAGTGATGGGTGTTAGAGAGCTGTTTCTACAGCTGCAGGCTCCCTGGGTAACACTGAATTAAGTGTGTTTGGATCACCCAAACATGCATGGGAGGTCAGTGCTGGAAAACAGGTCAGGAATCGGCTCCTTTAGCCTCACACTGCTGCACAAGGCAAGCCAAGGCATTCTGTTACACTTCCATCAGGAAAAGAAGGCAACCTGCAAATGCTCGGTGAAGAGCAACCCTGGTAAGAAAGCAGCTAATTGCTGAACATTTTTCAGATCTAAAAATAATCGGGAAACCAAGACAGTAGAGAGCAAAACCGAAACAGCCAGAGCGCACAGCAAAGTAACTTGCAGCAGACATCAAATGCTTCTGCATAGTTAAATCAGCTGGGTTGCTCCACAAGGCAGAAAAGACTACGATCCTTTGTTCTTACAGGCTTCTCCTGCTCTTTCTTTCTCTTTATTTATCATGTTTAATTTACAGTAAAGACAAGGAAGCAGGTAGCCCCAAAGTGGTAAAGGACACACATTCTTCACCGTTATTGCCTTCAGGACATCACACAGGGATCAATTTTAACTGTCATATCGTGTCGGATGTCAAGGCACACATAGTTGACAAGGGGAAGGCTCCTTTCTGGTAAGGATGGCTTGAATCAGCTCTTTTATGCCATCTTTTGTCTTCCTGCAGAGGTTATACTGAGGGATGGAGAAAACTGGTATTGGTGCTCTGCTTTGTTCATGCGGGATCTAACTGGTGTAAAACCTAGTGAGGGACCTTTCTAGCAGGACTGTTTAGGCACTGAGTCTCACAAAGCATCAAATCTGATACTTGGTATCAGAAAGTTTATGACCAGTACTTTGATGATGCCCTTTTTCCTTGCCGAGTTGGCCCTGGAAAGAGCAGCCCAAGCCTTGGCACACCCCCAGCAACTTCAGCTCTCATGGGGAATGTTTCACAGTAAGCTCGTGGCATCCTGGGTTTGGTGTTCCCTGTGCACTTCTCAAACAATCAGCTGAGCAGACACGTAAGTGTTTTGGGGACAGTCTGGGCAGACAATGACTCTGACAGTAAAGTCATCGGGTGAGCACTCAGGGAGTCTGACTTCTTTGGGAGGAAGAAATGTTCGCAGGCAACAGATCGGCAGATCAACACCAGTCCCCATTTTACAATTAAACAGCCAAACTTTGATGAGATGTTTCCCCAGAGATCCCATTGCTGGCTCATGGCATCCTTGCATCAGCTCCTCTCCAGCCCAACTCTCAGAGGAAGATGCTCATACCTCCGGGACAGGCACCATTCCCATCAGCCCTTCGTGCTCACGTCCCAGCACACTGACAGCCACCATCACAGCTTCTCCACATGGAGATGAAGGTCTGCTGTCGACCTTTGGAGAGGAACAGAAAGGATCGGTGATGCTGGCTTCTAAAAGATAGGGAAGGAGAAAGGAAAGGGTATTTCCTTGAATACCTCAAGACATTGACTTTCCTCTCTTTTAGCATCTTAGCTTTGGTCCACAATGGTATCTGCCTCCATCAACCATTGGTTACAGGCCTCTTCTCACACCTCAGCAGGAATTAATGTGTAGGGATGACTGATTTACTGTTTCTTCAGAAAAACTTGGTCTGTGTACAACAATCATCCATCAAACTGTTCCCATGTTGGAGCTTCCTCATCCCACCCCCGCGTTAGCAACTCCCCATTGTCAAATCTAGCAGAATAATGCCATTCTCTGCTCTAATATCTCAGATACTTCATATGGCTTCTTTCTAACCTGGTAACTGATGAAAGCCTATTCCTATTTGCCATGAGCACTCTTAAATGAGGGGAAAAAACCTCCAACATTGCTAAAAGTACAGTGCAGGTATTTAAAGAGGCAGCTTCTGACTGCTGCTCCTTCCTCCTCTTGACATGAAGATGAACTTCCTCTGGTAGCTGACTCATTGCCCTGGGCTATCTCTCTAATTTCTTTGACTTCTGATGAGCAGATGCTCTAAATCTGTCAATATGAAGCACAAAAGGATCTTATTAATGGTCCAACTACTATGTTTTTCATGGGTAGTGCTATCAATCTTACTTTATACATGTGCATTATTGCTGGCAATTGTTTACATATGCTGTAGCTCCCACTCAGTGCTTTATACCACCTCGCTTCATACCGCTGCCTCATATACAGTGGTCCGTATGCTACATATATCACATTTATATAGCTTCAATGAGCTTGAGGCTCACTTTCTTTGTGAGGTACCAAGCTGTAAGGTACTTTTCTGTTTTCCGTAGTATATTGGTGTGCCTTGAATTATTCACTCAGTTTCTGAGAAGCAGCATTAAGAATGTAATCTTCTGTTCATAAATCCATTGGAAGACTCTTAATAATGTAAGCCTTAGTGGAACATCCCAGCATTGCAAACGAAGGAGTAAGCATTTCTTTAGGGTTTCAAATGGTTTGCTTGCCTTTCCTTTGACAGAGCTAAATCCATTCTTTAGAAAAAAACCCAACCCAAACCAAGACAAACAAAAGCAACACTTGGCTTTTGAAAGATTTCAAACATCCTTCTGTTTCCTTGTAATGAACCATCAGCTGCTCTGTCACTACAGGAAGGTCCATAAAGCTTGCAGTACACACAAAAGGCAAATTCAGGGCCAATTAAGTTCATCAGTTAACATTGATGTACTCCCTGGTCCTGTTGCAGAGGTTTTGCTTCTACTGGTGTCTTCCTCCTAAAGACAGAGGCATCCTGGAAGCTTTCATTTCAGTAGCAAAACAGCACCTTAAAAATACACAGCTCAGGTGAAATCAGCTGCACCACAAACATTCATCTCCAGCAATGAGAATTCTTGGAAACACTTGCACTACCTACTACAGAAATGGTGGCATTGGCACGTTTGTGTCTGAACCCCACATAGCCCATACGAGCGTGACCACCCTTCGCTCCCAGGGCATGAGCGAGGCTGTGCACAGGCTCCAGGATCTTCCATTTCAAATGGCTGGATTACTCCTCTTTGTCACTTCCAGAGAGGACCAGGAACAAGTGGGATCAGCATCTTCTGGGGAAGAAATGGCATCTCTGAGTGCAGGCGCTCAGCAGTAAGTCAATAAGAGAAGACGCCATGAAAGGTGGCAGCAGCATCCACAACTTCAAATAGGGTCTTGTTCTTGAGACCTTGAGGCAGGAACAGGAAGATTCAGCTGCTGGTTATTTGTCTGTAGAGGGCAAAGCACTTCATGAGTCTGGATCTCTTTTTTCTTACACCAGCTTTTACACATTACTTGTACACGTTCAACATTTCAGACAATATCTACCCTCCATCAGGCAACTGCAGCAGAAGATGATAATACTGTGTTCTGATCTGGGTTTATACAGCAGCTCCACAGCTGTTCCTTCTAATGCAGTCCCAAAAGCGATGATAATTTCACCAAGCAAAGTATTTGCAGTGGTATTTGAATGTCTGGGTATGTGGATTAGTAATGGGGAGCCTAGCACCCATTGAATGTCTCTTGGTCTTGGTGGTACAGCATTTTGAACTCCACGTTTGCGCTGATCTGACTTTTTTTCTGGCTTCATCATATATGTAAAGTCTCTCCTGTGTTTACTCAAATACCATAAATACATTTGGGCCAGAGCTGTTTGGTTTTGTTTTCTCCCACAGGATGTATCCAATTCAGGATATTATTTTCAGATAATGACTTAAACGGGAATATGCGTGTTCGCACACTGCTAGCACGACTTCCATAATAATATGATCCCTTTTAGGAAATTATGTATGCAGAATCAGTGTGTTGGTAACTGCTGCATAAAGCTAAAATTCAAAAGTGACAGTTAATAACTTATCTGTTGAATGTCCCCAAGTGTCCTCGGGAAAAAATAATTGTTTCAATTAAAAAAAAAAAAAAGGAATCAGTTTTGGTTGTGTTCTTCTAACAGCTCTGAAAGTATTTGTCTTTATCTTTATTATTGGCAGGCTACTACTTTGCAAATAAAACTGTACCCTATCATTACTGGAATAAAGTTTATCTGTTACTCATAAGCTGCAGAGAGAGGTTTTCCCTTACTCTTTCCCCCCTCTCTGCTGATTTTAATGGCCTCTATAGAAATCTTTCATATAAAAATTTGTATTACTTTCTTTTTCCTTGGCACAAATATATTTCCCCCTGTATTTCTGTGCTGAAATTAATACAGTTCTATTTTTGTCCTTCCTTATCTGTACATTAACAATAGACTATGTCTTGCTCAGAATCGTCTCCGTGGCTCCCATTCTAGGGAAAGTCTTAAGGGCCTTCCTGTTCTCATTACTGAGAAGAGCAGTTCCTGTTTCGAAGGGGTTTTAGTTAGCTACCTACAACTTCAATCCCGTTTCTTTAAGTCAATGAAAACTCCACGGGTGGTGTGTGCAAGGACCACATTGGGCCTATGATGCCCATCACAATCGGAGGCTCCGCTGGTGAGAGGAAGCAGATCTGTTTCTGGGAAAGAGATGTCAAGGGCTGAAGTGCCAGGACAAAAGTATTTATTACAGGTCCTGCATTTGGTAGTATTAATGCCATTGGTATGCTGTAAAAAATCTCTTCTTCACAGTTATTTGCGAGAGTTGTTACACTCCTTGAGGAATTGTGATGCTGATGGCCATCAGATTCATGAGTGGGATGTCCAGTGACATATCATGCTTTAGAATCATAGAATTACACAATGCTTTGGATTGGAAGGGACCTCAAAGATCATCTAGTTCCAAACCTCTGCAATGGGCAGGGACACCCTCACTAGCCCAGGGTGCCCAAAGCCCCATTCAGCCTGGCCTTAAACAGCTCCAGGGAGGGGGCTTCCACAGCCTCTCTGGGCACCCTGTGCCAGGGCCTCCCCACCCTCAGAGTAAAGAATTTCTTCCTAATGTCTAACGTAACCCTGCCCTCATTCAGCTTGAAGCCGTTGCCCTTGTCCTGTCCCTGCACTCTGGTCAACATCCACCTGCTTTGTGTCCTAGAGGAAGGAGATTTTTCTCACTCTTTTCCCTGGGATAGCTCACGACAGCCATGATGTGAGGCCAGATGTTAGATAAGACAGAAGGAAGAAGAGTCACAGCACCATGGTTGTTGACGCAATTGGTTGACACTCCTTCTTTCATTAAATCTCCAATTTTGACCCACAAAGGTCCACGTGCAGTTTGCTCTTTCCCAAGATCCCGGCTGTACACAGCTGCCATACAAAGTTATTGTCAACAAAAGTCCTAACTAAGGGATCTGGAAAAGTGTTTGAGTTATCAGCACCAACAGCCATCTTTGTTAGGACTTTGAAAAGGAACGGGGAGGGCATTATGCTGTATGTTTATCAGGTGATGGATGATTAATAGGTCTTAGCATACAATGAATGTGTATCTCTTCTTCACATGCTAATCACATGGCATTTATAAATGTCAGCACCTTATCGTGGCAACACATTCTGAATTTTGTGTGGTTTTCAAGGTATTTATATTTTTAACATTTTTAACGTGTGTATATTATTAAGGTTGCTTCATTTGAAAAATTCCTCTTGCAATGATTTAGAAATATGGTGAGTTTTTTCTTTTAATTTCTGAATTAATTAGATTATTGTAATTTAAAACTTGTCTAAAAAAAAATCCACTACAGATAATGAAGTTTATATTAAGGTGTTTCTTTAGCTATTAAAACGTAACAGTGGGTAGCACCTTGGAATCTTAATCATGACAAAAATAATTTATAAGTATTAGACTGAGAAGCTTCAGGTTTTTTCCATTCTGCTTTTTTTTAAATGTTAAACTTCTTTGCTTTGTACGCTGATGCCTTCATTTGGAGTTATAAATCATAGTTCTACCATTTGAGAATTGCATCATTTTCATTTGGAAATCCTGAATTTCATTATTTGCTCATAAATATGTACTTTATTAACAAATGTGATTAGAAAGTGTGAGCCTTCAGGGATTTTTATAAAGATTCAGGGATATTTTGGGTACAGAAAGTCCATACAGAGATTCCACACTCAGCTGCTCCTAAAGCTGACCTTTTTAAATTGCAAAAGACTTTCTCAGCTATAACTTTTAGGTCCTTTCCTGTTGTGCTGGTTTGGGCTGGGATAGAGTTAATTTTCTTCCTAACAGACAATGCAGTGCTGTGGTTTGGATGTAGGATGAGAACAATGTTGATAACACACTGATGTTTTAGTTGTTGCCAAGCAGCCTTTTCAGCTTTTCAGATTCTCAGGCTGCCCTGCCAGCAAGCAGGCTGGAGGCACAAGAAGCTGGGAGGGAACACGATGAGGACAGCTGACCCCAGTTCCCAAGGGATACACAGCATCCTGCTCCATATAGAAGTGGGATGTCGGCTGGGAGGTGGGGCACCTCAGGAACAAGCTGGGCATCGGCTCCGGGTGGTGCGCAGTTGTGTGTGCATCACTTGGTTTGTTTGTTTTATGGTTTCTGACACAAGCACTGGGTCATTCTGGCAAAACACTGATCTTTTGCTTTAGTTTCCTTTTTTGCTCCCCAAGAGGACATCAGCCTCCAAGTCCATCCATCCACCACCTTTCCACAGCACTGAAGTCACTTCAACTTTGTCTAGAGGATTTATTTTCCTACATATCACCATCCGTGTTGTCACTTATCGGTGGACTTGGAAATATTTACAGATCACATCACAAATAATTCTCAGCCAGTCGTTGGTTCTTCTTTTCTCATTTTATCTCCTTAAAAAATGAGACATCTGTTGCATTGTCCTAAAATGGAACTCACACAATGTAAGGTTGAGGATGGTTAAAAGAAAGGTAAATCTGTACAAAACCTCTTTGTAAGCTGTATTTCTCCCCGTATCACTTAGGTACAAGCCCTAGACTTACACAGCCCCTCAAAGGACTTTGTGAATAGCCATCACCTTGTAAAGATGGTCTCGGTATTTTAATTAAAGGTCAGACAAAACTATGGTGTAAACCTTGGAGATGTTTTGCAGCAGTCATTTAAAGTAGAGTTGCTTAACGAAGTCTTATTGTATTAGTAAAACAATGCCCAAACCCTTGCTAAGATTTACACAAGCTGCAGCCTAAACAAAGAAGCCTCTGCCAAGTTGAGGCTGCAAGTTCAGCATCCATAAATCACAGCCTGGCCCTGTGTCTGCTTTATCCCTATAAATTGTGGAAGTGCTGCAGGGCTGAGCACTGCTTTACTTATCCCTCCGTGTTGGCAGCGGGTACCACATGGTGTGTGCATCGTCCGGGGCCTCGGGCCCCCCTGTAATGCCATCGCAGGGCAGGATGCTACACATGCGTTGGGGATGGTGCCGGTTTTGTCTTCTGCTTGGCTCTGTTTGCATGCTTGTGTGACAACCTTCACGGTAATTAAAAATAGTTTGTTTTTAGGTAATTAATATTGCCACTCTAAATGCTGTAGTGATGCTCTGCCATGAATATCCCAGCTGTCAATCATGGATACAGTTGTGCAGCAGCACGCTTCTGAAGGTCGCGCTGTAAGGCTTTATTCAAAGTGTCAGCTTTACTATTGCAAGTGATCTTAAAAACCTGCAAGGCACTTCTTCCTGCTGGATTTATGTGATATTTTAGACTATTTGCTAAAAAGAATATGTCTGAATTTTAAACTGGAGTTTTTTATTTCAGACATTTCTACCTCTGGCCTCATTCATGGATTCAATTCAGAAAACAAAAAGCAGGTGACCTGGTTTGCTTGTCCATTCAGTATCTGAGTTGTAGCCTATACAGAGAAGGTGGCACAACCAACAGGCTTTCCAGGGAATCCATCTGTCCGTGCACACCTTTCCATGGGTTTACCTTTATGATCTTACTTGCTTTTGGTTGCCACCCAGTTGAGGGTGGATGATGTTTTTCTCCGGCGCTTGCGAAGGATGTTGCACGCTCAGATGGGTTATGATGATGTATTCTATGCATGTTCCTTTTGAAAAATTCGGAAGCATTTTCAGCGTTGATTTCCCTCAAGAGTTATTACACCCCACGCAGATTGGCAGCGCCGTGCCACAGTGCCAGGATTTATGAGGTGACCTTGGAGACACAGGCACTCCCAAATCGAAAACACTTGGAGCTAAACTTGAAATATATTTATTTTGGATTACTGAGCAGTCTCCACTATTGTATAAATCAGAATGAGATTACACAAACAATACAGAACATTTATATAACATCTCATAACATGAGGGGATTCTTTCCTACGTGGCTCAGGCACAACACTCCTGCCTCCTCCAGACTCTTGTTTTGCAGTTGGGTCCAGCCTTAAACCTTCCCCAGGATTCAGGGACAGCACAGGTGGCCCCTCCTGCCTGCTCCATCAGCAGTGGACTGTGTTTAGGGCCGTTCTTCATCCTATGGGAGCTGAACATTCCGAAGGCACTGTGGTACTTCACTCAGGACTGGGATGACTAAAGATGCTCAGTTATCTCCAACTGCTAGAGAAGCCCCAGTGTGTTGCTTTCCTAATGCATATCATGCCGCCCAAGCTCCTTGGGTCTGCAGAGCCAGAATGGGGCTGAGCTTGGGGTCCCGGTTCACTCCTGGGACAGTCACCCTCCTGAGCTGCTCTGGGCATTTCCTAACGGCTTTTAGGAGCTGGGAGCTAATAAAGACGTGCTGATAGATGGCGATGAAACACCCGAGCGAAGGCATGTTGAGTGCAAACCTGTAAGCAGCAATAAACGCGAATCCAACCTGCACTAATGTTAATTGTCATTCAGTTTATATCGATGCGCAGTTTATTAAACCATAAAGCACGGCAGCAAGCACAGAGAGCAACTCTAGAGATAATTAAACATAATAAGGGTTTCACTTAATCCCTCAAAACCCAGGGGAGGCACAGTTAAGACTGAATACCCTCTTTGCACTGAAAAGCATTTTTTGCACAGCTGCTGAAGAGCACTTCCCAGCACGGGAGTCCAGGACAGGGAGGAAGGTAGGTCTCCCCCCTTTTGCCTCTCCAAAAAATGTTTGTGGGGTTTTTTTCTTTTTTTTTTTTCCCCTTTTTATCGTGCCTTTAAATCACTCTGCTTAGGAAGCCTCAACTCTGATTTCCAAGACAGTTCCGTGGCTCATCATTTGCATCGAGGCAGCGAGTTAGAAACCCTGATGAGAGATCCCGAGGAAGGTCCCAGCACAGGACAGAGGGGTGCTTGGGGAGGGGGCCGGAGGGCAGAGGGACCATCCGTGTGCGCTCCTCACTCCAGCTGGACTTATCTCCCTGCACCAGGTTCTTGAACGAGGAGGGTCAGAAAGGGGCTGAGAGGAGAGGGTGGACCAGTCGTGCCAAGGGCTGAGCGAGACTGACAGAGCGGACGGATGGAGGAGGGATGCAGCTTTGGAAAAGAGTGAGAACAATTACAGCAAATCCGGGATTAATGCCGGGGCCAGCGCAGGGGTGGGGGGGGAATTAATAAAAAATGCCCCCCAGCTGTAATTTGGGTCTCTCAGGGCTCTGGCTAGTGGGACCGGAACTGTTCGAGGGCGGGAGAAAACCAGGGAGCGGGAAGTAATCCCCATCCCATCCCATCCCATCCCGCAGCAGAGGAGCTGCCCCGGGCAGCGGTCGCGTCGGATCCGCGGGTGCGGACGGCACCCGCGTCCGCCGGGAAGTGCTGCACCTGAGCTAAGAGAGAAGCGAAGGAGTCGGGTTGGAGGAATTTGGGGGCTGAGCCGCTGCAGCAAACCCCGCAACAAGGCAGCCGGCGTTGTACCGGGGTGGGTGGGCTCTACCCCTCCGCGCAGGGACCGCGCCCGGGCTGCGGGGCAGGAGAAGGGTTAAGGGCGGCCGCGCTCCCGCGGCTCCTCCGCCCGCCCCCCGCGCACGGCGCAGGTTTGGGAGGTGGGGTTTGCGCGGCGTTCGCCCGGCTCCCCGGCCGCTGACGCTCAATGCTGCGGCCGCGGGCTGCTGCGGGAGCCGCGCACCTCGGGGCTGCCGCGCACGGCGGGCAGGCAG